>JARQOC010000005.1:101653899-102053585 GCA_033576535.1 Allobates femoralis | reverse complement strand
ACATCATGTTGGTGCTCTTTCTGCAACTATACAATGATGCTGAATACTTACGATCTTACCTACAATCACTGTGATGTTTGTATACTTGCTGTCTTTAAAAAAATGCATTACAAACATTATTGAAACATTATTAAATCCACATCAAGAAGGTCAGAAAGGTATTGGTGGATATGTGTGATGATGTAAAAGTAGCATTTGTGCTTTTTTTTGTTCTTTGCAGCATTCAGGATAGTTACTGAAACAAATATCGTACAAATATAAATTTATATGTATATACATATGTATATTTACAGAGCAAAAATATAATCAAACTATTTGACAACATAAATAATATACAGAAAATAAGAGAACTCACACAGAAACTTAGTGCTACTGATGCGGTCAAACATCATGAACACTTAAAGGGAACCTGTCGGGTCGCACTACTCCTCTCTCCTGTTACTACCTGTCCCTACACCTTGGTAGCTGTTCCCTAACCATCCCTGTCTGACCTAATGGGGCCCTATAATGATTATGAAAAATGACTTTGAACTTACATGTGGTCTCCATCTAGGAGACTGGATAGGTGGGCTCCAGGCTCCATTCTCTCCTCCTCGCTGTGACCTAGCCCGCCCCGCTAGGCGTCATTGCTCCTGGTGCTTTGCTGCCTCCTTTTTGTATTTCCTGCCCTCTCTGCTGCTGTAATGCCCGGCCAAAACGTCATATCTGGCTGGGTGCATTGTGGGCTTAATCACGTGATCGGCTTGATGCATTGTGGGCCTAATCACATGACCAGCCCAATGCATTGTGGGCCTAATCATGTGATCCTCTTGGCGCATGCGCAATGATATTGAAGCTGGGCTGATCATGTGATTAGGCCCACAATGCATTGGGCCGATCACGTGATTAGGCCCACAATGCACCGGACCAGAGATTTGACATTCTGGCCGGGCATTACAGCTGCAGAGAGGGCGGGAAATACAAAAAGGAGGCGGAAAAGCACCAGGAGTGAGGACGCTCAGCGGAGCGTGCTACGACATAGTGTGGAGGGGAGAATGGAGCCTGGAGGCCACCTATCCAGTCTCCTAGATGGAGACCATATGTAAGTTCAAAGTCATTTTTCATAATCGTTATAGGGTCCCTTTAGGTCAGACAGTGATGGTTAGGGAACAGCTACCAAGGTGCAGGGACAGGTAGTGATAGGAGAGAGGAGTAGAGCGACCTTACAGGTTCCCTTTAAGCTTTGTGTCTGGTGCAATCTAATCTAAGTGTTAATATAATCATCATTGCTATGTTTAGAGTTGGATCACCCATTTTATAAAAATAAGAACCATTGTGAATTGCTACCATGTACTACTCATGCTCCATACTATTTATTATTGTGCATTGGCTTTCTTTAGCTCACTAAAATCTTTTGGCTACAGTATAAATAAGATCTATGGATATTATACAAGTATAATGAATATCCTATTGCAGAAGCAGCTACTGCAGTGGTCGGTGTAAGGTGTCTATTGTGTTAATATATGCCTATATAATGGGTGGTTTCATATGAGCTGTCAATTTGCTAAAATGTTATTAACATTAATATGCTATAACATTGTGTTGTTACAAAGCAACTGTGCCCAAAAACTGAAAATTTAGTAAGGCTACTCATCCATCTCAGTTTTGGAAATATAGCTCTGCCCCAGTTGGCCAACACCAGCACGTAGTAGGCAAGCAGTGTTGATGTGACAATGGAATATGAATTGGAAACAAAATCCCAAATGGCTGTTGAAGGGAATCTTTCAGTAGGTTTTTACTATGTAATCTGAGTAAGTGTAAACACAACAAATTCAGTGATGTCTCTCTTATCGCAAAGTGTGTTGTTTACCTGCAATGTGTGTTTTAGCACCAGTAAACTTATCTTTGCTCGGATATAGCAGCTTGCCACTGTCTATAGATATGTATGGGCAGGGGCAGCTCTTTGAGCTTTGCTGCATTGCTAAATCTAAAAACTTTGTGTCAGCACCACTGCACCCAGTAATCTACGTGATACATTGTAGATTCAGGGCCTCCTTGCCTACACCATGCTGCCTTCAGATGAGGTAGCAAAAACCAGTTTACAGATTCCGTTTAAGTGATGGAACATGTAGGATCAGATAGGAGAGTGCTTGAGATCTCTGATATGTGAAACTCAACTAGGATATGTGACATTTTGGAAGGAATTTTAAGTTTTCCTCTGACTCATTCAGTCATTATTACACAGTATCCCTGATGGTTTTAAGATGCCATCTACTGAAATCAGTGTTATATTACCATCAGTACATTAATATTACATATACCGCATATGCATTACTTGTATTAGCGTAATTCTTAGTGATAAACTGCTGGTGATCATGTCTGATACCTATCTGGGTAGAACTGCACACATAGTAAATCATTAATAATAGAGCTTTGATAAAAGCCTGAGCATTTGAAGTATATCGTTTTGGACTTCGTAATTGTTTGAGGTTTATATTGTGAATAATTTTAATATTGTTTGAACTTTTAATGTACTATTTTGACACGTTCATAAAAATATGTTCTATTCTATGTCCTGGTTTCTTTAGAGGCATTTATTTGTTTGCTCATCCCACCTGTGATATATCCCACACACCAATTAATTCCTTCTTGTTGTTATATCTATGATGTGAAGAGCACTGTAGAGGTTTCCATTGATCACTCCACTCGCCCTATAGCAGAGTGCTATTGTTTTGTTTCCCTGATATACTTTGATTTTATTCATAGTTAATTAGGTTTAACAAAAGACTTGGGTCCATCAAGTTCAACTTTTCTGCACCATTATACATTCTTTGTCACTAAATTATCTACAGCCCCCAATGCCATTTTTGCTGAGGAAATCATCCAGTCTTTTGATGGAGTAAAAGGAATTATGTTATATATCTTCTGGATTGGTTTAAAGAAACATATCAGATCCAGTACATTTCAGCATTATTGGTAATGCAAGAAATATTGTATATGTTGGGTGTAAATAAAGAACTCTCGATCTATTATATGGGATTAGAAAAGCAGCATTGTTCAAGAGGTCATGTATAAATTAATGTTATTGTGCTGAAAAATAAATACTTTAAGTTGAACTTTTCCTTTAAATTTACATGTAGAAATTCTATATAATTAAAAAACAAGCTAGATTATTGTAAAAAATATTGATGCTACATGCACATGCTAGGTTACTCATTAGTAATCCTCTCAGTTTTGTACATCTCTGATAACCCCTATGTATGAGTATATATCTTGTGCAGTAGTAAAGAATCCCACTTTTTCCTCAACGAAGAACAACACTGGAGTTTGCATAAAAGTCATCTGGGTTTTATACCATCCTGTATACCTACTGGAAAGTCAGGCAGCCACTGAGAGATTTTAGAACAATGATGGATGTTTTAATGAACTGTAGTTGTAATCATGTAGATCAATGATTTTGTAAATACAATAAAGTAATGGATCATAGGTAGGAATAGATCTTAGTAAATCATGCACACCACCGCTTTAAGAAGTGGACAAGTAATAATAGTAGTAAACCCCTTAAGGGTGGGGCCTAGTTAACAAAAAGGGCCCAAGGAGAAAAAATGTAAGTACACAGTGGAATGCATTTAATTCAGCAGGACCCTCTAGGTTTCCCAGGGATTTGATTTCAACAATGGGAACATGGACCCAGGAGTGTAAACCTCTCTGCATTGCTGCTCGACCCCTGCCTTAGGCAGGCCCCTGGTATGCAACTAACCCATCCGGTACCTGTTGCAATACACTTCAACGTAGAGTGATGCTAACTGTCAATTAACTTTGCCAAAAGGTTGCCTTGGTTGTTCTCTGAACTGATCACTGTGGCTGGGACACAGCTGGAGCCATAAGAGACTGTATGATTTCACCAAGAAACAATGTGTTGTTGGAAAGAGAGAACGAGGGACTATAGTTAGCTGTAGAGGTGCCGGAATGAAGGTAGCAGTTTGATACTGAAGTAAATCACCCTGTGAAAGTAACATTGGTGATGTGTGAATGCGATATTCACAGCTGTTTAAGTAAAAGACTGTTTGCAAATATTATAGACTATGTGTCGGTGTTGTGTCTTGGAAGAATGAGATTGTATAAGGAACTGTTACACTGGGGAGTCGTCCAGGGTGAGCATTGCTAATCCAGGGCTGGTCCGTAACCGAAGCTCAGCCTTGCCCACGACTACTGCCGTAGCCTCGTGCCGGCCCCCCAACAAGCCCATAGTATTTTAAAATTTATTTTAATTACTTTTTCTGTATCTGAAGAAGACAGAAAGAAAAGTTTAGCAAGATTTTCAGGACATTTGTTATGGTGTAGAGGGCGTTTAGGCTACGTTCGCACGTGGCGTAATTCCTGCGTATTCATGTATTTACGCAGCGCTTTTTTGCGCTTGCGAAAATGCAGTGAAACGCAATGCCGGAAACACATTCCAGCAAAAGCTATGACTTTTGCTGAAATGCGTTCACACGACGTGTATTCTGGCGTCTTTTTGCGGATGCGCCTTCACTGCAAAGCGCATCTGCAAAAAGGATGACCATGTTAATTCTTTGCTCCTTTATTCGCGTGCTTTTTCCATAGGCCATATTATAAAATGGGCTCGGGAAAAGCGCGCCGGAAAAAGTGCAGCGTGTGAATGCAGTTGCGCTTTTTTGTGCAAAACGGCCACAGAAAAGAGCCACTGCACCAATACACGGGAATTACGCCACATGTGAACGTAGCCTTGGGATGATAAAATGTACCTTATAGGATCCATTTAAAGAATAACCATTATTTTCTTTTATTATTCCTTTTATATCACTATATAGCACTTGTGAAAAATAAGAAACTTTGTAATATGTCTAGAGAAATCTTCTTTCTCTTTCGGGACAGACCTATCATTATCAATAGTCTTATTGACGTGTAAAATTTGTCTTCAGTGAACACAGATTTTCACATATAGTTATATGGTGAGAGGAGGATGAGAAGGGAAAAGCCAGATATAGGAATGCTGCTGTGGGTTCACCTAAAACTACAATTAGACTTTAAGAAAAATCTGTCACAGACAGACCAATTAATTTCTCATACAACTGAAGCTCTTGTCTTATGTCAGGAATAAGATCTGGATTGTGCAAATTTGCTGATAATGGTCTATTTTGGAAGATGGTTAGAAGCTTAGGTTTTCAAGGCACTGGGCAAAATGCATTAATAAAAGTGTTCCCATTATAGCAAATTCTCTTTCAACATGCTTCTTTTATGTTAGTAAAAAATAATACATTTAAAAATCTTGTTTCAAAATCATATAGTTATATTTTTGTAGATTTAATATAGTCATTCTGAAACTAGAAAATTAAGTAATTTTTTTTAAATGGATTTGATCACTTTAACCAACAATTTAAAGAAACACTGCAGAAAAAAATGTGTTTACTGTGTTACTGTATGCCCTGCAGGCCCAAGGTAAGCAGTACATGCCCCATTAAGCCTTTCACTGGACATAGATTGTGTTATCACTTTTTTTCTGGTTATTCCTTTAATATAATAAACTAAATACCTTCTTTTCTAATACAAAAATAGAAATCATGTCTATTTGTTTAAGGGGTTGTTTTAATGGGTGGCAACTTATTACTTGACCACAAGGGATAAGTGTACAATTCCTGGGATCTGGAAACCCAATCAGTCATAAGATTGGTCTTGAGTACATTTACATAAAATGATGCCGCCTGGACTATCATATCAGTCCCACAGACATCGAGAAGAATGACAGGGCTCATGATGCTCTTTTCAAATGGAGAACTCAGAACTTCCAGTCTTATGGTTCCTATCTGTGAGATCTCGATCACTTATTACCTATCCCGTGGACAGGTTTTAGGTTTCAATTTTGGTGTTACCCTTTTGAAGTTTTATTTTGCAATTTATTTCTTATGTCACAGTAAAGACAACTGCCTTCAGTCTGCCATATAACATTATTAACAATATATATATTTGTTATACTATACTAGAAAACATAATTCAACAATCCTTTGCTTCAAAATTGTATAATTTCTTATATGTACAAGAGTTATTGTTACAAGAATAATATATCTGAATTTAACATAATGTATGTAGTATTTTAGAGAAAATGTGCAGAGCCCAAAAGACTTTTCCCACTTCAAAAATTTACAACATATCAATATGTGATATATTCAGTGGAAAGCAATGTTATAAGGATTGTACTCATCATTACAACTTATGGCACATCAAGGAGATGCCTCATAATATGATCTATACGGGTGTGAATGCTGAGGCCCCATAAGACCAAAAACATATGTCATATCTGTCTATTAACTTACAATATATGTTTGAAAAGCTCAATTTCTCAAAAAACACTAACCAAAGACCTGCTAATTGTTAGTGTACCCTGCTGGTGCCATGGAAAAGTGGGCTTTGTTGTTTTCATCAGTGGATGCTGGAAAGCCTCTTGAGCTGAGGCTAGTTTCTCTTGGCTTTAAGTAATGAGACAGGTCCAAAACCACTTTAAAGGCTGCTTTACACGTCGCAATATCGTTCCGATATTGCATACGATCTCACGGGAGCGCGCACGTTTTTGGCACTTGTCCAAGATCGCATAGTAGATGTCACACAGGGAGATATCAGCAGGCAATGCAACTACGATGTAGAACGCCCCTTTTCCACGCTCTGTATGAGCAACCCAGGGAACGACCATTTAACATTGGAGTGAATAGGGGAAGTTGCGCTCCAAATCGTAGTTGCGCTGTCACACAGCACGATCCTGCCACATCGCATATACAATATCGTACGGTTGAAGGGCTTGCACAATCTTCATGCAATATCGTAGTTAGGTTGTTTTCGCGTCGCATTGCCCATTTAAACGACACAACGCATGAACGATATCAACTGCAACGGCCGGTCCACGTGCCTGTTTATCGTTGTTGTGTTGCGATATCGCGACGTGTAAAGCGGCCTTATGTCCCATGTCAGACAATATTTTAAATCTCTATCCCACAGATCCCCAGTAAAAGGTAAATACATTTCAATGGAGGCATGCATAGCACTATAAAACATTTTGTGTCATAAAGAGATTTTCTTGATTGAAAGTCTAAATTTAAAATTGTTGCAACACGAGCGCTCGTGGCACTTCTGGAGGTTGTGATGCTCAAGTTGGATCCTATCCGTAATCAACTAAATCAACACTTGGCACTCAAAATCTCAATGACATAGAAATATATTAATAATAATGAAGTGCTTGCAATCCAGAAAATGAAAATAGACATTTTGGTCACCTCAGACCTTCTGCAGTACGGATTGCTAAGGGAATGCTGTAACAGAGAGGCGCAGCTGTGCAGGATCCACTGCGGAGAGAGAAACTCCCTGTGTATAAAATATATTTCTATTTCACTGAGATTTTCAGTTTTTAAATGTATTATTTGAGATTTTTGAAAAGTTTTGATTTAGTAAATTAAAACTTGTGACATGGCCTGTAGCATGTTGTTTATCAGGCAAAATAAAATTTGTGTTGAAAATAGTGCCAAGTAATTCCATTTGGGGGGCTATATTATGATTTACAAGGCATGTGTCATTAAATATGTGAGACCTTTTCTAAATATACTTAATTCCATACCTTAGGAGAAAAATAAGACCGTACACAATTCTTAAACCATTATGTACAGTACCTCTGCAAAGCTCTTGTCGTACAAGTAGCAAAACCACATTGTGCTCGTCAACCCCACTCTCTCAAATTGCATGCTGGGTTATTGTTGATACTGCTGTAATTATAGAACTTTATTAGCTGTAAGCTGGAATCACAAATGCTGATTTTTTTGGGGGGCGGGCAAAAAAGGAGTGGATTCAACAGGTATAGAATATCTAAGTTTTACAAATACAAAAAGCTGTGAATTATCGTGTTGGAGTATGATTAAAGAGAACCTGTCAGCACAATTTTGTAATGTAACGTAAAGACATGGCTGTGATGATGCTGTATTGCTGATTAAATTGATATATTTAGTGAAGGAATCCGCTTTATTATTCTTCTTTAATTAGCATTTCAACTTTTCCTGCTAATTAGATTTCGGTGCACAGCGGACAGACTGTACACTGGGTTTTCTCCTCCCTGTCTGTGATTCCCTGGCCCTCCATCTGCCTCGGTCTGGGAATGACAAGTCACTGCTGGGATTGCAAACTGAGGATGCAGTTCATTCACAGACCAGAGGTAGGCGGAGGGGTCGGGGAATCACAGACAGGGAGGAAAAGACATAGTGTACACTGCAGCCCCTGTGCACCATAACCTAATTAGCAGAAAACTTCAAATGGAGACTAAAGGACAACAAAAAAGTGTATTTCTTAACCAAAAATATCAATTTAATCAGCGCCATTACAGCCAAGTCTTTATTTTACATTACAGAATTGAGCTGACAGGTTCTCTTAGATTTACTTTAGCTATGTTTGTATCTCTTAGAAAGGAGAAAGTAAAGATCTGCAGTAATTACAGTGTCTTCTTGCTCTGCTCCATATTGAAATTGATGCAGTTTGCAGGCTGCAAGTGAATAAAGCAAATAGAGAGCATTTATAGCCATTTAATTCTTCATTTGGGAGTTGAATTACATCAAGTACATATGCTATTCCTTGGGGATATTAAAAGCCCATAATCAAGTAAAAGATTCATAATTAGATTTATCCATATTTCTTTTCCTTGGTTTTTGTGAACTTGGAGAGTATTTTAAATATACGGTAGTTAATATTATATATTTTTTTAGTTAATTGTTTTTTTTTTAGTCTTATTACTTTTTTATTTTTATTTTCATTTTATATCATTTTTATTTTTGCAGTAACCACAGAATAGTGACCTGGCTGCTGGACCAGGGTCCTGCCAGTCATTTTGCTCAATTTTAATAACTTTACATAATATTGATATTGGGGTGTTCCCTTTGGTTGCAGGTTAGTCAATGCATGATGATCAAATTGTAATTTTCCAAGATCCAGCCTGTTACAATGAGAAAAATAGTACAAAAAATATGCTGTAAAACACAAAACCATCAGATCAACAACAGGGAACAAATATCTACCTTACCTCTTGTGCTACATAACAGCTATATCTGCCAGTACAATATTACATACTGTACCAATTTTTGTCACAATAGAAATATAATATATAGCAATATACTATAACATCTCAGACAAGTTGAAATGGCCCTATGGCATCTATACCATTTTAATATTTGTTATACGCAGCGACTGTGACATAAGTGATAACAAATACAAATTTATTCATGCTATTTTATTTTCTCTGATCTTAAATGCACAAATAGCAAATTTCTTTTATGTTAAACTACTACTTGGGAACCATTTTAGCAGCATTATAATCTGATTCATGTCACTTTTTATGGGCAAAATGTCACCTGTGGACCCTGGCTGGATTTTATGTGAAGGTAAAAGGAAGTAGCCATTAATCAAGAACACTTAACCTAAGAAAAGCAACCTAATAAAACTTTGAGATAGGGAAAAGTCAAAACAGGGCTCACAAGTCTGTTTCTCCACATCAAGACTAGTCCAAAGCAGGAATTACTTTGAACAAATCTAGGTATCTTCTGAGCCAAGTCATTGCTTTTGACAGACTGGGAGAGACTTTGAGTTTCAGCACATGCTATTTGCTCCTAGAACGTGGCCCCTATTTAGCAGTTTGAGTGGCTGTTTAGAAGGTGAAAATACACCTACTGATTTTTTTGACCTAATGTACAGGAATTGTTCAACTGGGAGATCAATTTAATGGTCTGAAAGGTTTCAAACTATAATCTATGTGCCAATAGTTCCTCTCGATATGCCAAAAAGCACTATTTTTTCTAGCTCGGTCTACATTAGTTAGCATGCTATCATTTTAGATCAGATCACAAAACCTATTAAAAATCTATAAAAGTGTAAATCATTACCTAAAACTACTTGTTGATTTTCATTCATGGCTTAAGGTGTCTGAGAATGAAGAAGAGAAAGTTTGTAATTGAAAAAATGCAATAGTTGCACCGCATTGGCAAGCGAAAGTGCCTAGAACTGTGACTTCATGCAAATGTGCAAGCAGTCATGCGTAATCTATGTCATTAGAAGTCTGAAAGTTTTAGGGATAGACTGTACATTCACCCATTCTATTCTTTTTCTGTACATCATAAAATCCTCATTGAAAAGACTAATTCGTCCCATATCACCTGAAATGAACCTCTGGACAATTCTTTAAAATAATGTACGGTAATTATCACTATGAATCAACTTGCAAATGCAAGACACTAAAAGCCCGTGGGGTGCTGTAAAATATGCCCATTTTCATACTGTAATCAGGTCAGCACCGAATTCTCCATTGACTGAAAATAATGGTGGCAGAGAGTTAGAAATTTCATTTGGGGATTCACAAAAGTAAATCAAACATATGTTGTAATTCTCCACTGAAGTGTTAATCATGTTTCCTCCGTAACTATTTTTATGTAGGTAATATTAGGTGGTCCTTTATCTTCTAATGTAAAAATACCACCTTAGAAAAGGTTATGATATGTCATTGTAGACACCTTCCCTAATTCTTTTCAGTGATGTAGATTTGCAAAAGAAGCAAAAATGTATTTATAAAGCTCCCTAATATCTTTATAAAAAGATTGCTCACATCTAATTCATGTGGTTTGAAGTAAGTCCAATATTAAAATATTTAATACTGCCTTCTCCGTTTCCTCCTAGTAAAATATTAAAATTTAAGTCCTCAGTGGTTGACACCTATTAGTGGGTAACTGAAAAGATGGTAATATATAGTAAGTTTTCGAGACTAATCAGGTCTCATCATCAGGCCTAGTAAAGAGATCTAAAGGTCCTGTCACACGCGTCAATGTCGTCAGCGATCTGATCGCTGACGACATTGACGGCTGATCGCTGGTGAGCTGTCACACAGGCAGACTCACCAGCGATCAATTGACCAGTGACATCATGGAAACGATTTAAATATCGTTTCCACGATGTCCTGCTCCCGCTGCCAGCCTGCTGGAAGCGGGAGCAGCCTGGTCTCCAAGGTACACTGCGGGTAACTAGGCAGCGCGCGCTGCCTAGATACCCGACGTGTACCTTAGTTACCAGCCTCCTCCGCTCACCGGGTGAGCGGAGGAGGCTGGTAACTAAGGTACACGTCGGGTATCTAGGCAGCGCGCGCTGCCTAGTTACCCGCAGTGTACCTTGGAGACCAGCTCCCAGCGCTTGTGACAGGCGCTGGGAGCTGGAATATCGCTCGCTCCCGGTGTCACACGCAGCGATGCTGCGTGTCCACCGGGCGACAATCGCCAGGTTTTAGGACTGATTCTAAAACCTGGCGATCATCAACCAGCGATGTATCGCTGGTTGATGCAGTATGTCACACGCGTCAATATCGCTGCAACGTCACGTGCAGCCGATATCGTGCAGGCGATATTGACGCGTGTGACAGGCCCTTTAGAGTCTCGCAATCTTGCTATTTATCACAATCTTTTCAGTTAGCCTTTAAAAGGTATCAACCACTGAGGACTCTCAAATTGTTATATTTTTCTATCTACAAACACAGTACAATGATATAGTTCCCAGTTTCTCCTAAGCTGACATATAATTGAAAAAAACCTGATTCTCCACAGTTCTGAGCAACGATCAATATTAGAACATATCAGAAAAAATATCAGAAGAAGGTATTGGTGTAAAGCAGGGGTGGGGAACTCCAGGCCTCGAGGGCCGCACACAGTGCAGGTTTTCATGATTTCCTTAGTATTGCACAGAGTCTGGAATCATCACCAGTACTGGTGATTATACTATCACCTGTGCAATACTAAGGAAATCATGAAAACCTGCACTGTGTGCGGCCCTCGAGGCCTGTAGTTCCCCACCCCTGGTGTAAAGCTAGATGCTCAGATCCCCATCAATTTCTGCAATAGTTTGAGATAATCAGAAGAGCACTAGGCCTCTTCAAGATCAATTGGCTTTCCTTATCTTCATTGAACAGAGGCCCAACAATGCTTAAAGAAGCTAAGAAAAGCCAAGTAGTCTTGACGTGGCCTACATGGAAACAACCTAGCAATGCTGTTTCTATATGAGGATGACAGGAGTGAATGGATCACGGGCACTCCCATAAGATATTAAGGTTCCTAACTCCCAGATTCACATTCACTCAAAGGTCCTCATATATTAAGGAAGCTGATTATTTGGTCAGGTGTCTCCATTACTACATTATCTCTGTTCTTCAACATATCATTTCAAATCTTAAAAAAAAACAATGGGCCCGATTCATCATTTGCAATTTATTTTAAGATACTCTTCTTTTTTTGTTTAAAGTTACTATTGTTTTTTTCATATGCGCCAAACACTTCAAAATGGCACATTTGCGAATTACAAAAAAAATGCTCTTCTATTTTGTCTGTTACCTATTTAGGGCAAAAAGTGGAATATTTTTCTAAAATGTTGCCAACAATTCAGCCACATGTAAAATGACTCCAGGGGGGAACTGAAGTACTTGGGTGTAAAAATATCATGACTTTTTTGAAAGTCACAATTGATGAATAAACCAAAAGCATCTGGAGATACCAAACATTGCCCACATTGGCAAACTTAAAAAAACAAAACAGGGGGGCACATATAAAATAGACTTTAAAAAAGGTGCATGTTAAAAGAATAAGGTGCAAAGAAAACATAGGCGAAAAACAACAAAAATAGAACAAAGGACACAAATGTAATAATGAATCGGGCCCAATATCTCATAGAGACTTTTAAAAATTATCACATTAGTGGCAGACCCGATATTATGAATCATTGATTCTTCATGTTTGAAGATGAAAATGTCATTAATTGTTCCTTTGGCGGGAAGGATAGACAGGCTGTCACTTTATTTTTAAAATAGTGTTAATCACAGATGTAAAGGTGCTGTTGATTGATTGGAATGACCAGGAACAATGAACATATTTATGGCTACTCTCCATCGAAAATTCCAATACTTACATGTTCTTTGTTCAACAATAGCTCCATAAGAGCAACAAATATAGATTGCACAGGGATACACAAGGTAATATCCAGTAAGTAAATTGCAAAATGAAGTATTTCATGGCAGTTGGCACTATTTACGTGTCGGCCAAGAACTGTTCTTGAGCACTCGACATTGGGACAATATTAATATTAACATTTTTGGCAAGTTAACACATTAAACATCAGTCTTCACACTTGCATTTGTAGTTGTTTCATCTTGCCTGATTTTTTTTTCACTTTATTTTTTTATTTTTTTTAAATAAGAAATGCAAAAACAATCTTATGCACAGCAAAATCTGCAGTGGTTTATAGCACAAAAAATAAAAAATATTCTCTTAATTTAAACCAACAATAATCTCTGAACAGAAAGCATTTACTTCAGTTGCATAACGATTCCAGATTCGTGGAGTTATCCAACACAGTATCCGTGTTGTAATTCTCACACCGATATCACTGGAAAAGCTAACGACAAGGTTGCAATTCTGCAACATAATATAAGTCTGTACAAGTCCTCCAAACATTACACTTTGAAGGAAGTACTATCCCTGTGTCCAGAGTAATAGGTTCGCTGTACGTACTTTGCTTATATTCAGTTGTCCTAGCTAAGATATGTACACATATAGGCTTTCTTAAAGCTCACAGAACCTCATTTCCATCTTTAATCCATGCATTGACCCATAATCCTTTCTTGAACAAACTCTACTCTGATTTTAAATGTTCCAAAACACATCTACAATCATGGATTAAAGGATCAAGAATGTCAGGATTTGCAATACACTGGCTCTTAAGAAGGGCTTTCATTATTACACACTGCCGCTGAGTCATTATATGTTTTGTTACAAAAGGTAGTTCCTGAACTATTTTACTAAGCAATTCTTCATGCCATGCAAAATTAATAGTTTATGGATGTCTTTGAGGCTTTTCCTTTTGAGTTCATAGGCTTTTCCAACCTTAGTGCTTTTAAGAAAAAAAGTCCTTATTGCTCTTGCAACTAGTCACATGCTGGTCTCACGTGTCTGACAATAACCTGTTTCACCGGTATCTGAGTTGATTTCTGGGACAAATAAATGATTCTCTACTTTACTTTCTTCCTGATTACTGTCCTGTTTAAGGTCCTCTCCTGCCAAGTAAATGTCCTGAGTACAATTTTGATTGATTGTTTTCTGCATGGAGAGCACATCTGTGCTTGCTGTAGCAAAGTTGCCATCATTCTGTTCCTCAACACAGTTAGTTTTGATGTCCTCCTGAGTATCATTCTTTGAATCACATACCTGCATGAAGTCATCATCTTCTGTGTCTATCTCTGTAAAGCTGCTTCTCTTCTTGGAAGAGAGTGAAACTAATTTGGGGTTTTGAGAAGGTGATGTAGGAGGCTTTGGAAATAAACCTGGAGACTCTGTTTCTGTCTGTTGTTCAGAGGATGAATAGTCTTGCAGAAAAAGTGTGCTTAGCTGAAGATGAGTGTATAGTGGATGTTCTATTGTCTTAGCTGGCACTGCACTTGTAATATTTGCTGGGTTTGGGAGAGTGCTACCCTTTCCCTGTTTGAAATTAACTTTCAACGATCTAGACCTAATTGGATTATTCAGTTTCATTGAACTCTGAGCATCCTCTCTCTCAGCACCAATTTGTTCTTGAAGAAGTATCTTTGGGGTTCCACATTCACTTCTACCTGAGGCCTCTGATAACTTATACTCAAATGTGACATCTTTGGGAGCAAAACCTGGATATTTTGTACGTGGCTGAAAGTGAGACGTTTTAACCTCTCTACCACCTTCTTCACTAACGGTGTATGCAGGAAACCTCATTTCAAGGTTACTTCCAGGAAATGGTGTAAGAGGAGATCTTTCTGCTTCAGTAAAGTCTGTTGCACAACTGGCAAAGCTGTCAATGCTTGAGACACTTCTCATGTCAGTTATCATATCTTTCGGAGCAACTGATAACTGGTTTCTCTTTGTAGAAACCTCTTCCATCTCTATTTCCTCTTCATATGCAGGTGGAATGACTGATTGCTCATGATAGGCAGAGTTAACACTAGGATGTGACTGTGCTTTTGTGATCTCATTGTATAACTCCTCTAGTTTCTGAGCACTGAGATGTTGTGGGCTGGAAGAAGAATTGTTTAATAGTTCTTGGGAGTCATGTTGACTGACCTCCTGATATTTATTGTCAAATGATTTATTTGAACTTGTCTCAGACATTGTCCTTCTTGCCCATTTCCATCGGTTAGGAGACAAATGATTATCATTAGCGCTCTCCACTTTATTAGATCCATCGGCAGACTTATCTACAACAATATCGATCAGCTCCATGCTGCGAGCAAATGCATCTTTCAGGTTCATAGACACTATGCTCCCATTTCTCTTGGCTCGTTCAAGTGCTTCTCTCCTCTTTATTGCCTTCTCCTGTCTTTTCTGCTCTTTGTAAAATTCAGAGAAATTGTTTACAATGATTGGAATAGGCAATGCAATTACTAAGACTCCAGCGATGCAACAAAGACCCCCAACTATTTTACCAAGTAATGTCTTAGGGTAAATATCTCCATACCCAACTGTAGTCATAGTTATCGTTGCCCACCAAAATGATGCAGGTATACTTGTGAATTTAGTAGCATCTTCATCCTTCTCAGCAAAAAACACCAAACTAGAAAATATCATTATTCCCATAGCTAAAAATAATATCAGTAATCCAAGTTCATTATAACTTCTCCTGAGTGTGAATCCTAGGGATTGTAGGCCTGTTGAATGTCTGGCAAGTTTAAGGATACGTAATATCCTCATAATTCTGAAAATTTGAACAACTCGACGGACATTTTGGAACTGAAGAACACTCTTGTTGGATTCTGTAAGGAAAATTGTCACATAATATGGCAAAATGGCTAGTAAATCAATTATGTTCAGAGGGCCTTTAAAAAACTTCCACTTGTTAGGTGAAGAAAGAAATCGCAATAGATACTCCATTGTGAACCACGCAATGCAAACTGCTTCTACATGTGCCAACTGAGGGTTATCATTCGGTTGCCCAAATTCATCTGGTTCTTGCAGGTCAGGTAGTGTGTTCAGTGATAGTGCGATGGTTGAAAGCACAATAAACAAGATTGATATAATCGCCAAAATCTGAAAGACAAAATTAAAAAAAAGGATTTAATGTTGGAAATCCGTAATATTGCAGACACTTATTATTATCAGCTTTTCTCATTGTATAAGTATAATCAATAATATGTTGAAGAAATTAGATATTAGAAACTACCCAAATATCTGTAAGACCCTATTAATGCCATTATATATGCCTCCAGTGGATGTATATCCATTGTATATGTTATTTTTTCCATTCCCTTCCTTGAAAATTATTATCTTGAAGCTTTATTTCTGGAGTGTAAACTTAATTTGTGCATTCAATGGATGACCCATTAATTTCATTGAATGTTGCACATACCCTCATTTTTCATGTAGTGTTTGTAGTAAGACCTTACGTGAACAGATCCTTATGTTACATGGAAGCTGGTCTAAACTACATAATCCCTATATTCCAATATATGGTAACTCCCTTTTCTAAATATTTAATGGGAAGTTGAATTATATGTTTATAACCTGATAATTTAAAGATTTATTATTTTAGCAACAGAATCCCAAAAATTAGCATAATATGCATGAAATATGAAAACTCACATGTTAAAGAAGTTGTGATCTTGTATCTGTCAATTGGCACATTTGTTCTTGACATTTGTGCTATCATTCTATTCCTTATATTCTTAAACTTTATACCTTTAAGTGATACAATATGCATAGTTGGAAGGAGGACTAGAAATGTGCGACACAGTATGGGATAGCCAACATTCCCTAGACTTCTCCTTTGTTCCCTGAGAAAAATGGCATACAGGCGCATAGATCACGGACGTGACCGAGCGCATAAGTGCAGCAAACAGATGTAATACTATACAATAGTTAAACCGTGATAAGAACATTCATTATTGGGATCATATCCCTATGAAGTGGATAGATCAGTCGGCTTAGACATTACTTGCATTTGTACATTTTTTTATGACTATGTGTCCACATCTTGCCACGTATTATCCTGTTATGTAATATCCCATTGTATGAGTGTCAATGAATTGTTATAAACTGACCTTTGAATAAAGAATCAGACTCTCTCTGGAAGACAACTGCTGATGTGTCTTTCTCTTTGACGTCCCTATACGATCAGGTGCCGATCCAACTATATTTACAAATCAGTCTATTCTGTTAGCATAAGCATTAAAGCCATGACGGCTTATCACATGTAAAGACTGAAGAATTAGTTTTTCATTAAAACAGTTCCCATTAGTGTATTTAAGGAGTTCAGCCAACATTCTCAACTTTCCATAAATGTATAACTAGTGCAAGGGTCAATTTACACAGCCACACAATTCCCGAGGCTTGTAAGATTTGGTATCCCAATATTACCAGTACACTTCTACATGAACGCATAAACTCAGCCATAAAACAATATTTCATAAAATATCACTGAGTGGTATTTTAAATCTTGGTCCCTACCCCAGTTATATACTCATCCTCTGCGTTTTCATATTTCTTTAGCGCCACTTTGGTAACACAAAACATCTTGTGACCGTAACTTCTCACTGGCGAAATCAGATGTTTGTCACAAGCTCTCAATGCAAGTCCAGGAGAGCCAGAATGATGCTCCCATAGACTTATATTGAATTGTGACCTCTGGCTCACTACATGAAACACTAGAGCAAAGGGCCACTTAATATAGTGGTTATGGTGGTCTCCTCAAGGACCCACCCCATGGCTAGGTCCTTCCCTGGAGGGATATCTGGCTAGTCCCGTGTTTGAGACTCCTAAACGAGGCTCCATGGACTCTATTTGCTTATATCGAATTGTGACCTCCGGCTCACTACAGGAAACACTAGAGCAGCTGGAGGTCACAAACTTCAGGCTTGTGGCGCTGATAACAAATAAAGAAACTGAAAGGTGAGTGTAAGGCTGCCTTCACATTTGCGTATAGGAACGCAGCGTATGCTGCGTTCCCATAAGCATTCAAACGCATGCGCACTGCGGTTCCTATGTTTAACATAGGAACGCATAGTGCCTGCGTTTGCTGCGTTCGGGTGCGGATGCGGACGATATCTGCTCCTTCCGGTGTCCAGCATCCGCACCCGGGACGCAGCTTGCAGCATTTTTTTGTGCGTTTGGGGATCTTGGAAGATCAGCAAGCGTCCCCAAGCGCACAAAAAATGCATTGCCGTCAATGGGTCCGCAGTGTTCAGCGCTTGACAGCGCGGGAGAACGCAGCGGACCCATTGAAAAATCTCCCAGTGGCCGCCGGTGATGTCACAGGAGCTCACCGACGGCCACCGGGAGATCAGCTGACCCTCTGCTGTCCTCCTTCTCCCCGCCGCCTGTAATCTCCTAGCGATGTCGGCGGGGAGAACAGCTGATGTGATAGCTGTTTGAATCTTCCCGCGCCGACATCTCCTCACAGTGTCGGCGCGGGAAGATTCAAACAGCTGTCAGATCAGCTGTTCTCCCCGCCGACAGTCCCGGAGCTTACCGGCGGCCGGGGGGCGGAGATCTCCGGCGCTGATCTCCGCCCCCGGCCCGCCCCCGGACAGCGCCGATTGGCTGCCGGGCTCCATAGTGATGTGTCCGCAGGCGGACATTATCCGCTGCGGACACATCATTTGGACCCTGCTTCTGACAGCGTTTGTGTCTGCATGCCATCAGCATGCAGACACAAACGCTAATGTGAAGCCAGCCTAAGACAGGGGGCAGGTAACATTTAAAGCACCACATCAGTGGTAAAATGAAAAAAAAAAACAAAACTAAACACTGGCGGGGTACATTAACCTTTACAAGAGATGGGATGTTACTCTTTTAATTGCCAATACTACAGGAATAAAGACTCTACAGTATATATATATAAATAGTTGACAGTTTTTATTCCACTGACGTTTCTTAACCTTCATTTTGTAAAACTCAGCAATAGTCAGACGTTTTTATAACAATACAAGGAAATGAACCAGAAGTATCCTAAAACAGTAACCAATCAAGATTATATGCAAAGTCTGTAAAAACAGAGACCTCATGTACCGAGATTAATTGCATTATTTACATGTATTATTGTAGTCTTACGCCTGCTGGGGAAGCTTAAAACCCTGCAGTAGAAAAATGCTAAAATATAAATGGCAGATCAATAGCGTCTACTGGATTTGTAAAGTTTAATAACAGCAGCATGCACACAAGTATGACTAAGCACTGTGAAAATATAATTAAATACAGCAGATTCCTTGGTGTTAGGTACAAAATGTATTCAGCATTTTAAGACATAGCTTAGAATTAAATATGGTTCTTTTTTTTACGTTTCAAACCTGTTTCACGGGAACGTTCATTAAATGTATAGCTCATCAACAAAAGTGAATATAAAGAAGTAGCTAACTGAACCAAGCACATGTGAGTAAACCTATTATGCAATGTTGATTCAGATCTAAAACAAGTCCTTACCCTTCTGAACTTGAGGGTATGTTCGTACGGGAGAAAAGTGTATTTCCTACTGCGTGAAATCTGCACCTGCAGACAAATCCGCACCAAACACATGGCTTTCCACAAGGTGTGTTTTTATCTGCTGCGAATATAGAGCTTTTTGCCATTGACTTTTCTATGACTCAGCACTTTTGCGATGAAATCTGCAGCGTATCTGCTTAAGAATTGACATGCTGCAGGTTTTTCTGCGCTAAAATATGGAGCATAACTGCAGCAGAAAACAACTCACCATGCGGACAAGACTTCTCAAATCCAATAGACTTTGCTTAGAAAATACACTGCTGCATATGTAGTGCAGATCTGTTGCTTATACGCAGCATATATGGGGCAAAATGCTCTTCATGTGAATGGGCCCTGAGAGCTTTGAGAGGGTCATGAGCCACATTCAGGAATAAGAGCGGAGGCGTAAGCCACATCCCGCTTCAACCCCTCTCCCCCCTAACTGTAATGACACCCAGAGTCCCTATTATAATGACAGCTAAAGCTTTTCAACAGACATCATACTAAGGAAGTATACCAAGATCCAGGGATTCCAACATTACCCTGTTCAGATCTGCTCTTCCAAAGGTACCGTCACACGCGGCAATTTTGCTTGCAATTTCACTGGCAATTTCCTGGTTGCAGTGAAATCATGAACACATTGTTCTATTTTGTTGCCGTGTCCTTAAGAGGAGCTACTCACACAAGTCACCATCTAGAGACGTGCTCTGTATAGCTGTTTGCTAGACGTGGTACAAATGCACTGAGCTGGCAGAAATAGCTGCGGGCCAACCATTATGGGCCTGCAAGCTGCATGTGGTTTCCGAGCTACAGGTTGGGGACCCCTGTTCTAAAACATGGCTCTGTTTACATCAGTGTCATGACTTGGTATGTATCTGCTACATTTTTTTACATTTTTCTACCACACAAAAACAAGTGAGCAAATACCTTAAAATAAAAAAAGTGAAATGCTAAAGTGCACTTTAGCATTTCACTTTTTTTTTATTTTAGGGTATTTGCTCACTTGTTTTTCTTGTTGTTGTTTTTTCCATTTGAGGCCAGTGTGAACGTGCACCACTGCATAGTTACATTTTTCGTTCCAGCCCTGGTTTTATTTCAATGTACATATAAATATAGTACTGTGCAAAAGTTTAAGGCAGGTGTGGCAAAAATGCTGTAAGGTAAACATTTAAAAAAAAATAAGAGTGGTAATAAGTGTTGATAACTTAGGTTGAAGAATGAACAAAATTCAAAGTGAATGAACAAAAGAGAAATCTACATCAAATCAGTATTTGAGGTGACTGCCCTCTGACTTCAAAACAACATCAGGTTTCCTAGGTATACGTTTACAAAGTCAGGCATTTTCTAGGATTATCAGCAGGTGTATGAGTAACTACTCACACCTGACAATTGAATATGATAATCATTTTTATATTTAGGTTGAAACCTAGTCATTAACTGAAACAGCAGTGTAGAAGGCTTAAGACTATCGGAGGAAGAACTAAACTCTGCTACAAAGGTGAGGTTTTGGAAGATGACTTATGGCCGCTTTGCACGTCCCGATATCGTCCTGATATTGTATACAACGGCACGGGAGCGCGCACATTTTTGGCAGGAATCCAAGATTGCATAGGAGCTGTCACACAGGGAGATATCGGCAGGCAACACAACTGCGATGTATACGCCCCCTTGTAGCAGCAAACCAGGGAACGACCATATAACATGGGAGTGAATAGGGGAAGTTGTGCTCCAAATCGTTGTTGGGCTGTCACACAGCACGATCCTGCCAGATCGTCCATCCAATATCGGGCAGTTGGAGAGCCTGCATAATTCTTCCCCGATATCGTTTTGGCATCGTTCTTGCATCGAATTGGTCATTTACACCACACAACGCACGAACGATATTGGCGCCAACACTTGAACCACGTGACTTTTTATCGTTGTTGGACAACGATATCGTGCCGTGTAAAGCGGCCATCAATTGTACAGGTCATACACCATGGTTAGGATGAATACAACAAGAAGACACAAGATATTTTTGTTGCACGAGCAAGGTCTGTTCCAGGCAAAAAGTTCACAGCAGACTGGGGTTTCAAGATGCGCTGTTCAAGTTCTTTTGAAGACGCATTGAGAAATTGGCAAAGTTGAAGACTGTAGATGCAGCAAGTGGTTGACCAAGGAAATTTAATGCAGCCAACAAAAGGCGCATCATGCGTACTTTACTTTAAAATTGCTAAATGTTCAGTATTGCTATCACCTTAGAACTAGCAGCAACCTGATGGACCCAACTACATCCATCTTGTCCTCTAAAATGTTTGGAAGACTATATCTGCTGAGTTCCTTCAAAACCTGTGTGCAAGTGTACCTAGAAAAATAGATGCTGCATTGAAAGAGAAGGACGGTCACAGCAAATGTTGATTTGAATTTCTCTTTTGTTATTCACTTTGCATTTTTTAATAGGTAAAAATATACTATTAAAACTTCCATTTTTAAAGGTTTTTTTCACACTTGCCTAACATTTTTGCAATATTTTTTTCCATTATTCTAAAATTAGAAACAGAAATATTTTTACAGTATTTTCATTGCCTAAAAATATCATATAATGTTGCTAATGTCTGTTCATGCACTTTTTTTTTTTAATTTGAAGAGTTTTAGGGCTTATTTTTCATGCAATGTGTTTCCTGCAGTTTTTAGATGTCATTTCGATTGCATTTTTAACATTGCAAGTCATGGTCATGTGAATTATAGATCAAGTATTTCAAAGATTTCTCTAAAACTTGCTTGATTTATAATGTCAAAAATGCAACAATGAATGGCACAAAAATAAAATTGTGCAATATGTATCCCAAGCCATGATTTTAAAATATATCCAGAAACACAAAAATAAATCAAGAAACACAAAAAAAGTTATAAAGTTAAAAAAAGTATTAATACAAGGATTTCTATATATCATATACAGAGCTGTCCCTATTTTTAGGAGCACCGCTGAGAAACTACTCTAGAAACATATTGTGCCCTGCACTAGCTACACCAGTAATTTGATATTGAGAAAAACACGAGTACATTCTTGAAATTTGTGCAATCTCTGGTGTCTTTATTAAGATACGCCAATTAAGGCTGGGTTCACACTGGCGTTCCCCTCCACAGCGTTCTGCAGAGGGGAACCGCCATGTGAGCGCAGCCAGTGCAAGCCCCTATCTTTATAATGGGAGCGCACGGTGCTGCGCTTGACTACGCATGACTGTGAGCTCCCATTCACTGCCATATGTGATTTGTACCCAGGCGGACGCCTGCGTACAAATCACACACTCTCCTCCACACCAGGGACACGACATGTTGCATTCCTGGTGCGGAGGAGAGTGTGTGATTTGTGCGCAGGCGTCCGCCTGCGTACAAATCACATATGACAGTGAATGGGAGCGCACGGTCTTGCGCAGTCAAGCGCAGCACCGTGCGCTCCCATTATAAAGATAGGGGCTTGCGCTGGCTGCGCTCACATGGCGGTTCCCCTCTGCAGAACGCTGCGGAGGGGAATGCCAGTGTGAACCCAGCCTTAGAAAGTAAGGCTCAGGTGAGGTAGGTAGTGCAGGTGACAACCGTCACTACAAAGCTACCAGCAAAATGGCAATTACAGTTTTTACGGGGTCACATACAGTTTGGTTTCACAGACATGTCGTTAAAATAGAAAAATGTTGGTGTAGCGCTCACTGAATACATAGACCAAAGGATAACAATCTCAATACTACATACAAAGTAATCACATAAAATGCAAACAGTATAAAATGTGTCACCTTGGTCAGTTCACATTACAATTATGAGACACATACATCAGCAAAGTATTGTCATTCCCTTAAAGTGCATGTAAGGCTACGTTCACACACTTTCTTAAAATGCGCAGTGTGTCTGTGTCTGCCGGCAAAGTGAAAGGACTTTCACTTTGCTGTGCACACACTGCGTAAAAATACGCCGCGCCTTTAGGGGAGAAAGTGCCGGTTGACAGGTCAATTCTTTACACAGCTTTGGCTGCACTTTCCCCCATAGAAGCGGCCCTGCAGGATCCGACGTCACAGAGGGGAGGAAGAATCCTGCTTCCTCCTCCCCTCTTAGACATATGTGACTGCCCCCTTTAGATTTGACAGTGTATTAATATACACTGCGAAATCTAAATTAAAGTAAATTAAATTTTGTAAAATAATAAACATGGATACCTACCCTCCGGCGGGTGGATGGGGGGTGTTCAGAAGCTGGGAGCAGGAGCAAGTGAAGATTCCAAGTGGAAAAGGACCTATCGTAATGTCAGAGGGCATTCCGGGCGCTGATTGGTTGCTCGCGGCATATCACATGACCGCGAGTGGCCAATTAGCGCCGGGAACGCCCTCTGACATCACCACAGGTCTTTTTCCACTCGGAATCTGCGGCTGTTCACAGGTCCTGGCTCCCGAACACCTGCCATCCACTCGCCAGAGGGTAAGTATCCATGTTTATTATTTTAAACATCTCTGGCTTTATTGAATTTAGATTTCACAGTGTATATTAATACACTGTGAAATCTTTAGGGGGTGGGCACATATGTGACAGAAGGGAGGAGGAAGCAGGATTCTTCCTCCCTGCAGCACACAAAAGCTTGGTGTGTGAATGCACCCACACATTTTGTTGCGCGGCCAAAAATCATGGCAAAAAGCGCAACAAAGTACGCAATGTGTGAACGCAGCCTAAGTCTGCAAAAGACCATAAGAATAGTCAGGACCCTTACTAATATGGTCAGTGACCAAAGTTACCATTACTGCCGGCGGCCTTTTGGACAGCAGACACTGGATGCAGGGGAGCCTGGAGAGAGTGGATCACAATGCCGTTTCATGGTCAGAGGGTTAAGGCCACTTCATCAGGGGGAGAGATAAGGAGAGACTCCCTGCTCTCGGCTGTAACAGAGCCTGCGGTGGCCGCATCACTGCAAACTACAAATTGACGTATCTTAATAAAGACACCAGAGATTGCACAAATTTCAAGCTTGTACTCATTTTTTTCTCAATGTAAGAGTAAAAAAATGCCATAGAAAAAAGGCTTACTTTAAGTAATGTATTTCGTATTTTCCTCTTGAAACATCTGGCCACAGAGATTCTGGCACAATACAAGCAGCAAAATCTACCAGACAAATGTTAAATATTTTCACCAAATCGCTGTGTGTGAATGCATCTTTGAGTTTTTTTGGATTGAATCAAATTAGAGAATTTATATTAGTTAAATGTTATAAATGTGCTAAACAGTAGATGGCACTGTCCTAAAATTTATGAAACAGCAAACAAGGTATTTTTCATGCGCTGCATATATACATAACTATTTTTTTTAAATATATTTTTAATTTTTTAACAAAACTGTGAGTCTCATAATTAATTGAATGGCTTTCCATATTAATACTCTTCATGAGAATATAAGGATTGAGAATACATTGTAAATGGCACAAAAAAATCCCTAAATTAAAAAATGAAGTGAGCTGTCTGAATTGTATTAAGTTTTGGTGAATACATAGAAAACAGCACCTTTGGAAGTACACTGAGCTGTAGGCTGATTTTCTGCTAAGGGAAAAAAAAAAAACCCTCTTTATATCTGATTTTCTAGCGAGTGTGGCGAGCTGAGTGTGACAGAGCGCAAGTGCGACAGAAGTAAGTGTGTGACTTGTGATTCAGTGACTTTGGATTAAGGGAGTTTGGAAGGGAGGACTTACTGAATTGCTGGTTGTATTTTATTAATACTTTGCATCTCTTTTTACTTATCATTTCTGTCTGGTGCAATCCCCATTAGGAAATGAGCTCCATGATTGGCAATGCCATCCAGTGTACATCTTGCCACCTGTATGCATTCCTTGACCAGCCGGTCGAGGGTGCATACTGCTGTGTGAGATGTGAGTACGTTGTGCATTTGGAAGCCCAGATACTGGATCTAAATGAACAACTGACAACGCTGAGATCCATAGACAATATGGAAAGGAGTCTGCTGCTCACTGAACAGCTGCTCAATGGGATAGATGTGGGGGAGGATGGTAGTATGGAGCTGCAGGACCATGAGGTAGCTAGCTGGGTGACAGTTAGAAGGCGGGGTAGAGGGAAGGGTGCCAGGGAGGCTAGCCCTGATCTGGCACACCCCAATAAATTTGCTATGTTGGCAGATGAGGGGGGTGTGAGTTCAGGTACAGCACTGCTGCAGCAGGGCATGACCTCTGAAAGCCAGAGGAGTGGCTGCTCCAGTAAGGGGGAAAACAGGAGAGAAGGACAGGCCAGACAGGTGCTGGTAGTGGGGGACTCAATTATTAGGGGAATAGATAGGGCAATCTGTCACAAAGACAGGGATCGTCGAACAGTGTGCTGCCTGGCGCTCGAGTCCGGCACATCGCTGATCGGGTTGACAGATTACTGGGAGGGGCTGGTGAGGACCCAGCGGTCATGGTGCATATTGGCACAAATGACAAAGTTAGAGGTAGGTGGAAGGTCCTTAAAGATGATTTCAGGGAATTAGGCTGCAAGCTTAAGGCAAGGACCTCCAAAGTAGTATTCTCTGAAATACTGCCTGTACCACGTGCCACACCAGAGAGGCAAAGGGAGATTAGGGAGATAAATAAGTGGCTCAGGAATTGGTGTAGGAAGGAGGGGTTTGGGTTCCTGGAGAACTGGGCCGACTTCTCTGTTGGCTACAGGTTCTATGCTAGGGACGGGCTGCACCTCAATGGGGAGGGTGCAGCTGTGCTGGGGGAGAAAATGGCTAGAAGGTTGGAGGAGTGTTTAAACTAGGGATTTGGGGGGAGGGTATTCATTGTATAGGAGGGGAAGATAGTGTAAATAGTAACCTGGGCACAAGTAATAAAATTGGTGGTGGCATGGGGGGTGGGGTTAGAACAGTCAATCTAGTAGGAAGGAATAGAGGTAAAGAGAGATGCATAAAGTGCATGTACACTAATGCCAGAAGCCTCACCAACAAAATGGAGGAATTAGAATTGATTTTGTTGGAAAATAATTATGACATGGTGGGGATTTCGGAGACTTGGCTGGACGAGAGCCATGACTGGGCTGTTAATTTACAGGGCTATTGTCTGTTCAGAAATGACCGTACAAATAGGCGAGGAGGAGGTGTATGTTTATACGTAAAATCATCCTTAAAACCCATCCTGCGTGATAATATAGGTGAATCTAATGGAAATGTAGAGTCCCTGTGGGTGGAGATAAGGGGAGGGGGAAAAATAATAAATTACTGATAGGGGTTTGTTATAAGTCCCCAACAATAATGGAAGTGGAGGAAAATATCCTCATAAAGCAAATAGATGAAGCAGCGACTCAGGGAGAAGTCATTATTATGGGGGACTTCAACTACCCTGAAATACATTGGGGATCAGAAACCTGCAGTTCCAGCAAAGATAATACGTTTTTGAAAACTATGAGAGACAATTACCTTTCACAACTGGTTCAGGACCCAACAAGAAGGGGGGCACTGCTGGACCTAATATTAACCAACAGGCCGGACCGCATATCAAATATACGGGTTGGAGGTCACTTGGGTAATAGTGATCATAACTTAATAAGCTTTCAAGTATCCGATACTAAGACGTGTAGTAGAGGGGCTACAAGGACACTAAACTTCAGGAAGGCAAATTTCCAACGGTTGAGAGATGATCTTAGTGCAATAAATTGGGACGATGTCCTGAGACATAAAAGTACACAACACAAATGGGAGATGTTTATTAGCATCCTGAATAGGACCTGTGCACAATATATACCCTATGGGAATAAGCATGCTAGAAAGAGGAGGAAACCACTATGGCTAAATAAAGCGGTAAGAGGTGCAATATGTGACAAAAAGAAAGCATTTAGGGAATTAAAGCAAGTAGGTAGTGATGAAGCATCTACTCTATAATTGCCGTAGGCATTTTCGTGTCGGCCCCCGAAATCGCCGTGGCTATGTCACGCTGTGACGTCACCACGCGCGAGCAATGGCCGCGAAGCGGCCATTGCGAGTCACTGGCCGAAAATAGAACCAGAGGCCCGGCCACAAAGTTAGCGATTTACCGCTGAGGTAGCGCGAGCAATGGCCGCGAGGCCATTGCGAGTCGCTACCTCAGCCACCGCACCTGCCGCAAGTCTCTCTATACTTAGCCTGCGCGAGCAATGGCCGCGAGGCCATTGCGATGTCGCTGGCTTTCAGAGTTTGCACAGAATAGCCTCCAGCTACTCGCAAAGCCTCACTCAATGGCTTTGCGAGTCTGCTTCACTTGCAATGTCCGGGACACTCTCTCTCTCCCAGCCCCCCACCCGGGTCCTCCTGTGTCATGCCCGCGCTCCCCCCGGTCCTCCTGTGTCATGCCCGCGCTCCCCCGGGTCCTCCTGTGTCATGCCCGCGCTCCCCCCGGGTCCTCCTGTGTCATGCCCGCGCTCCCCCCGGTCCTCCTGTGTCATGCCCGCGCTCCCCCCGGTCCTCCTGTGTCATGCCCGCGCTCCCCCCGGGTCCTCCTGTGTCCTGCCCGCGCTCCCCGGGTCCTCCTGTGTCATGCCCGCGCTCCCCCGGGTCCTCCTGTGTCATGCCCGCGCTCCCCCGGGTCCTCCTGTGTCATGCCCGCGCTCCCCCCGGTCCTCCTGTGTCATGCCCGCGCTCCCCCCGGTCCTCCTGTGTCATGCCCGCGCTCCCCCCGGGTCCTCCTGTGTCCTGCCCGCGCTCACCCCGGTCCTCCTGTGTCATGCCCGCGCTCCCCCGGGTCCTCCTGTGTCCTGCCCGCGCTCCCCCGGGTCCTCCTGTGTCATGCCCGCGCTCCCCCGGGTCCTCCTGTGTCATGCCGCGCTCCCCCCGGGTCCTCCTGCGTCCTGCCCGTGCTCCCCCCGGTCCTCCTGTGTCCTGCCCGCGCTCCCCCCGGTCCTCCTGTGTCATGCCCGCGCTCCCCCCGGTCCTCCTGTGTCCTGCCCGCGCTCCCCCCGGTCCTCCTGTGTCCTGCCCGCGCTCCCCCGGTCCTCCTGTGTCATGCCCGCGCTCCCCCCGGTCCTCCTGTGTCCTGCCGCGCTCCCCCCGGTCCTCCTGTGTCCTGCCCGCGCTCCCCCGGTCCTCCTGTGTCATGCCCGCGCTCCCCCGGGTCCTCCTGTGTCATGCCCGCGCTCCCCCCGGTCCTCCTGTGTCCTGCCCGCGCTCCCCCCGGTCCTCCTGTGTCATGCCCGCGCTCCCCCCGGTCCTCCTGTGTCATGCCCGCGCTCCCCCCGGTCCTCCTGTGTCCTGCCCGCGCTCCCCCCGGTCCTCCTGTGTCATGCCCGCGCTCCCCCCGGTCCTCCTGTGTCCTGCCCGCGCTCCCCCCGGTCCTCCTGTGTCATGCCCGCGCTCCCCCCGGTCCTCCTGTGTCATGCCCGCGCTCCCCCCGGTCCTCCTGTCTCATGCCCGCGCTCCCCCCGGTCCTCCTGTGTCATGCCCGAGCTCCCCCCGGTCCTCCTGTCTCATGCCCGCGCTCCCCCCGGTCCTCCTGCCCTCTCTGCTTCTCGCGGGGCCCCCCTTGCTCCTGCTGCCCAGGGCCGCACCATCCATCCGTCCATGCCAGGGGAGCGGCTGTGCAGAAGGAGCCGCCGCTTCCTGCCTGCCGCGCTGCGCCGGGAGCGGCAAGTTTAAGAGCTGTGTGCATGATGTATGTGTGTGATGTGTGCATGATGTATGTGTGTGATGTGTGCATGATGTATGTGTGTGATGTGTGCATGATGCATGTGTGTGCTGTGTGCATGATGTATGTGTGTGATGTGTGCATGATGTATGTGTGTGATGTGTGCATGATGTATGTGTGTGATGTGTGCATGATGTATGTGTGTGCTGTGTGCATGATGTATGTGTGTGATGTGTGCATGATGTATGTGTGTGATGTGTGCATGATGTATGTGTGTGTGATGTGCATGATGTATGTGTGTGATGTGTGCATGATGTATGTGTGTGATGTGTGCATGATGTATGTGTGTGATGTGTGCATGATGTATGTGTGTCCTGTGTGCATGATGTATGTGTGTCCTGTGTGCATGATGCATGTGTGTGCTGTGTGCATGATGCATGTGTGTCCTGTCTGCATGATGTATGTGTGTCCTGTGTGCATGATGTATGTGTGTCGTGTGTGCATGATGTATGTGTGTCCTGTGTGCATGATGCATGCGTGTCCTGTGTGCATGATGTATGCGTGTCCTGTGTGCATGGTGTATGTGTGTCCTGTGTGCATGATGCATGTGTGTCCTGTGTGCATGATGCATGTGTGTGCTGTGTCCATGATGCATGTGTGTGCTGTGTCCATGATGCATGTGTGTGCTGTGTCCATGATGCATGTGTGTGCTGTGTCCATGATGCATGTGTGTGCTGTGTGCATGATGCATGTGTGTCCTGTGTGCATGGTGCATGTGTGTCCTGTGTGCATGGTGCATGTGTGTCCTGTGTGCATGGTGCATGTGTGTCCTGTGTGCATGGTGCATGTGTGTCCTGTGTGCATGGTGTATGTGTGTGCTGTGTGCATGATGCATGTGTGTGCTGTGTGCATGATGCATGTGTGTGCTGTGTCCATGATGCATGTGTGTGCTGTGTCCATGATGCATGTGTGTGCTGTGTCCATGATGCATGTGTGTGATGTGTCCATGATGCATGTGTGTGCTGTGTGCATGATGCATGTGTGTGCTGTGTGCATGATGCATGTGTGTGCTGTGTCCATGATGCATGTGTGTGCTGTGTCCATGATGCATGTGTGTGCTGTGTGCATGATGCATGTGTGTGCTGTGTGCATGATGCATGTGTGTCCTGTGTGCATGATGCATGTGTGTCCTGTGTGCATGATGCATGTGTGTCCTGTGTGCATGATGCATGTGTGTCCTGTGTGCATGATACATGTGCTTGAAGGTATGCTGTGTGCATGATGCATGTGCGTCCAGGTGTGCTATGTACATGATGCATGTGTGTGCAAGTGTGCTCGCTCCATCCTGCCCCCCCCATCCTGCTCCTCCGGCTCCATCCTTCCTCGCTCACTCCATCCTGCCCTGCTCACTCCATCCTGCCCCCCCGCCACCATCCTGCTCCTCCGGCTCTATCCTGCCCTGCTCACTCCATCCTGCCCCGCTCCCCACTATCTAACCCTACCCCCCTGCCACCATCCTTCTCCGCCTACATCCTGCCCGCTCCCTCCATCCTGCCCCCCCCTCCGCCTCCATCCTGCCCCGCCCCCCGGCTCCATCCTGCACACCTGCCATCCTGCCCCCCGACACAATCCCGCCACTCCCCCCCCCGGCACCATCGTCACATAGTGACAAAGCCACGGCGATTTCGGGGTCCGACACGATTTTGCCTACGGCAATTATAGAGTAAATATATATATATATATATATATATATATATATATATATATACAGGACAGGGGTTATGGCACTCTGCAGTATATCTACTCTATAATTGCCGTAGGCATTTTCGTGTCGGACCCCGAAAACGCCGTGGCTTTGTCACTAAGTGACGTCACCACGAGCGAGCAATGGCCGCGAGGCGGCCATTGCGAGTCGCTGGCCGAAAATAGAACCAGAGGCTCGGCCACAAACTTAGCGATTTACCACTGAGGTAGCGCGAGCAATGGCCGCGAGGCCATTGCGAGTCGCTACCTCAGCTGCCGCACCTGCCGCAAGTCCACCTATACTTTCTATATGCTCTTAATACTGTTATTAATGCTCATAATACTGCTAATAATGCTATTAATACTGCTATTACTGCTAATAATAATGCTATTGCTAATATTATTGCTATTGATGATGCGATTATTTATTTAAAAATCTTTAAAAAAAACAATAAACATATTCTAGACACCCGATGCATTTGCATCGGGCTCACAGCTAGTTATTAAATAAATACAGAAAATTAAATAACATTTGTAAAAAGCAAATCAAGGCAGCAAAGATTGAGACAGAGAGACTCATTGCCAGAGAAAGTAAAAAGAATCCTAAAATATTTTTTAACTACATAAATAGTAAGAAACTAAAAAATGATGGTGTTGGCCCCTTTAAAAATAGTCTGGGTGAAATGGTGGATGAGGATGAGGAAAAAGCCAATATGCTAAATGACTTTTTTTCAACAGTATTTACACAAGAAAATCCCATGACAGACAATATGATCAGTGATAACAAAAAGTCTCAATTAAATGTCACCTGCTTAACCCAAGAGGAAGTACAGCATCGTCTAAAAATCACTAAAATTGACAAATCCCCGGGCCCGGATGGGATACACCCCAGAGTGCTGCAGGAATTAAGTACTGTCATAGATAGACCATTATTTTTAATATTTAAAGATTCCATAATAACAGGGTCTGTACCACAGGACTGGCGTATAGCAAATGTGGTGCCAATATTCAAAAAGGGGACAAAAACTGAACTTGGAAATTATAGGCCAGTAAGCTTAACCTCTACTGTGGGTAAAATCCTAGAGGGTTTTCTAAGAGATGCTATACTGCAGTATCTGAAGAAAAATAACCTCATGACCCATTATCAACATGGTTTTACGAGGGACCGTTCCTGTCAAACTAATCTGATAAGCTTCTATGAAGAAGTAAGTTCTGGACTGGACCAAGGAAATGCAGTGGATGTGGTGTATATGGACTTTTCAAAAGCTTTTGATACGGTGCCACACAAAAGGTTGATACATAAAATGAGGGCAATGGGGATAGGGGAAAATATGTGTAAGTGGGTTAAGAACTGGCTTAGTGATAGGAAACAAAGGGTGGTTATTAATGGAACACACTCAGAATGGGTCACAGTTAACAGTGGGGTACCACAGGGGTCAATGTTGGGCCCGCTTCTATTTAGTATATTTATTAATGACCTTGTAGGGGGCATACGGAGTAGAATCTCAATATTTGCAGATGACACTAAACTCTGCAGGGTAATCAATACAGAGGAGGACAATTTTATATTACAGGAGGATTTATGTAAACTAGAAGCTTGGGCTGCTAAATGGCAAATGCGCTTTAATGGGGATAAATGTAAAGTCATGCACTTGGGCAGAGGAAACAAAAGGTATAATTATGTGCTTAATTGTAAAACACTGGGCAAAACTGTCACTGAAAAAGACCTGTGTGTATGGGTAGATGACAAACTCACATTTAGTGGCCAGTGTCAGGCAGCTGCTGCAAAAGCAAATAAAATAATGGGATGCATTAAAAGAGGCATAGATGCTCATGAGGAGAACATAATTTTACCTCTATACAAGTCACAAGTGCGACCATACTTAGAATACTGTATACAATTCTGGTCTCCGGTGTATAAGAAAGACATAGCTGAACTAGAGCGGGTCTAGAGAAGAGCGACAAAAGTCATTAGAGGACTAAGGGTCTGCAATACCAAGACAGGTTATTAAACTTGGGGTTATTTAACTTGGAAAAACGAAGGCTTAGGGGTGATCTTATAATAATGTATAAATATATGAGGGGACAGTACAGAGACCTTTCTAATGATCTCTTTACTCTTAGGCCTGAGACAGGGACAAGGGGGCATCCTCTACGTCTGGAGGAAAGAAGGTTTAATCATAATCACAGACGTGGATTCTTTACTGTAAGAGCAGTGAGATTATGGAACTCTCTGCCACATGCTGTTGTAATGAGTGAGTCACCACTAACATTTAAGAAGGGCCTGGATGCCTTTCTTGAAAACTATAATATTATCAGTTATACATACTAGATTCTTTGATAGGGCGTTGATCCAGGGAATTAGTCTGATTGCCGTATCTGGAGTCAGGAAGGAATTTTTTCCCCCAATGTGGAGCTTAGTGTTGCCACATGGGTTTTTTTTGCCTTCCTCTGGATCCTATGGGTTGAACTAGATGGACTTAAAGTCTTCCTTCAACCTTAAAAACTATGTTACTATGTTTAGTAAATACTGTACAGGAATCTCCAGGGCTTTGTTCTGCAAGCTTCCGAAGTGATGACACAGTTCTCTGGTGCAATAAATGGTAGGCACTGTCTCACCGTCTCACCTGGCTGCTCAGCATATGCTTTGTTTTGTTTGCTTGTTCAAACCATCTTTACATATTGCTTGTACCTTTATGCTTATTTACTAGTGAAATCATGTATTTGCCTTCAATCAGTACAGAAAATCCATGTTTATTCTACCCAGTTGTCAGTTGCTAAAATGAAAAACTTTATAGATATTTTTCTTTTAACTGTAGATATAACTTTTATTATTTGCTACTATTGGTGGAAAACTCAAATGTGTAACTATATTTCATGTTTAGTCTAATTACACACTTAAAAGTATTTGCATTTACTGTAAATTGCTGTTAAATAACTACTTGGAGTTCTCTTATGTATTAACCCCTTAAAGGGACTCAGTCAGGTCATTTTTCATTGTGATACTAATAGTACCCTTGCACAGTACCTGGGCAAACCTTTTAAAACATGTAAAAATAATCTCTGTACCCTCTGCAGTTTTCTTGCAATAATCATTTTCACAGCCTGCAGGCAGCTGGTGCACTAGCCAGATTTATTACTTTCACTGCCAAATAGTCCAGCGTATGTAAATGTTATTTAAATATCCACACCTATCCAAGTTGTTATTCAGTCGATCTTCTTGTGCTTGAAGTCAGTCGCTGAATATCATGTGCAAACTGGGTGATGGGATGTGTTTGTGCTGCAAGTCCTGTAGTAAGATCATTACAATGTGTGCTGTCTGTGAGAGATTCCTGTGTATATGAACATTTGTTTTCCTGTATGCATACATTGTGTTGTATCTGCTGAGCAAATGAACAAAGTTTCATGACATCACACAGCTCAAACTACACATATGCCTCATATACACACTTGTTTGTCCAAATTTACTGTACTTGTCTGCGTTCTCCCCTCTTCATATGTAAAGTGCCATGGGATCCAATGGCGCTATATAAACATATAATAATAATAATAATACATACAATGACACTGCTTCATGCTGAAGGGAAATGAATTCATAGCTGCCACTAATGGTACCGTCACACCATCCAACATCAGCCGCGGGTGCGCCCTCGCTTCCGACATCGCAGCCTAGCTGTCACATGGCAAGATGTTGCTGGCGACGGCACTGCGATGTTGGCGGCATGATCGCTCGCTGGGCGGGGTTTACCCCAATGAATAGGCGGGATCAGCCGTGACATCGCTATTGCGGTGTCACACCGAACGATCTCACCGGTTGTTTAAGTTGAAGTTGACAGGATTTCACGCTGCAGAACTCCGACTTGAACAACTATCATTGAATCGTTCGTTTACACGCGACGATGCAACGATGTCGTTTCAACATCGTTCCTGACGTCACTTTTGAACGACGTCGGAAACGATGTTGAAAGGTGTGACGGTACCTTTAGAGCACACATCTTCCACTTTCTCTCTCCTCTGTAGTGAGTGCAGACAAGGCATGATCTCCTGCTCTGGAGAGGAGCACAGACAAAAGAGTACAGAGCACCCATGTTTGTGATTTCCACTGAACTTTAATTGTGTTTGCAGATCAGGGTGTGGCAGTGATGTAACTACATGAATATTAATTCCCTGGGGGGTGGGTAGCAGAAAAGTAAGTAATCATTTACTGTGATTGATGGATGGAATTAATCTTTTTTTTGCAGTTTACAGAGAATAGGGGTTGAGCATAAATAAAAGTAATACATGAATCGAAAGAGCTTCACTAGAGGAATTAGAAAATGCTATCAGTTACATATGGATTTTTTAGTGGACAGATTCCCTTTAGGACCAGATGATTTTTTCAGTTTTGTGCTTCTGCTATTTCCTCCCCTTTTTATAGCCATATCTTTTTGATTTTTCCATCAATATAGATATTTGACGACTTGTTTTTTGCTGGACAAGTTGTATTTTTTAAGCAAGTTGTCTGGTCTAAACTGATAATTCTGCAGTCACTCCATGTGACTGTAGATTTATCAATCCTCTCAGCAATTGCCCTATGTGCTGCAAGAATTTGCCAGTTTCTAACCCAGGAACAAACTCAATTATGTGGTTTGCCAACTAGTTGGCATGGCCTCACTCAATGCAAGTGTATGGAACAAGGCCACACCCCCTAGACAGCCACTCCCAATAGTCATAATGCCCGCTTCATACACTTGTATGGAGTGGTGCCTTGACCACTCCCACTAGTCAGACACACCCACTCCATACACTTGTATTGAGCGTGGCTGTGTTCACTTGTTGGGTTGTTGCCGGAACATGCATACCGCATAACTGAGGTCTGATCCTGGCTTAGAAACTTGCAGATCCTCAGAGCATGCAGTTCAGGCACTGGGAGGATTGATAAGACTGCAGTCACATTGAGTGACTGCACACTTATCAGTTTTAGACTGGACAACTCCTTTACATACGACATTCATTTTACCATATGATGTCATAAAAAGTGGGAACAAATTCCAAGTATGGCGAAATAGCAAAAAAAGTACAATTCTGCAATTTTTCAGTTTTGTTTATAGAGTTCATTTTAGTGAAATACTGACCTGGCAGTATGATTCCCCAGGTCAGTACAAATACAGAGATACCAAACATGCATAGTTTTTGTTTTAAATGATGAAAAAAATCTGAAATTTGTAAAAAGAAATTTTTTTTCTTGCGTCTCCACATTCCAAGAGACACAAAATTTCAATTCTCAGGACATGGAGCTGAGCGAGGGCTTATTTTTGTGCCCTGAGCCAATAATTTTATTGAGGTCATGTTGAGGTATACATTACTTGATTACATTATTCTCTGTTGTTGCAGTGGCCGAAACCAATTCCCATCCGCAATTCTGATGTTTTCATTTTTACTCTCATTTCGATGTTTATTGATCGGATTAACTTATTTTATATTTCAATGGATCGAACTTTTACGAATACGGTGATATCAAATATGCATATTTTTAAAATATTTTTTATTTCTTCATTTTTAATGAAAATGGGGGTGGAATTGAACTTTTATATACATGTATTTTTTTCATATTTTGTTAAGAGCTCCTGGCCAAGTGTAAGAATTGCGATGCATTGTCCAAGATATAGAGCTGTAAGACTACGCCCTAACACAGCCATTATATGCCGGCACAGATGTGGCCTCAGTGTACAAGCCCGCATCAAAGACAGGAAGATATCTTATGACAGACATAGTATATCATAAAACATTAAGGGGATAAAGGGCTTGTCAATACATGAACAACCCCTTGTAAGTCACTATATTTTGCCCATGTAAAATGATAAAGGCCATGTTACACACACAGATATCTGTTCAGATATTGGTCACAGATCTCAGGTTGCAGTGAAATCATGGACACATTGTTCCATTTTGTGTCTGTGTACAAATTGAGCAATGCGTCCATGATTTCACTGCAACCAGAGATCTGTGACCAATATCTGAACAGATATCTGTGTGTGTAACGTGGCCTTAACACCTATACTCACCTGCATTGCCTGCGTTCTTCCAGTGATGTCGGCATTTGGTGTCTTGGAGCTTAAGTGACATTATGATTTCATGTGAACCCTGTAGTCATTAGTGGCCACTTCACTCACATTTAGACAAAACTGACATCCAGAGAACGTCAGATAGCAGCAGTAGCTCTCATATCTCCTGGGTATCTCCTTGTGTAAAGAAAGTGAGAGTAAAGCGGCTGCTGATTGGCTTCAAGGCTCACATACCAACACACAAGCCCTGGGACACTAGGAACCAACATTGCTGGAACGACGCCCACACCGGAAGTGAATATAGACTGTTATTATTTTATATGGGGAAAGTATAGTGATTCAGAAAGGGTTGTCCAAAAAGTGGTCAAGGCCTTTAAATGTTTATTCTCTGAGTCTTGCAGCGGAAGAACTGGGTAAATTAACATACTCATATTCAGTCTTCCATATGGTGATATTCTGAGCTTGTGGATAACGTATTCAAAAACTACTTCAAAAACTCATTAACTAAGTTTTTTCACTTCTTGGACGTAGATGCCTCAAAGTCCACACCAAACATTACAGAAATCAAAGGATATGTTCACACACAGTTTTTAGTGGTGATCAAAATCACATGTTTTACAAATGGAGGGTGGAAACACACTTATGAGAAATGCATGCAAGGTATTATGATGGAATGACTCACCCGGCCCGACCCCTGCCTCTCAGGACTCCATAGAAATAAAAGCAGCTGACACGCTTCTGTGCAAAGAGGCAGGGGCTGGACTGGGTGAGTCATGCAAGTATCTCACATGCATCTTGCATAGTGCGTCTCTGCCCAGAAACTGCTTCACATTCCTGCTATCTGTTTTGCAGGCGTCTTTTTCTTTGCATTTTTTATAGCATTTTGTTGACATTTTCAGATTTTTTTTTGTAAACATTCTCTTAGCCGTTTCCTTTACTGTTTTTAAATGTTCTTTTAGGGTGATTTTTCTAACATTTTTGAAAATCCATTAAGCAATGAATAATACTTTAGCACTTTATATGTCAAAAATATCTCAAACAGCCTTACAAAATAATAATAAAAAAAAAACCTAGGCATTTTTTTGTTGTTTTTGAAACCTTTGTTTTTTCTTCTGTAGTAAAGAATGAAGTGGCTTCATAGCAGAAAATGCTTGCAGAATTGACAAGTCAATTTGTTTAAACACATTTTTAAAAACATGCAACTAATTAAAAAAGATCAAAAGACTGAACGTATTAACAGCAAGTTGATTTTCAATTGATATCAATAGAGTCGAGCTGTTTATTAGTGATTTTTCTGGCGTTTTTTCGGTGTAGACCGTTTCCAATATTCCTCTAAGTGCTCTGTGTGCACATGAGCTGCAAGAAAATGTACAGAAAAGGAACAGCTTCAATACCAGAATAAGGGCATATTCACATATGGTGGCTTTGCAGTGCTTTTGATGTATAATGTATGCCAGTACCACCATAATTAATGAGATTTCTAAAATCTTACATGCACACTGCCTTTTTTTCCAAGCCATCCACCCATTCAAATATATGGTAAAAATGCAAGTAAAAATGCTGTAGAAACATATGTAGAAATTAGTAAAAACATGACAAAAAAGTATGTATTCTACATATCGTTTTTCCTGCCACTATTCTAATTTTTAGTGCAGAAAAAAAGCTACCAAAATGCAGTGTGTATACATATGCTAAAGCTTCTTAAAACTAATACTGCATAAAACAACTGCATTCATTTGTGACGTGCATTTCTATGAAATTCCATCTCATAAAATCTCTATGTGAATACCCTTACTTGTTAGTTTTTTTTCACGTAAACCTTTTTGTGGATGCCATTACACCATATCGGTATTTGCACTCTAGTATTGCAGGTTATCCCAATTCATATGAAGTAGACTACACATCAATATTGAAAGCAGCTCATGAGTACCCTTTCTGGAAAAAAAATGGGTAATCTGTTTAATCCTAAATAATACTATATATCAGTTGTCCCCAAACTGTGGCTCAGGAGGGACACGTGGCTCGGTGGCACATAATGTGTGGCTCGCAGCTGTCTGTGGGCCTGGGGCAGTTCTACAGTTGCAGACTTTTGTGTGTAGGACAGAGGAGTAAATCTAGAATCGCATATATTAGCTAGGCAGTTGAGGGGGACAAAGGTTGGGAAGATAAATATGGTAAACTGGAGATTGAGTGATACTGCCAGATAAAGACATACTTGAAGCTTAATGCAATAGTGTAGTGAGTGTACTTGATGCAAGAATACTGAAGGTGGGTAAAGTGGGAACTCCTGGATATAAATAAACTGCCTAAAAAGAAGTGGTGGCAAAAGGTCTCAGTGTACCTTAGGTGAGGAAGCTCTATATGTCATTATACTAGTTATGGAGGACTTTGGGTGTCAATGCTCGATAAAGGTGGTGCTGGATATGGATCGCAACCATTTCTGAGAGCGAATGTGGCTCTCAATGTAAGAAAGGTAGGGGACTACTGATCTATTTTGTTAATCAGCGATTTGTTAGTTATTGAAAATAGTTAGCAGTTTATTGATATACTGTGCTGAAAGTTAAAAGGACCCTGTCATGTCCCCTATGCCATCCAACCCAGCAATATTCACAACTGTATGACTAAATTCCCGCCTAACGAGCCCTGTCTAATGTTATTCACTTAAATCAATGTATAAAAAATTATTTGTTATATTTGCTTTTCCTTTGCTAATTAGAGCTTTAACTAGTTGATGTGACATTAGTTTTTCCAGACTGGTCATTCCTCTTTCCACGTTACCATGACCCAGTGGGCATGATAACATGGTTTTCTCCTGGAAGTCTTGCGCATGTATGTGGGTTATTTCCACAGCATCACTGCATCTCTGAAGCTGAGTATACATGTCCCAGCCTCAGAGTGCTGCACTGTGCATGATCAGAAGTGTATAAGGTGTTCTTCCGATCTTGCGCAGTGTGCCTCTCCTAAGCCAGGATGTGTACACTCGGTTTCAGAGGCGCAGTGACACAGCCAAAATAAGGGGCACACATGCACAAGACTGAGGCCCCTTTCACATCACGATTTTTGTGCATCTGTGGCTGTCCGTTGTAAAACGGACAGCCACAGGTCTGATTTGGCCCCCATGTTATCCTATGGGGGTCGGCTCACATCTGATTTGGCCTAATTGGCATCCGATTTTGTGGGATCCGATTTGTATCCAATTTTTTGCTGAGAACGTCTACCCTTGCCTTCGTGTACTCTTACGTAGAATACTGTGCTCCAGTATGGCTAAATAGCTACCACGTGAATAAAATCAACACCCAGCTGAACAACTCTATGCGTATGATATTTGGTGCTATCAGACCATGCTTGTCTACTGGTTACCTGCCCTGAGCCACATCACACCTGTAAATTTGAGAAGGCAAGAGCTTCTACTTAAAGAAAACACTAAAGTAGTAAAAAATGGAAACCTCCCAGTACATCAAACCATCCAAGATGTGCAAACGCAGCGACTGAAATCTAGGCACCAACCCATCCGAACTGCAATTACTCTGTATGAACATGATTTCAATTTAGAAGAGAAATGGCGAGAACTTTGGATCAGTGCAGTAGACGGTGCAAACTTTTCCTCACCCACAAAACCCACCACCAGGTTTCAATCTACCAAGGAAAACCTGGGTCACCCTAAATCGCATCAGGACAAACTGTGGTGTCTGTGCAGATCTTATGTATAAGTGGGGGAGATCTGACTCTCCTGCCTGTGACTGTGGAGCTGAGCATCAAACAATTCAGCACATTGTTGAGGAGTGTTCCCTCTGATCTTACACTGATGACAAGAATGACATCTACACTGGAAATGACAATGCAATTACATATATAGACAACCTCAACATCCAACTCTGATCTCTAAATCTCTGTTCCTTTAAATCTCTATATACTATTTGTTGTTTATTCTTATATGATGCAAAATACTTGTTCATATGAATAATAATAATATTAATAATAATTCACCCAATCATTTTTATTTTCTTGGAGATAAATTTAGAGGCAAATATATGCTTTTTCTATCCATAGAAAACATATAACTGATCAGCTGAGCCAAATATTCACATGTATAGGAAAACTATGACTACCAGCCAGCCCGCCAAGCTTTTGAAAGATAGTTATCTAAGGTTATTGGGTACTTCTAGGCTACAATTCATCAGTGCCTTCATGCCTGTTTTTTGTCTGGCTATAGGCCTTTTTTTTACCCCCAATTCATCATTGTCTTTGTACCTATTTTGAAGTCTATTTTATGTGTTCACCTATTTCTTTATTTGGTTTTTGCTTTGTGGTTAAAGTTTAATGATTCCAATTGTTTTTCTCTAAAATAAATCAACTTGACGCAACTCTACTCGAGGTGTACCTAATGTAGTATTATGCATGTTTTTCAAAAGTCTCATCTTTTGTAACATTTTTAAACAAAATGAAAGAAACTTTTTTTCCACTTTGCACCAAATTCATGAACGTTGTCTGCCAGTTTGATGAATTTGCACAATAAATGTTAGCAAATACCTCAAGACAAGAAAAGCAAAGTGGCTTAAAGCTACTGCAAATGATGAATCGGAGACTAAAGATACATGCACATGTTGAGTATTTCGTGAGTTTTTTACCTAAGTATTTATAAGCCAAAACCAGGGGTGGGTAAAAAATGCAGAAGTGGTGATGCGTTTCTATTATACTTTTCCTCTGATTGTACCACTCCTGGTTTTGGATTACAAATACTGAGGTTAAAAATTCACTAAATACTTAATGCGTGCACATGGCCTAAGGGTTTTTTTTCTATCCTGATTAGTCTATCTACTAAAAATCTAACTCTTTTCTTAAATGATGGAATGCTGTAAGTTTTCAGCAGGACTGATATTATTTCTGAAATTTCTTGGAGAACAGAAGTTCCAGAAGACTGGAGAAGTGTAAATGTTGTCCCTATCTTCAAAAAAGGGAAGGTGGATCCAGGAAACTATAGGCTTGTGAGCCTGACATATATACCAGGAAAGATCTTTGAACAAATTATTAAACAACATGTATGCAACTACTTGGATGAGAATTAAGTGATTAACCAGAGCCAGCATGGATTTGTAACTAATACGTCATGCCAGACTAATTTATTTCCTTCTATGATAGAATCTCTAACTGTGTTGATTAGGAAAACGCAGTAGATATAGTATATCTTGACTTCAGCAAATAACGTGACAAAGTATCTCATACTATCCTTATTGAAAAAAATGAACAAGTATGGAATGGACAAGGCAACATTAGGTGCATTCATAATTGGCTTAGTGATCCAAAGAGTGGTCATAAATGGCTGCAAATCCAGATGGAAGAATGTGTCAAGTGGGGTACCACAGGGCTCAATCTTAGGCCCTGTGTTGTTTAAATGGAACCTGTCACCTCCTAAAACCCATCTAACCTATTAATACATGTCCCTGCACCTTCCTATTACCATTATAACCATCCCTCTCTGTGCTAAATGCTTCCTTTCAAAGATGAAATAAACACTTTGATACTTACTCATTAGGATGATAATGAAGTAGGGGCTATGTGCAATAGCCCTCTGGGCATGTTGTTTTGCAGCCTGAATGATCCAGCCTCTCTGTGCAGCTTCTGCTGTGATGTGGAGCTGAAGGCAGGACAAATGATTTGCATTCTGTCAGTGACAGAGAGAGGGAGGGCAAAGCCTGCACAGCAGAAGCAGCACAGACAAAGAGAGGCTGGCTCATTCAGGCTGCAAAACAACACGCCCAGAGGGCTATATAATAGCCCCTACTTCATTATCATTCTAATGAGTAAGTATCAAAGTGTTTATTTCAACTTTGAAAGGAAGCATTTAACACAGAGAGGGATGGTTATAATGGTAATAGGAAGGTGCAGGGACATGTATTAGTAGTTTAGGTGGGTTTTAGGAGGGACAGGTTCCCTTTAACATGTTAATCAATGATTTCGATGAAGGAATTCAGGGTAAACTGATTAAATTTGCTGGTGGCACAAAACTAGGAGGGATAGCTTATACTAGAGGAGAGAGAGAGGTTTCTAAAAGATCTAAACAAACTAGATCAGTGGGTAGCAACTAACTAACAGAATGGTTTTTAACAGGGAGAAATTCAAAGTCCTAGATCTGGGCAAGAATAATGAACCAAAAGCATATACAAAATGGGAGGAATAGGGCTAAACAACATAACATGTAAGAAAAAGCTTGCGTATACTAATAGATGACAGACTGAACATGAGTCAACAGTGTGATGAAGCAGCAAAAAAAGCAAACACTATTCTGTGATGTATTTACAGAAGCATACAGTCTAGATCACATTAAGCCATTATCGCCCTCTACTCCTCTTTGGTCAGACTTCATCTGTAATAGTATGTCAAGTTCTGGGCACCACAATTTATTATTATTATTATTTTTATTTATAGAGCATAATTAATTCCGTGGTGCTATACATAAGAAAGGGATACATACAAACAAATTAAAAATACAATGAACAAACTAACAGTGACAGACTGGTACAGAGGGGAGAGAGGACCCTCCCCTTGCAGGTTTACATTCTACAGGGATTTAAAATTGTAAAAATGTAAAAAAGACATCAACAAACTGGAGTAAGTTCAGAGAAGGGTGACCAAAATGGTGAATGATCTGCAAATTATGACCTATGAGGAACGGTTACAGGATTTGAGAATGTTTGCAAAAAATAAGACTGAGTGGAGAGTTAATAGCTGTCTACAAAAATCTCAAGGGCTGTCATACTGTAGAGGAATCAGCTTTATTCTCATTTGCACAGGGAAAGACTAGAAGCAATGGGATTAAACTAAAGGTACTGTTACACGGCGCAACGTTGGAATGATGTCCGCAACAATCTCATGGGCACGTGGTCGTTGCCGACATCGTTATGACATCGTTGTTGAGATGTCACACGTCTAGATATTGTGGACAACTTACCAACGATGTGAGCAGGTATCGTTTGCGAACGCCACGAACGAACCCTGCTCATTGCTGTAAATGGGCGAAGTCGTAAATGACATCGTTATCGTGGTGTCACATACAACGATATAGCAGGTTGTTCTCAAACCTGCGATCACCGATGCAACAACTTATCGTTGTTGAATCTCGGTTTACACGCAACGACGTCCTAACGATGTCGCTGGAACGACTCCAAACCTGTGACTTATCAGCAACATTGTTAACGATGTTGTGCCATGTAATGGTACCTTAAATGAGAGGAGACACAGATTAGATACTAGAACAAACTTTTTGACACAATGATCAACGAGTGGAACAGGCTGCTACAAGAGGTAGTGAGTTCCCCTTCAATGGAAGTCTTCAAAAACAGCCTGGACAAACATCTGTCTTTCCTTACCTTTCTATTGTCTTGAAGTGATTTAGTGAATCCTGCTTTGTGCAGGGAGTTGGACCAGTTTACCCAGGAGGTACCTTCCAACGCTACCATTTTATGATTCTATGACTGTGAATGCAGCACCAGTCTATGATAGAAAGTACAGGGTGGACCATTTATATGGATACACCTAAATAAAATGGGAATGGTTGGCGATATCAACTTCCTGTTTGTGGCACATTAGTATATGGGAGGGGGAAAACTTTTCCAAATGGGTGGTGATCATGGCGGCCGTTTTGAATTCGGCCATTTTGGATCCAACTTTATTTTTTTCAATGGGAAGAGGGTCATGTGAAACATCAAACGTGTTGAGAATTTCATAAGAAAAACAATGGTGTGCATGGTTTTAACATAACTTTATTATTTCAGAAGTTATTTTCAAGTTTCTCTTTGTTTACAGCCATTGACATGTTGCACAGGTTAATACGTGAGGAGAGGATAGAAATTGTGTTGATGTCTGATGAAATTTTCCCCCTCCCATATTCTAATGTGCCACAAACAGGAAGTTGATATTACCAAACATTACCATTTTATTTAGGTGTATTCATATAAATGGCCCACCCTGTATTACTAAGGAACATTCTAATGAATTACGGTTGGGGCAGTTTCACACTTGCATTTTTTTGTCTTGCGTCAATATGCAACCAAAATCCTGATGCTGCCTGATCAGGCATGTGCCCCCTATCCTTAAAATGGGGCTGCAGGATCAGACTAAATCCTGATGCCACCGCAGGCACCTGCGGCCCCATTTTAAGGATGGGACACATGCCTCAGGATTTTAGATGCATATTGACGTAAGACAAAAAAATGCAAGAGTGAACAGCCCTTATTTAAAATTATTTATGGAAATTATTTTAAATGATTTTGTGTTTCATTTTCTGCTTGGCCTAAAATGTAATATTTGGATAGACTGAAAGCAAAAATGTACTTTTCGAAAACATTGATAGCGGAAGTGTGCCAACCCTAAAATATTTAAATTTCTGTGGTTTAGGAACATAAGTAGAAGATATAAGGCTGCATAAACATAGTGATAAAGAATCTGGTTGATCAACTTTCTTTAAAGTAATTTGCAACCAGCAAGGAGCAACTAACATAGTATAATAATGTTACCTCTATTTGTGAATTCGGTAGCACAATGGAGAGTGTATTGTTTCACACTAAACGCCATCATCTGTTGTGCCGCAATTCTACCCCTGTAGTGAATCATTACAAAGTAACGTAGTTCACAAAAAACTTACATAGGTTGAAATGCTACAGATTTCCAGACAAACTGATTTATATTCATATGAGCTCTAAGTGAATTCTGATTAATATGTTTCCTCTGTGATAAGTGTATCCTTTGTAACAGTAAATTCAAAGCCTGTTGCCACTTGGGCTTAGTCATTTTGTATAGTTCACTTGCATTTTTTCTATGCCTTCATCCTTTTAAATATTCTCTATGCAAACAAGATATTTGAAGCTATCCTTTGAAATGCTTTGTACGAGTTGTAACCATTGTCGGTGCCGAACGTACAGCCGTTATTTTAGCAGAAAAAGATTGCTATTATAGATACAAAGGATTTAGCATCTCAGCTCATCCAGGTTTCACTATATGGCAAATGGAAAAGAAAGTACAAGCCATTGGTAAAATGGGAAAAAACAAACTGAGCTCTGGATTCCTGTAAAAAACACTTAGGGCCCCTCTGTCGGGGGACCATGTTGACAGAGACCTCTCCACTTTTTGCCAACAGTGAAGTTGGCCTTCTGTATTACATGAACTCTTGTGGTGTTGGGAATGGGACTCCCTAGGCAGATCTTATCAAAAACATAGACACCCCATAACAATTCATAGCATGCATTGTACCAGCAGGCTTTCATCCTGGCACTTGTTATCTTCATTCCAATATTTTCCAATGGTACCAACCTGAGATAACATTGACACACCCTATAGTACTCAGATTATGCATGTGTGCATGCACAAATAATCTTTAATTATAACTAATATACATTTTTAATATGGCTATGTTCACATGTAGCATTTTTGCTGCATTTTGTACCCACATTTTTGATAAAAAAATGTAGTTTTATTACATCAGCAAAGTGAACTCAGATTTCTGAAATCTCATGAACATACTGCTTATTTTTTAATTGCATATTTCAAGCAGTGCTAAATCTGCAGCATGTCAATTTTGTCAGTGTTTTTCACCCATATAAATAAATAGGGAAAAAAAAGGATAAAAAACATCAAAAATGCTTGTAAAAATGAGCATATTTTACCCTATCCTTTTCTTGACAACACTCCAGTAGTTGCAGTTCATTTTTCTTATAATATTGTATATAGCTTAACATTTTAGTCCTTGATTAGTTAACCAGCCATTTTAGTATGCCCACGCAAGCCAGCCTACATTTCATCCCTAAGTTCCTAAACACAGAATGATGGCCTACCCAATTGGTCGCAAAATATATTAGATTACTGGAAACTGAACCTACCAATAATATCACAATTGACTCATCATCTAACGTGTTTGGAGGCTTCCCTAGTCTTCCATGAGTGATGATGTCGATGCAGATGAGGGTCGAGCAGTTTAAAATCAAAAGACCAACTCTTTGTTCTCAAAAGGGTTAATCCATTACCACACATAGCTTTCAAGCCTTTCTTTTATAGGCTAATATACAAATACCACTACAGAGATGTTAATAGTGTTCCCCAACTCCAGTCCACAAGCTCCAGGGCATGTTTTCAGGATTTCCTTAGCGTTGAACAGGGAATAATTTAATCACCTGCACAGAGATGATTCCTACATCTGCACAAATACTAAGGAAATCCTGGAAACATGACCTGTTGGTGGCTTTTGAGCACTGAAGCTCATGGGATCCAATGCAAAAGCTCCAACGGGGAACCCAATTATTGCAAATCTTTAATAACATTAGTCATTTTCAATAAGCCAAATAAACTTTGAGGCTCCAGGGCCCGGGTGCGATTGCAACCCCTGTGTAACAATGTGTACCTTCCCCCAGCCTGTGGTCCTGGACTCTGATGAAATGTAAGCTTCTTTAGTGTTTCCTTTCCTGTATATAGTTGGGGGATTCTGTATTTGTTTGTTTTTCTTAGCATGTGACTGATCAAGTACAAGCCATGAATTTCTAGAATCTTCTGACTGGAGCAAACTATTCAAAAGTAGGTGTGATCTCTCCCCCATGGGAACAATAGGTTCATGTTTGCCCCAGCAAGATGTGTTTGAGTCCTTAAGGTGGAAGGTTTGAAGCTGCGGCAAGACCCTGGCACCCGTGTGTGAATTTATGGAAGCTGTCCCGTGGGATTGGGTTTAATCCATTGACTTCTTCCAAGGATTACTTCTACATTTTATTTGGCATCAGGATTGCTTGGTGGTGCTTCCGGAACTTTGAGGACTCATTGTGAAATTAATGTGGACTCTAAAGAACAAGAGTCGCATTTGATGTTCTATGCTCCCTGCCTCAATAAAACTTATTGGATTGATCGTCGGCCTGGTGTCCCTTCCTGCTCTGTCGCGTACCCCGTCACATCCTGCACCTTGGGGAACACTGATGTAAATCATAAAGCAATATACAGTACAGACCAAAACTTTGGACACACCTTCTCATTCAAAGAGTTTTCTTTATTTTCATGTCTATGAAAATTGTAGATTCACACTGAAGGCATCAAAACTATGAATTAACACATGTGGAATTATTTACTTAACCAAAAAGTGTGAAACAACTGAAAATATGTTTTATATTCTAGGTTCTTCAAAGCAGCCACCTTTTGCTTTGACTACTGCTTTGCACACTCTTGGCATTCTCTTGATGAACTTCAAGAGTTAGTCACCGGAAATGTTCTTCCAACAGTCTTGAAGGAGTTCCCAGAGATGCTTAGCACTTGTTGGCCCTTTTGCCTTCACTCTGCGGTCCAGCTCACCCCAAACCATCTTGATTGGGTTCAGGTCTGGTGACTGTGGAGGCCAGGTCATCTGGCGTAGCACCCCATCACTCTCCTTCTTGGTCAAATAGCCCATACACAGCCTGGAGATGTGTTTGGGGTCATTGTCATGTTGAAAAATAAATGATAGTCCAACTAAACGCAAACCGGATGGAATAGCATGCCGCTGCAAGATGCTGTGGTAGCCATGCTAGTTCAGTATGCCTTCAATTTTGAATAAATCCCCAACAGTGTCACCAGAAAAGCACCCCCACACTATCACACCTCCTCCTATATGCTTCACGGTGGGATCCAGGCATGTAGAGTCCATCCGTTCACATTTTCTTCGTCGCACAAAGACACTGTGGTTGAAATCAATGATCTCAAATTTGGACAAAGCACAGATTTCCACTGGTCTAATGTCCATTCCTCGTGTTCTTTAGACCAAACAAGTCTCTTCTGCTTGTTGCCTGTCCTTAGCAGTGGTTTCCTAGCCGCTATTTTACCATGAAGGCCTGTTGCCCAAAGTATCCTCTTAACAGTTGTTGTAGAGACGTGTCTGCTGCTTGAACTCTGTGTGGCATTGACCTGGTCTCTAATCTGAGCTGCTGTTAACCTGCGATTTCTAAGGCCAGTGACTCGGATGAACTTATCCTCCGCAGCAGAGGTGACTCTTGGTCTTCCTTTCCTGGGGCGGTCCTCATGTGAGCCAGTTTCTTTGTAGCGCTTGATTGTTTTTGCAAATGCACTTGGGGACACTTTCAAAGTTTTCCCCATTTTTCGGACTGACTGACCTTCATTTCTGAAAGTAATGATGGCCACTCGTTTTTCTTTACTTAGCTGCTTTTTTCTTACCATAATACAAATTCTAACAGTCTATTCAGTAGACTATCAGCTGTGTATCCACCAGACTTCTGCACAACACAACTGATGGCTCCAACCCCATTTATAAGGCAAGAAATCCCACTTATTAAACCTGACAAGGCACACCTGTGAAGTGAAAACCATTTCTGGTGACTACCTCTTGAAGCTCATCAAGAGAATGACAAAAGTGTGCAAAGTAGTAATCAAAGCAAAAGGTGGCTACTTTGAAGAACCTATAATATAAGACATATTTTCAGTTGTTTCACACTTTTTTGTTAAGTATATAATTCCACATATGTTAATTCATAGTTTTGATGCCTTCAGTGTGAATCTACAATTTTCATAGTCATGAAAATAAAGAAAACTCTTTGAATGAGAAGGTGTGTCCAAACTTTTGGTCTGTACTGTATGCTGCAAAGAAGATATCTTGTAACTATCTTGGAAAAAACACTCGATTCTATTGTTCATCCAGACACAATTTACAGGACCCTCTTGGAGAATGTCACTCATAAATGTGGTCATGATTATTATAAATGTTAATAACATAGAACATGTCGGCACATTTTATTTGGAAAGACCTATTACTAGCATAACTGATTACAGCTCTGTTAAATGCCCAGTAAAATGCATTGATTTATACCTGATCTATACATAAATATGTAATGGTTGCAATGTACAATCTGATTTATTCACCGGTGTCAACTAGAAGGCACTATTTTATTTGTGGCCTATTTTGAGAAAGCAGATAACATAAGGATCCTGTTACTGGAACTACTCTCTTGTTGCAGATATAAATACTGTGTTAACAAGAAAGCAGTCCCTGCAAATCATAATTACAAATTAACATCACTTGCATACGGAGAACGGTATCCAAAAAGATGTACTGTAGAGGTCATCATAGTTATTGCTTTTTGTCAAAGCTGATAAAATTGACTCAAGCCTTTGTATTATACATGGTTAGTGTGGCACCCCACGATGTAGGTGCCACAAAAGGGGTACCCAGAAAAGCGGTGTAGTCACTCCACTGCAAGTGGAACTATGGCCAGTAGGTGGAACCCTAGAACTCGCATCCCACACTAGTCAGAAGGTGGGAGGGACCCCGGGAGGATATATAGTGACCTCTAGGGGGAACTAGTGAGTGGGTTGGAGAGCGGTTAGAGAGTTGGAGCTGGAGGGAAGGAGCCAGGCAGCCGGCCTGGAAGGGAGCAAGGAGGGTCTTCTCGGCTGAGGGGCCCATGAAAGACAGAAGAGATCCCAGAAACAGAAGAAAGCAAGAGAGGAAGGAATTCGGAGGCAGGAGTTCACTCTAATGGGGAATAGCGTAACCGAGAGTTTGCCCTAGGAAAGGAACTGGGTACTGGAGCCTGCACCTGTGAGTTCTTTAAGGCTCACAGACAATCCGAAGAACATGGGTATCTTTATGTTGGCCCCTGACTCCCAAAGATCCCAGAAAGAGGGGAGCCAGGAGTAGCAGGAAGCTGCAAGGAGCCCAAAAGAAGGTTCACCCGACGGGCATAAGGGAGAGGAGAACAAGGAACAGCAGGAGGTCGGACTAGTCTTTAAGAAGACTTTCAGTCAACTTTCAATCAACATTACAGTCTTTCAGTAGCAGTAGATGTTATGGTACCTTTACACGCCGCCACAACAGGATGCATACAACCCACTACAGGCTACAAATGTAGCTTGTCGCGCCAATATCGCCCGTAGTAGCGGCGTCTGAAGACGGGACGACACAGCCGGCTACAGATACCTCTGTATCCGTGCACTGCCCATAAACATATGGCAACATCGCCGATTGTAGCGAGCTGTATCGGAGTGTAAAGAAGCTACAGAAGGGATCTCTGGACACCCGGCGATGTAGCTGCAATGTAGCTAAGGCGTGACCCAGGCTCCGGGATACCACGCCCCTTCAGCGATCATTGGAGGAAGCTCCTTCGTTGCGATTGGTTGTCGCTGCACAGGGCGGCATATTTAAGAAGCTGACCAGTCACACTACGCAATTGCTCGGGCGTCATGTATTAATCAGCCTCCTGCGATGCCTGCCCAATCATGGTATTATTGCTTTGTCCTATCAGCGTACGGACGTCTTGTAATCCACAATTGTGGCACGCCTATGTGCTGTCCCTGCTGCACCAGGTCCGCCCATATTAGCTTGTTATTGCGGTGTGTAAATGAGGTACGCTGAGCTACAGACGGCTACTTGCGACACCCGGCGATGTAGCTAGCTGTAGATGTAGCGTAGCGTAGCGCACCTTGTGGCGGCGTCTAAAGGAGATGCGATTACCGTTTGTAACCGTTTGGCCGTGCTCGTGCACGTGAAGTTGCCGTTGGTATCCATCCTGTTGTGGCGGCGTGTAAAGGTACCATTACACCGACAAATGGCTACGGGTGCTGCAATTGGAATTTCTGGCTGATAGATGGATCCCTCCCTGTGTGCCATTCCTGTTCCTTTGTTTCCCTTGCCTCCCAGTGGCGGCACTGGGAGGCAAGGGAAACAAAGGAACAGGACGGTACACAGGGAGGGATTCATCTATCAGCCAGAAATTCCACTTGCAGCACCCGTAGCCATTTGTCGGTGTAACATCTACTGCTACTGAAAGACTGTAATGTTGATTGAAAGTTTTCCAGCAAAGTACCCGGTGAAGTGAGTTATCGCCTCTGCTGCATTCTTTCCTGCATAAACTGTTACCTTACAGAAACGCTGAACCGGCGGTCCAGTCCTGCCTGCGGGGGACTACACCATCCAAGCCGCACTACCATCGACCACCGGAAGACTGTAGCGGCGCTGGTGAGCATCACCAGGTACTGCAGGTGGCGTCACAAACTTGTATATACTTTATTTACACCCCTTTTTTCATTGACCACCAGGGCCACGGCCTCAGGCAGCCACCCATGACACCCCAGACTGAAACCGCCTGAGAGCTGAGTACCTGGCCCTGGGGTGCGTCACTTAGCATAGGCAACAGTAGTTTTCATGTGCATTTATTTATAGTATTGCAAGGAGCGCAAGAAGTTTTTCCTATAAGACTTTTTCTCACCCCAATTCTGGAGCATGTTGCTCTCCGTCTCCTGCTTGCATATGTAATGCATTCTATACTGCTTGACCAGCATCATCAATCTGTGCATGTCCAATGCTGCAAGTAGAGGCAGCTTTGCCTCTGCAGCTTTAATATAGTGACCAGCTTCAAAGCAGCACTTACAAGCTCTTAGGAAAACAGCTTGTAAGCACTTGACTAGGAAATAGGCTACAGCAGTAGCTGGTGACCTAGGCAACAAGCAGTAAATACTGACATTAAAAATTCCTCTGTTCTTGAGAAGCGAGACAAATTTTGATATATTTGCAGGATTACTTGTTTCTACAAACATTTTGCAATTATACCCATTTATGATGATGAGAATATGCCTTTAAGATGTTAATAATTTAGTTATTATTAAACGTATGAACTAGTATTTTACATCATATAAGAATAAACAACAGATAGTATACAGTACAGTGGTTTAAAAAGGACCTGTCATCCCCCTGGTGCTATGCTTACTGAAGGCTGCACTGAATGCAGCGTGTCTGCTGCATTCAGGGAAGGTGTCTCCCATGTCTCTAGCCCCCCTGTAAGCTGTTAAAAATACTTTTTAAAGTGTATAGATTAGGAATCCGGAGGGACTTACTCAGCATTGAGTCATCGCTGTTGCTGGTGTCCTCCCTGCCTCCTGCCCTCTCTGTGCCATCTCTTGTTCAGCTGCCTGTATGTGTCTGCCCTCCTTCCCACCTCCAGCCCTCTCTGTTCCACCTCCAGCCCTCTCTTGTTCAGCCACTTGTATGTGTCATTGCTGAGGGCTGGAGGTGGCATACAGAAGGCTGGAGGCTGGGAGGACACCATACAACAGCGATGACTCATTACTGAGTAAAGCCCCCGTCACACTAAGCGAGATCACTAGCGAGATCGCTGCTGAGTCACACGTTTTGTGACGCAACAACGACCTCAGCAGCGACCTCGCTATGTGTGATACATAGCAGCTATCAGGCCCCTGCTGTGAGATCGCTGATCGTTACAAACTGTTCTGGACCATTTTTTGGTCATAGCTCTCCCACTGGGCAGCATGCATCGCTGTGTTTGACAGGGACAACGACCTCAATACTACACCTGAGAGTGACAGGGTCCCAACGACCTCCGTATTGTTGCTGCATCGCTGCTGAGATCTGACTCTTTGACATCTCACCAGCGATCACTTAGCGATGCACCAGCGATCCCGGCAGGTCGTATCGTTGTCGAGATCGCTGGAGCGTCGCCAAGTGTGACGATACCCTTAGTCCCTCTGGACTCCTTATCTATACACTTTATAAAGTCTTTTTAACAACTTACAGGGGGGCTAGAAACATGGAGGATCCCCTCCCTGAATGCAGCAGACACGCTGCATTCAGTACTGCATTCAGTTAGCATAGCACCGAGGGGGTGGAGTGACAGGTCCTCTTTAAAGGAACAGAGGTATAGAAATCAGAGTTGGATGTTGAGGTTGTCTATATACAATTGCATTGTCATTTCCAGTATAGAAGTTGTTCTTGTCACCAGGTAAGATCTGAGGGGGCACTCCTTAACAATGTGCTGAATTGTTTGACGGTCAGCTCCACCGTCACAGGCAGGAGAGTCAGATTTCCCCACTTGTACATAAGATCTGCACAGACACCATAATTTAGTGATAGAGCACAAAGCACAAAGTGGACTCGGCGATATTGCCCTGTGTCTGACAATGGTTATGACAACTTGTTCTCTATGCTGACGCAGATTGTGGCTGCAACAAAAAAATACATCTGCTTGTCAATGTGGCAAGAATGTGAATTTCTTGCAATTTCTACACTCTTATTAGAATGCTTTTACTTAAAATAATAAGGTATTATAATAATAGGAATATATTCTAGAAATGTACAGTGAATTCACAGATTTAATAAAATGCTGCAGTATTTAGAGAAAATGCATTTAAACATCTAGAGTCATTTGGAAAAGTTGGATTTTTTAAATCTTTTCTTTGTAGTTAAAAGCGAATCTGTCAGCAGGTTTTTGCTACTTCACCTGACAGCAACAGACTGCAGGCAAAGAAATCTTAAATCCAACGATGTATCATATAGATTACAGGCTGAAGCCGTTCTCACACAATCCAAAAATGTATTTTTAGGAGCATAGCAGAGCTGGGAGAGCTGCCCTCACACACACCAGGGTCTCAATAGAGATTGTGCATTGACTCTAAGGTGTCAATCACAGCAGAGGGCATGTCGGACTGTCGTGCGTGTGACATTAAATCCTGTAATGGTAATACACAATGAAATAAAGCTGGTTAAGAGTGAGTGAAATAGTTACTATTCGCTACTCACATGGATAGTACGGTATTCGCAATACTCGTTACTCGGCGAGTATCGCTGGTGCTCGTGAGTGATGTGTCGATCGTGAATGATCTGACACATATTGCCAACTCTCTTCAGTACACACAACGTGTCAGTACCCCAGTGAGAGCATATTGAATGTTAGGGTCTGTCAGGGGGCACAGCAAGGTCTTGTATCCAGTGAAAACTCAAAAAGCCTGCAATCCCGCCCAGTCCTGGAAATGCTTGTTTTATGGCCGGATGTGTGTGGGCGGAACCTATCACTGATTGACTAATATTGGACTCGCTATTCGGACGAGTACGTGAGTATTACAAAGTACTCGTTACGAGTATAGCGAGTGCGTATATTTCGTTACTCGCTCATCACTAAATGAAGCCTTTAGATTATGTAAACAATTGCACAAAGACAAGCACAGTTGCTTTTTATTCTTTTAACCCCTGTAGCATGCTGTCCTCAGCTTGCATAGCAAAAACCTGCTGACAGATTCCCTTTATTAACTGCTCTTCTTCTCACCTATTTTCTGGATATATATAGCTTTGTGACAGGTACACATTGGCTACACCTGACAATTGAGATATGGGATGATAGAGATGTTATTTTTTATTATATCTTTTACTCTGTCATCATAGGCCTTGAATTCAAATAGCGAATTATTAATTATTCTGATTTATATAGCATTAATATATTCTGCAGCAGTTTACATTGTCATCACTTCCCAGTTGAGGTTTAAATGATGATTTTGCTATCAGAATCACTTTACGGGGAAACCCAGGGAAACATGTGGAGAACGTTCAAACTATTTACAGATGGTGTCCTTGGTCAGACTTGAAACCAGGAACCCAGTATTGCAAAGCAACAGTGTTAACGCGAGACACTGTAATCTGACTTTTAATGCATAGCTTAATATACAGTATATACAGTATGCTCGCTCCACTTAAGGTACCGTCATACGTGGCAATGTGGCTTCCATTTCGCCGTAAATGTGTGTATTTCGACGATGTGGAAACCACATCGCCTGTGCGTAGTGGCGTGAGACAGGGAAATTTTACAGCATGAAATCGCCGGTGGAGCGTCGCCTGATCGCCCTGCTCTGCTGAGAAATGAGGCGATTTCCACCAGGCGATTTCTGCGCATCATGGCATGTGACAGGGCAATAGCGTTGTAGAAAGCGAGCTCAGACAATCTGGAAGAAATTCCAGAGGCGAGCCTGAGCGTTCTGTTAGAAAAAAGAAAGGGGGGGGGGCAATGTGAAGGTCTGTTTAAGGAAATAGGTTTTAGTGGGCTTTTAAATCTTCCAGCCTCACCTGGGGGTGTTGTGCGCCCTCGCACAACCGCGGTGTATTGCTCCGGCGTCCTCCTCCTTTGTTGGCTTTCACCAGCTGCTCCTCCGGCGGGGAACGCCACGTGACAATGCACACGTCACCAGGGCATCTGCACTGCTTCTCTATTTTCCAAGCAACCGCAAGTGCTCTCAACACAATTTGTTTTGCCTTCCTCCACTCCTCGCTCCCCCTGCTGCTCCTGCTATTTTACCCTCCAGGGGAAACAAGAGATAATACAAAATAAACAGTCTGTTTAGGAGCACTGGGAAAGAAAGATAATGGGGGATTAAGGATCCAAATCCTTTATTACGTCCCTCAGTGAAAACGCAACTCGTTTCAACGGTGTACACCTGATGAAGACGGCTACCTGACCGTTGATACGCATTGTGTTCTGTTAGGCGCGCTCCGTCTGCCGCGATTGGTGGTCGCTCCTGCGTTCCATTGGCTGGCCATGGCTAAGGCGCCGTATTTGAATTGTGATATAGTAGAAAGGACACATGTGTCATGTAGTGGGCAGACTTCCTGACAAGGCTGACCAATGATGATGCAGTTGTGTTGCCCAATCAGAGTGGTAGGGATGCGGTGTACAACACTCTGCCATGCCTGTCTCTTCGGCGCGCTCACACTCTACGCCCATATCTCTGAATCGGGGGAGGTGTGTGACGCGCAAATTTGGAAGCGATGTGGCTATGTGAACTTGCTTCCGGTCTGTGGCAGCGGATTTCTGGAACGCAGGATCTCCGAACATCGCACGCAAGATGTCTATGTGTGACAGGGTGACGGCGATGTGTAAAAAAGTGCCCAGAACGTGCGCGCTCACGTCAAATTGCCAGCCATATGGCGGCGATATTGCTATGTGTGACGGTACCTTAACAGTTTCTTGCAGGGTAATGTTTGATTTCTGTATTACTACATGGTGCATGAAGCTGCTGGACCCCCAGGCAATCCTAATTTGCTCATTTGCTCAGTCCACCACAAATCTTGGATGACTATGTTGAAATTCTGTTTTTATGCATAGATTTTAGAATAAAACATACTGTAACAATTACCTCTATAGATATACATAGCCTTTAAACTTGATATGAGCCTGTTGTAAGGAGCCATTGACCTGATATGAACACACATAAGCCGCTGTTAACCTTATATGAAACTGCTGAAGAAGCCTTTGACCCTATGTGAACATGCTTAAGAAGGTTTAAAAGGTTATCTCACCTTTGAGGAAAGAAAAAGAAAACCTCCAGCATATATTACACAGGTCAACAAAAAATTTTTTTTTTCTGGTGCCCAAAATATTTTAATGAATTTGGGGTATTTTTGGGGTGCTGATTCTGAATATGCTATCAGTTTTGCCAGATTGGCTCAAGTTTTTGAGATTTTTGGTATCTTATTTATAGCACTTGTTGGTAAATGCGACGCATCATCTCATTAATTTCTTTGGATTAGTACTTGAACTGAGCAGTTCTCAATATAGTTTTGTGTTAATTAGTGTTCTAAAAGTTTGTTCATAGCTTGGTTTTTGGCACTAACTTTATGTTGTTGTCTGTTGTCCAGTGAAAAGCATGAACTCATCAAGAAGAAGTTGTCTTAACGATCCAGACTCATTCTGTTACATTTGTGGTGAATATACACTGACAAAACATAGAAGAAACATAACAGACTTCGTTAAAAAAGTAGCAAAAAACGTCTTTTTTGTTACATATTTTACGAAAAATCTCAAAAACTTGAGCCAATCTGGCAAAACTGATGACATATTCAGAATCAGCACCCCAAAGTTACCCTAAATTCAATGAAATATCTTTGGCACCAAAAATGCTGTTGACCAGTGTTATAAATGAACTTATAGAAAAAACAAACCAATGCATATCTCTGAAATGAGTGAAAAAGCATCAATGGTCTCCCTGGTCTTTCTTTACAAGCAGCCAACATGTGAATACTGTAACAAATTAGTGTTTTTAATGTTCATCTGCAGTACTACTATTATCAGTATTTTGGCAAATGACTGTTGAAGTGAATAATTTGCAGCAGGGCTCATATATTGGCCCTTGGCAAAGAAATACAGTTTTCTCTGTTTTAGGTCTATTTTAGAAATGAGCAAATATATGCAGACTTTTTTGTAATTTGCTTCTGCTCAGCTGCTATATCTCGAAACCATAAAAAGCCATCAACATGTGAAATGAAAATAAAAACTTTATATTCAGCTCTCTGGCCCTTCTGCTGCTCACTGCCACCCATCCAGTCGCATCTTCAGGCTGGCAGTACTTACATTCTTGGGGCCTCGGTTGCTAGTCTGAGGCTTCTAGGTTTGCTAAACCCAGCTGGTTTTGGTGCATCCTCATGGAAAGGTCATGGCCAATTACATCTTGACACATGCGACGAAGCATAACAACTGAGATACCAGGGCTATCAGTCCCATCGACACTGATCAGAACATGGATGGTTGACTAGAGTCGAGGAGAAGATGGAGAGGTGAGCAGTAAGGTGAGTATAAGGATTTTTTGTATTACATATAAGGATTATTACGTCCATATGTCTGAAGAGACCCTAGATCATAAGATATATTAAATTTGCTGAGAATAACATATCTGCAAATCAAATATTTCAGGAAAAACACGTGAACAGGTAAATCGGCTCATCTCTAAACTATTTTTATTATATCTTTATTTTATTTTTTCCAGATAACCGTTTAAAATTAACATGACATAAGACAAGCAGACTATGACTTTTTGAAAGGACTTTAACTGGACATTTTCAAGCCTAAGCAGCCATTGCTGCAAGGGATCCTGTCAGCATATTTTTAGACCCCAGTACTATTGTTCTCACAGTAAAGTAACTGTAATGATTATTACTTCCAAACCTTTAGACGTCTGATGTCTAATAATCCAAATGTAGATGAGCAAGTGCAAGGGTTTGGGCCTACACTTACAGGTCACCGGCCTTAGTCACTCTCCCTCCTCCTGGCACTGGCTTCTTGCAAGTGATTGACAGTCACTTTCTATCACCTTCTTCCCTTGCCAACATCCTGCCCAGATGCTGTCATTCTTGCGATGGCGCATGCGCAGCAACATCTTGATGTAGCGAGCAATCCAAATGCGCATATACTATCTCCAGCAATGAGAGCACCAGTGTGAGGTCTCGGCTGAGCAAGCGGGACACAGAGAAAAGTGACATGTCATTCACTGACAGTAGGGTGGTGCTGCATGGACAGAGAGGAGGAGAAGCTATAAGTGCAGGTTAAGCCCCTACACTCGTGAGCTCATTTGCAAAAGGATTTGACAACGGAGACATAGACTTACAGTAGCATGCAAAGGTTTGGGTTCCCCTGGTCAAAATATGTTGTTATTGTGAGCAGTTAAGCAAGTTGAAGATGAAATTATCTCTAAATGGCATAAAGATAAAGCTCATATCTATATCTATCTATATCTATATATATCTATATACAGGGGTTGGACAAAATAATGGAAACACCTAACGTTTTGGCATCATGATCTTCGAACATGTTATAAACATGCAAACCGTGACATATGTTAATGTTTTGTAGTTGATTATTTGTGTTAAGTGATGTGTATATAAATTAGTTGTTTGTTTTGCCAAATTGTAAGAACATTGATGAGAACCTGATACCAATGGCAGACCTTTCGGATTTTTAAAAAGGCCAAATTGTTGGTGCTCGTATGGCAGGCGCTAGTGTAACAGAAAGTGCCGGAATGCTTGGCGTGTCAAGAGGTACTGTCTCCAAAGTAATGACTGGGTTTGAAAGAGAAGAAAAATGTCCACAGCAAAGCACAGGTCCGGCCGAAAGTCAAGCTGACTGAGAGAGACCGTCGGACTCTAAAGGGAATTGTGAGAGAGGATCGCAAGACCACAGCTCTGAAAATCACTGTTGAGCTCAATGAACACCTACAGAACCCAGTTTCCACGAAAACTGTTCATCAGGAGCTGCACAAATCTGGATTCCACTGACGAGCTGCAATTAGAAAACTGCTGCTTTGAAAGACAAATGTTTCCAAGCATTTAGAGTGGTGTAGAAACCTCCAGAATTGGTCCCTCGAGCAGTGGAAACATGCAATATTTTCAGACGAATCATAGTTTACCCCATTTTCCGACCTCCGGCCAAGTGTATGTTTGGAGACAGCCGAAAGAAGCATTCCATCCAGACTACCTTCTCCCAACCGTAAAACATGGCGGAGGTTCTGTGATGATCTGCGGTGCTATTTCGTGGAGATCCGCCGGGCCAATGATATCACCTTGTATGAATCCATAACTCTGAGAATTGAGGCTGTAATTGCCGCAAAAGTTGGACCTACACCATATTAAACTAACTTTTGTTCATTTTTCCAGGTGTTTCCATTATTTTGTCCAACCACTGTACAGTATATATATAATATTATATATATATATATATATATATATAATATTGAAGTGTTTTGGCACCCATGGAGATTTGTGTGTTCAAATAATTTTGACCAAAATTTCAGACCTTACAGACCTTAATTAGCCTGTTGGGTCTAAGGGGTGCTTCAGACTAAGCGAGATCGTTAGCGAGATCGCTGATGCGCAGTTTTTGTGATGCAACAGTGACCTCGTCAGCGATCTCTAAGGGCACCGATCGTGTTGGAATGTCCTGGACCATTTATTGATCGTCAGGCTCCCGCTGGGCAGCATACATTGGTGTGTTTGAAGGGGACAACGACCGACGACCTCAATACTACAGGTCTGAGTGACAGGGTCCCAACGACCGCCGTATCGTTGCTGCGTCCTGGTGAGATCTGACTGTTTGACATCTCACCAGCGATCCCTACCAGGTCGTATCGGGATCACTGGTGCTTTGCTAAGTGTGACGGAGCCCTATAGCTTGTTCACTGTCATCATTAGGGAAGGCCAGGTGATTCAAATTTCACAGTTTTATAAAAGCCCAGCCTGCACTAACCTGTTCCAAAAAACAATAGCTATGGGTTGCCCTAAGCAGCTGCTTAGCCCTCTGAAAATGGTGGAGGCCCACAAAGCAGGAGAAGGCTATAAGGCTACATTCACACATTTGGTATTTGGTCTGTTTTTTGTCATCAGTTTTTGTAGCCAAAACCAATTAGAGGAAAAGTAATAAGAGAAATAAGTCCCCACTTCTGTATTTATCACCCACTTCTGGTTTTGGCTACAAAAACTGATGAGAAAAAACAAGCCAAAAACTGAAGATGTGAATGTAGCCTATGAAGATAAAAAGCGTTTTCACATTGCCTTTACCTCAGTTTGAAATGTACTTAAGAAATGGACGTTAACAGGAACAGTAGAGGTCAAAATAAGGTCTGGAAAACCAAGCAAAGTTTTAGTAAGAGCTGCTGGTAGGATTGCTAGAGAAGCAAATTAAACTTCCGGCTTGGCTTCAATAGACCTTCAGGAAGTTAGCTGACCCTGGAGTTATGGTACGTTGTTCTACTGTTCTGAGACACCTGCACAAATATGGCCTTTATGGAAGAATCTTCCGAAGAAGACCTCGAATGCATCTTCAGGATAAATTCAGCATCAAAAGTATGCAAAAGTTAAGATAGAACTCTTTGGCCACAATGATCAAAAGTAAGTGTAAAGAAAAAAGGGCACAGAATTTCAGGAAAAGAACATCTCGACAACCATTAAACATGAGGGTGGATCAATCATGCTTTGGGGTTATGTCGCAGCCTATGGCACAGAGAACATTTCAAAGGTAGAGAGAAGAATGGATTCAATGAACTTTCAACAAATTCTGGATGAAAACAAATGTAAAAAAGCTGCAGTGGAAGATAAGATGGCTTCCACAGGTGGATAATGATGATCCTAAACACACACAACTACCACAATAGACTACCTCAAAAGCCACAAACTTACATTGACTCTCTCACTGTCCCCTTATCTGAACATCACTGAAAATCTGTGGCTAGACCTTAAAAAGCAATGCATGCAAGACAACCAAGGAATCTCACAACTGGAAGACTTTTCCAAGGAAAAATGGATGAAAATTCCTCAAACAAGAATTGGAAGACTCTTGGATGCTACAAAAAGAGTCTACAAGCTGTGATACTGTGTCATCTTTAACTTTATGCCTTTTAGAGATAATTTCATCTTCAACTTGCTTAACTGTTCACAATAACAGTAAGTAAGACCAGGGGGGCCATAACTTTTGTATGCCACTGTATAATATGCTTGTATGGAACTAATCCTCATTACAAGAACTTTCCTGTGAGGATGTTACATTGGGATGTTCGTCCTGCGGACAGATTCCCTTTTAGCCACTTGCATACAGTAAGAGACAAGCTATCACAGAAAGCGTTAACATAAAGTAGTTGGCAGGAAATTGTGTTCTTTTGCTTAATTGTATATTATTTTACTTGAATCTTGTGGGAGATGCCAAGCGAGAACTCAATTTTACAGATAAATAGAACTTTCCTCAGTTTTTGAAGACAACAGGATATGTATGTGTAATGTACTTTTCAAGTTCCTTATTAATTACACTTCACAGAGAAAAGGGGTTGCCATGGCGACGGTTCTACTTTTAGAACGTTATGAGGAAGTGCATCTACATTTTGCAGTAATACATATGATGATCTGTTTGTAACGATGCAAGTCTGTTATGCTATTTTTAATCGTTTGTTACAGCGAGGACGAGTGCAAATGTTTATTTAATCAGTATGATTTATCATAAAAAATCCTCAACCAGATCCAGTTTTCATTTGCAGGAGAGGAAGAGGAAATGATAGGTTACAGAGGGCATTTGTTTCAAGGATGTCTTGTCAGTGCAATAGATATTCTGCGGCATGATTAAAACATCAGTCATGGAGAACAACCTCATTTAATATGGGGAATGTTCTACTATGATGTATGTGCTACTGTGTGTCCCTGATATGCATCTGACAGCTCTGTAGAATGTATTCAGTATCTTACTGCACAATGCATGTTACAGGACTCAGGTTCGCTAATGGTTGTGCCTATAATCCTCTTTAAAGTGAACCTGTCACCTGCTTTGGTCCTTTTAAACTACATGCACCGCCTTCAGCAGCACCTATGCTGCATGTTAAGAAGGTGGCTATTATGCCCTGGCTGCTCTAGTACACCTAATAAATAAGTCTTAAAAGGCTTCTCGGGATTGCGCCTGTGCACTGCGCCCTTCCCTACTGTGGGCAGAGCCTAAAACTATTTTGCGCATGCGTGAACCGCCAGGGTCTCTGCGCCAGTGCACACTGTGATCCCGAAAAGCCTCTGTGCAGGCGCGTAATTCGGATGTCATTTAGATGAAGAGGCTGTTGGATGGTGAGGTGAGGCTGGACGGACGGCGAGGAGAGGCGGGACTGACCGAGCTACAATCAATCCCATCGGACCGGAAACAGGTAGTTATCATACAGGGCGGGAAGTTTTTAAAACCTATTTATCTGGTGTACAGGGGCAGTCACGGCAAAATAGCCACCTTGTTTAAATGCAACATAGGTGCTGCTGTAGGTGGTGTTTTTAATTTCACACACCCAAATCAAGTGACAGGTACCATTTAAAGTATGCAATCAGACAATCAATTTAGACGTAATTTCAGTTCGCTACTATTGTAGGATTCTGCTAGGGACCATAAGTCATGAAAGTGGCTAACTTTTAGGCGACCGCCTCTCGGGATGTGGCAACTGTGATGTGGCATAGAGCCATCGGCTCCCTGCTCCAGCACTTACTCTGGTAAATGACAGGGAGCAATATCCTTTACTTGATCTGTATTTTAGTGCTGAGCATGCCGAGATTAAGGGTGGAAACACACTATGCGAGCACCCAGATGTTAGAGGAGGAAAATAGGGGAAAAATGAAGTAAAAAATGTGGTTATAATTAATTGTTATGTGAAGAATCTGTCCCCATCCCTGGTCCCGTCCAGGTAATACATGTTATATGTCCCCCATCCTGGATCTAGCCTCCAATCCTGCTACATAGCCACTCATATTGGTACATAGCCACTCATATTGGTACATAGCCACTCGTACTGGTATATAGCCTCTCATCCTGGTATATTGCCTCCCATAAAAATATAACTAGTACTAATTCCATCACGTTGAATATTAAGTACACCAGTGTAGACAAAGCTCATCTATCTGCTCACCATAACCTGTCACTTGAAATAGGTTTATGCCTCGTTAATGGCCATTGTAGGGATTTCCTGTGCTGTACATAAATCTCAGGAGGTTTTAATCATTTTGCTAGTAGTGTAGCAGAGAACATTGTAATGGATGACAAGTCTGTGTAAAATCTGGAGCAGGTTATTCGGTAGTTTAGTAATAAATTATCTTGATAGATACTTGGCAGTAATAAGAAAGGATTACATTGACTGCAACTATTTTTAGTAGTGTCATTGTTATCATCTGTTTGTATAAACATTATCTAGTGTCAGGAAAATGCCACCAGGACGTTCCTTTGCTCCTCTCTAGTGGTTTTAGTCCAAACTGTTATTAAAAGACAATATCTAACAACAGACCTTTGGAAACTTTATGCAATCAGACCACCCGGTATGCCAGGTTATCATCATGGCATGTGTAAATGAAATCTAAGTGAATCGTTACAATTGCTCTATACATCATACAGTCATTTCATAGCATGTATAATGAAAAAAAAATGTCAAGGTATGGATGATGGTTTGAACCTTTCCCTTATTGTTTTAGATGAATTAAAAAAATTAACAAAATGCATGTACCAAATTTCGTTAACCCTGTCCTGACCTCCTCAATGCATGTACAGCGGATATCCTGTTAGTGTGTATAAAGCAGAGTCTGCTCTATATACACTGCATGTTGGGCTACGTTCTCCCAATGACTGTTTGATGAGTTGTTGATGTTGCTTTTATGTAAATTAAAGGGGTATTCCTATTTCCAAGGTCCTAGGTCCTATACCAATTTGAAGTAAGTATAATAATAATAATAATATTAGCAAATCCCACCAATTAGAAATGTAGTATAGTTCTCCTCATTAGCCAGGTCACTAAGCTCTTGTGCAGAGTATTGCAGTTTAGGTATCCATGGTTACAACCATGAGCAACAAACTAACTGTCACTGTATGAGTAGATGTAACCATGGATACCTAAGCTGTAATGTCCGGCTAAGGGCCCTTTCACATCAGCGTTTTTTTAAATTTGCGGCAGATGCGGTGAAAAAACCGCATCTGCCGCAACTGCCGCATAACGGTTCCACTTGCGGCACGGTTGCGGTTTTTTCCATAGGAAGTATAGGGGGACTTGCGGCAGATGCGGCAAGTGCGGTATTGCACTTGCGGCAGGTGCGGCAGAGAAAAAAAACCGCAGTAAGCCGCGGTTTTTTTCTCTGCCGCACCTGCCGCAAGTGCAATACCGCACTTGCCGCATCTGCCGCAAGTCCCCCTATACTTCCTATGGAAAAAACCGCAACCGTGCCGCAAGTGGAACCGTTATGCGGCAAACGCGGCAGATGCGGTTTTTTCACCGCATCTGCCGCGAATTACGAAAAACGCTGATGTGAAAGGGCCCTAATGAAGTAGGAGGCATAGCTAATCAGAAGAACTATTTTTATAATTGAAAGTATTTACTATTATTATAAATATTATTACATCTACTACATATTGGGATAGAATCTTGGAGATGGGAATAACCCTTTAAATTACTTGTGTTTTTTCCTTTGCATATTTGATGGAGTTTTTTTTATATTCATTTTTATCGTGTTTTTGACGGTATGGTTTTTCTCCCTGGTTGGTGTCATTCTTTAAATAAAGCTGGTTTGTTTTTGATACTTTCTGGTATTTGGCATTGACAAACGTTTATTGATACAGTTGGATATGCAGATTACATGCGATTTTCATGCATTTCCACAGAGGAAATGCACCAAAATCACATATGTGTTTTTAATCCGAGGATTTTCTGCACCTAATGCAATTCTATTGGAAAAATCTACACGTGAAACTCAGCGTACCTGTATAAGAAATTGACTGGTTGCAGATTTGAAATGAGCTGAAATTACACTGAGTAAAAGAGATGCACAGTGGGCATGAGATTTCTATAAATCCCATCCACTTGATAGAATCATAGAATGGTAGAGTTGGAAACGATCTTCTGGATCATCTGGTCCATCCCCCTGCTCAAGCCGGATTCACTAAATCATCGGTCTGATCTCAGACAGTATAATAGAAATATATGAAGCTGTCATGCTCTGGTCGGGGAGACATATGACCAGATCAGCATTGCAGTCTGAGATTGAATCGATGTGCAGGAATGTCTGAATGAGACATTACAGCATGAGATCACAGCTGATTCTTTTTTTGAGGTAAAACAATTCCCTGCCAGTTTTAAAAAAATGTTTTATATGAAAGAAATAATTATTTGCGACAATGTGTGTATACTCTTTTGCGCCCTCTCCCCCCCCCCCGCGCTCAGAATCGAACCAAGCTCTGTGTATGGTCAGACACAGCCATTACACAGTACTTAGCAGGGACAACACATATATAATATTATCTTCACACACATCCAATTGTGGAATTTACCATTATTCCAAGATCAATTGGCTAAAATGAAATTTAAAATTACCTTTATTTGTGGAAAAACATCTTTAAGTTGACTAGTGTCATATACTAACTAAATCGGATGAAAATAGGACATGAGAAATCGGCCTTGGGCCGGCTTCACACCACGGTTTAAAATGATCCGGGGCTGTCAGGGATGAACCTGACAGCTCCGGACCGGATCAGCACACTGAACCGGAGGGCAAATATGCCCTCAGGTCTGGTGTGCAGCCGGATCACTCTAATTGCAGCCGCTGATTTTTCAAGATCGTAGCTAGCAGGGAGCTCCTGAAATTACAGCAGCATGCAGCCGCCGGTGTCCGGTTCCTGGATCCTCCCGGATTGGGGCAATCTGGCCCCATAGACTCCCATGTTAGGGAGCGCCGGATTGCACCAGATCCGGAAGAATCCGGGAGGATTCGGGAGCAGCTAATTTGGGGAGATTTTTCTCCCCGGACACAAAAACGTTGCAAGCAACGTTTTTGTATCCGGGAGAAAAATCCGATCACACCCAGATTCTCCCGGAGAGATGGAAACCGGATGGCAGAGAGCTGCCATCCGGCTCCATATTGTTGCACAGGGTGATAATCAGGTCCAGGGCTGTCAGGGCCACCCCGGACAGCCCTGGACCTGATCACACCGTGGTGTGAAGCCAGCCTTAAGTCAAACCTTTCAAATAATTCATATCACTGCAATTATGAATAAAAAAGTGAATGGGGTAGTGCACATAGTGATTTTATAATTTTAAAACAGTCGTCCCGGTGCACCCAATGGGTGTTACTCACCTACACCTGTTGTGCAAGTCACAACGAACTGGGAGAGCCTTAGTGGTTGGTCGCTGCAGGTGCCCTGCCGGTAATCACAAAAAAACAAAAGGAGAAAGAAGGAGCCAGGCTTGTTATCCGCGCGGATAACAAGCCCGGCTCCCTCTTTCTCCTTTTGGATTCTTCCCAATTATGGATGGCATAAACCAATCATAAGTTATGAAGCCTCAAAACACGTAAACCAGTGCTTGGGGTTATGCCACATTACCTTATGCCTGTACTGCTTTGTTGATCCATGTTTTTACCGATGTTGGAATAAAAATCTTTTGGAGTTTCTATTCTATCTACCTGTGCTGGATGCATTGATGTTTCTCTAATCTTAATCTTAATTGCTTCTCTCAGTATCTATTATTGTATTCAGTGCATCCAGCGAGTTCAGCAGCGTTCTGACAGAGCCACTGAACTCACTGATTGGCTGTGACGTCAGGGCTGCAGACCATAAGGTTATGTGCGCATGTTGAGTATTTGGTTGCAGAAATCGCTCCACAAATCTTTATCTGTTTGGAAAAAAAACGTATGTTTTTGATGCCTTTTTTCTGCGTGTTTTATTTATTCTGAGGTGGAGAAACACTGAAAGAATTGACATGTTGCAGAGTAAATAAGTCCCTGTACTTTGTGTCACCCCCATCTTATTGTAGATTGTAAACTCTTGTGAGCAGGATTGTCATTATTTTTTGCTTTTTAATTATTGTGTCTTCCAAAACTGTTTCTTGAAATAAAAGACCAACATCACAAAGCACTCGCTGATCTCAGGGAGACCAATCAAGGAAAACACTGCGGGCAGCCGGCTAAAGCGCTCAAATCTGGCTAGTCCCATGTTTGAGACTCTTAATCAAGGCTCCACAGACCTCATTTTCATATTCTTGAAATAAAAGAAGAAACATGAACACACCTTGGTTAGGGTGTGACTCACCTTTTCTGGTTGTGTGAGCTACAACCAGCTGAAGTCGCTTTGATAAGAAATTCTTAGGTAAAAGCCGGGTTTTTCTCCGCGCTGCCAAGGAAGACAATCCGGATTGCTTGCAAATCTTTTTATTCGTTCCGACGCGTTTCATAGCTATGCTACTTCATCAGGGTCATTGTCCAGAAATGCGTCGGCACGAATAAACAGATTTGCAAGCAATCTGGATTGTCTTCCTTGGCAGCGTGGAGAAAAAAAACGGCTTTTACCTAAGAATTTTTTTAAAACTGTTTCTTATGACTGTTTGTATATGAATCTGATTTGTAAAGCGCTGCAGAATATGTTGGCGCTATATAGATAAAGATTATTATTATTAGTTATCTCTGCACCAAATCTGCATGGGAAAAAAGCAACATGTGTGCAATACTTCAGGATTCTCCTTGACTTTGCTGGCGTAAGGATTTGCATGCGGTTTTGTGACAAATCTGCACTAAAAACATAAAAAACATGACTAAGTGTGCAGCGCACGCAGTTCCCGCTGCTGATAAGTCAGGACCGTGGGCGCCGCGGTCCTAACCTGTCAGCAGCTGCGTGCGCTGCACACCGGACCGGAGGGCATATTAGCCCCCCAGTCCTGTGTGGTAATCCTCTCCGCAGCTGTCTGGGTCATCCCACTGTGTGAAGCGGCCCTAAAATGGATAATGTGTTACTGTTACTCAACATACCTCAAATATGTTTGTAATTCAAAGTGATACGACATTTGATATGTTGAATATTTTTTTTCAATAAAAATAGATTACACATAAAATGGATAATGTGCACAGGGCCTCACAGATTGCAGAAGCAGCCTCAAAGACTCATCGCTGATTGGAAGAGTAAAGAACATGGCTGCAATCTCTTACAAAAAATCCCCCAAAAAAACAAGATATAGTGGTTTCTGAAACTGGAAAACCTTTTGAAACGTGTGAAGTAATTTAATTGAATGCGGAGATATGACTTAGGTCACACTATTGAGATTTTGATTTGTATTAGGTACGGTGTAGTCGTGGTAACTTCGTCTCATCCAAATCACCAAATCCAATAACGTCGGTGTCTAACCAGCTTGAACTGTGTCAGGTATGTATGTATTGTGGGAATATCATGTGCCATGTTTTGAATTCACACTATAGTGGTCTCTATGACAACACTTCAGGATGTCTCAGTACTGCCACCTCAGGCTTTGGGCCTGTAAACAATTATATCTCAGCATAAAATTAGACTATTAAAAGAAATAATCAAAAAAAGTCCTGTTCACTGGGCACTGCTAAGTTAGGAGAAGTGCTTATTTTTTCATATGGGTATATGCGAGGTGGGGCATTGCTGGCCGCCTCTGGGTGCCCGCTATATATCACATCAATAATAGCATAAAAAGAAAAAAGATAGCGGCACTCACCGGGCGTGTTTCAAAGGTGCTTTATTTGGGTACCCTCATTCCAGGGTCCCACTCAGGAGGGAGGGGGTGCAGAGACCCCCTCTGCTGTCTCTGCACCCCCTCCCTCCTGAGTGGGACCCTGGAATGAGGGTACCCAAATAAAGCACCTTTGAAACACGCCCGGTGAGTGCCGCTATCTTTTTTCTTTTTATGCTATTAAAAGAAATGTGTCCCACTAAAGGATGTTTTATTAAATGTCTTGTAGTCTATCTTCTGTAATTTACTGTTTTGACTGAGAATGTATGAAATATCTCCATAGGCGTGAAGCGCACGTGCTGTCCATCATTGCTGTGTGTCCTGTAATGCTTAATGCAATCATTCCTGTAAGAATACCATTAGTGTAGCTTAGCTGAGTGTATTGTAGTTATCTGCCTAATTATAGCTCTCCTAAGACATTTCTGCTCCACAAGGTACTATATTTATTCCTAAAACCCCGGCAGCTGTAGGCTGTAATATCTCCACTGTACTACTCCAACAAACTTTGCTTTTATACACTGGCCTACTTAGTGAGAAAGTACAATAATGAGGCAGTGGCACAGACATGTCAGATACAGAGCTGTGGATAAGCCGAGTATTTTACTTGACAGAAAATGCACCTCGTGGTTTAGTATTCACAGTGAACAGAGATTACCCGGCTTGTGTCATTGATTTTATGAATACAGCTAAGTACTGCACCGCATGAATACAGAGCACAAACATATCGCACAATGCAATGGTCCTTCTGGTAGCCACACAATGCTTTGCATAATTTGCCTGTTTGTAATAGAGTCATCATCAAATGGTTCCTTTTTCGGGTAAGCAAATTTTCAACTCGAGTAATAATACAAACCAGTGTGAGAATTATTTTCTGTAGTCTCAAGGATCCAGAAATGGTCGTTCTAGCATCTTTACCATGCTGTGCTACAGTAATAGTCATTTTTTCTCTATTTGTGTAAATTCTGAAGTTCATCTTTTCTTTTCCATTTGGTTTTTGCCTCTAGATTAGTGTAGAGAACAATAGTCCATCTAATTTCACTGTTACCAAATGATCTTTGAGATAAGTGAAGAAACCTCATCAATTAGACAATAACAATGACAATATATAGACTATATGGACAAAAGCATTGCATCTTTTCATCACTGAATTCAATATTTTCATTTAGGCCCATTGCCAAAGATGAATAATATGCAGCCCTGCACCCATGCAGTTTTCCTATACTAACATTTGTGATAGAATTGGTCACTCCAAATAGCTCACTGATACGAGCGTGGTCCTTTAATAGGATTCCACTGGTGTAACACATCCGTTCTTAAAATTTTAACCCTCTTAAATTTTCCCCAATCGATTGAGTGGTATATTTGAAAAGTGGAAGGAACCAAAGCAACTCGGCCACAAAGGCAGACCATGTAAAGCTGTAAAGCAGGATCGCCAAATGTTGAGGTGCATAGTGCATAAAAGTCACCAATGCTCTGGTTACTCAATAACTGCAGATTCCCATACCTCCGCTGGTGTTGGCATCACCACAATAACTGTATGTTGAGATCCTAATGACATGATACCCTAAGACCTGAACAACCTTACGGCCAAGCACAATACTAAGTGTTGAAATGAGTAATGTAAGATGGACTCAGTACCGGACCCAGAGAGGGTGAGTAAAGCTTCGCTTGGTTGTTTTTTTAACAAACTACCTAGGGTAGTGGTTTTCTAAAACTGGAGTATGCCTTTAATGCTTCAGCATTCAAAGACATTCTGGCAAATTGTATGCTGCCATCTTTGTGGAGACAATTTGTGGAAAGCCCTTTTCTGTTCCAGCATGACTGTGACTCAAGATACAAGATCCATCAAGGTATCATAAAAGAACTTGATTGTCACCAAACAGACCTGACCGTAACCCAAATAATCGTCTTTAAAGTGAACTAGAATGGAGATTGTGAGCCGCTGTCTTGTCCAACTTCAGTGCTTTTGTGGATAAATGGGCAAACAAAATCCCACAGATACCTCCAAAAACTGGATAATAAAACACTGGTGCTCAATATATTTTTAAACCTGTGAAAACCACACAATGAATTTATTTAAGCTTAGCAAAATAAAGCAAGATGAAAAATGGAGAAGGAGAAAGAAAGCAGGTTCCACGTGTACACCTGTCGGAGTAAGTGTAATAGCAATGAATAAAAAATCCATTGTGCTACCTTAATAAAAATTGTAGTTCAATACATAAACGTGTATATACTGACCATATAGAGGGGTGCAGGATGGGTGATATACTTAAAGGCTGTGCATCGATTGATTCAGAATGTTGAACTACGGTAAATATAGAATGGAATGGAATTGTTTTACATAAAAGTTCCAAAGTATTTATTTTATCTTCTATAAGATCCATGAACTAGAGTTTATCTGTAGCAGTTTATGCATGAATGACCTATACCTAAGTACATTGGTTGCAATTATTATACAGGTATATATACATTGTTAAATCCTCTATGTCTTTACAGTATTTTTTTCTTGGGACTTTTATGTAAAAAAACTTTCTATTCCATTCTATATTTAGCTCAACATTCTGAATCAATCTGTGCACAGCCTTTAAGAAAATCACCCATTCTGCACCGCTATATACGGTCAGTATATACACATTTATGTATTGACCTACCTCCAAAAACTTGCAGAAAATATTCCCAGTAGAGTTGAACAGTTATAGCTCCAAATAGTGGGTCAAGTTCGTAATAATGGATTTAGAATACAAAATAATAAAAGCTCCTATAGGTGTAATGTGCAGGTGTCATAATACTTTTGCCCATATAGTGAATATTTGTTGGAATTGTCTTGTATAATACTATACATGCAAAGACAATTTGCTATTGTAGCAAAAATTGTACCGAGTTCTGATGGTAGACTATTAATTTGTAGAGCAATCCCAACAAAATATATGTATTGGAACTAGTGATGAGTGAACCGGAACTGTAAAGTTCGGGGTGCCTACCGAATGGGCACAGATCAAGCTGGAGGCCAGTAAATACTAATAATATTAACGAATACCTTTTCGGTATACAGTGAAGATAAATAACTCCATTCTAGGCTATAATACTGTACCTGAAATGTAAACCACTTTGTGGCTTTATCTGTTAATGTGGTTGTATGCATACTAAATGAGAAGACATTGTGCTTACAAAAAAGGATACTTCCTGTAACATAGAAAACAGACACACATATTGGTTTTTACGAATTAAAAATGCAGCTTCGTTCGGTATTTAATGATGCAGCTATTTGTTTCTCATTTGAAAAGTTTTTTATTTTCAACATGGCCAAACAAGGTATTTAGTTTTATAATTTTATTTTTATTGTATTTTTAACCCTTTGCTAACATATTGCTACTTCATATGTTGTCTCCCTGAATTTGATGTGCGCTGAGGAAGTGCGCCTGCAATCCTGCTGGCAGATGATGGTTGTGTTATTCAACTATCATCTACCTCTAATGGCCACTTTACACGTCCCGATATTTGCGTCCAACTCCGATAAAACGTCACGTGGTTCGTGCGTTGGTCCCGATATTGGTCGTGCTTTGTATGGTGTAAATGTGCAATGCGACGCAAGAATGATGCCGAACCGATATCAGGGAAAAAATGAGCGTGCTCTCCAACCGCCCGATATTGGATGGCCAATCTGGGCGGATCGTGCTGTGTGAAAGGCCAACCCCGACTTGGAGACCAACTTCCCCTATTCTCTCCCATGTTAAATGGTCATTCCTGGGTCGGCCGCACAAGGGGGCCCTGACATCGCAGTTACATTGCCTGCCGATATTGCCCTGTGTTACAGCTCCTATGCGATGTGGGATTTCTGGCAAAAAAATGCGCGCTCCCACGCCATTGTATCCAACAACGGCCCGATGTTGGGACGTGAAAAGTGGCCATTACAGCTGCGAGTGGAGCAGAGCTCCGCCTGAGGCTATAATGCCGTAGAGTGCCTCTGTCAACCTTTGATGGTGGCATTTACAGCATGTTATCAGGGGCCGTGACGTTTTAACTAATGGGTTAGTAATGACATCACCGATAGGTTGTCATGACAGCCAAGGGTCTGATGAAGACACCTGTGCCTCTCATGACTGTACTCCTGTGAAAGCAAGCCCGTGGCTTTCACAAGATCACAAGTTCAGGTACTCTGCATTCATGTACATCTTGTAATCAATTTCTGAGGAAGGGGCATGCAGACTCTGAAACACATAAAATAAAGGTTTGTATTGATTTTTAAACATTTAATTTCCTTGATATCAACAGTAGCACAGTATTGTAAACTCCATCTCTACTTTATCTTCCTTGGATGCCTAATTATTGGGGACTGCTGCAACCTGTGGTACAATGGTACAAGCCTTTCAGGTATCATATGTGAGTATAGTGGTTGTGACTCCTCACAACTCACCCAGGTGAGCGTTACCATCTCTCTATCTTCTTTAGATTGCCACAGATAAACCTATTGTGCCAAACAGTCCAATGTTAGAGGTTACTGGGCACTATATGGTGTAACTAGGTGTAGCCACTATATTTATGACCTTTTTGGTGCCATTTACAGGTGTTGCACACTGATCCCACAATAATCACATGCATTCAGGAGACTAGTCAGCAGCACTCACCATAGACGATCTTAGTGCTTTTATTCAGAGTCCAACAAAATCCAATGACAATTCAGATGGGGGACCCGTCGAAGCTGTACAGACCACGAAATGGCAGGCCGTCGTCCGCCGTCCCCGCACTCCCCCTCCTCCATCTGAATTGTCCATGGATTTTGTTGGACTCTGAATAAAAGCACTAAGATCGTTTATGGTGAGTGCCGCTGACTGGTCTCTTGAATGCATATAAACCTATTGTGCTCCTTTCTGTTTTTTCCTAGAATTGCACTGTATATCACGATAAAATGGATGGAGTCATTCAAAAATACAACTTATCCTGCCAAAAAAAAAGCCCTCACATGGGATATATGGACAGAAAAATAAAACAGTAGTAGCTTTTGGAATAAGGGGAGGAAAAAACTGAAGCACAAAAATGGAAAATTGTCTGGTCAAAAAGGGGCTATGTTGTTGTATTATATGGCACCATATTGGAGTACTTAGAGGGAATGTATAATTTAAGTTTTCTTTGGCACGAACACCTGAACAAACAGTGATTCCTCTATTGTATGTTGCGTTTTGTTTTAAAAGTGTTCATGGTGCAAGTATAAATGACAAGCTGAGTATAATTAGGACTAACAGAATAAGTAACAACTAGTAGTTCACATTGGTGCTATTTCAGGGTATAAAAGATTTTTTTACATTTTTTTTTAAATCACTTTTTGTTGCATTTTTTCAGAGGCAGGATAAACAAAAGTACAAGGTTGAGCAATTTTGTCATTTTTTCCTTGTTCATAAAAATGATTGTGATCAGTTTATTAAACAGATATCTATAAATGTGACCAATTTGGCACATTCTTTTACTTTTTTTTTTCCAAAATACAAACTTTTATGGGAAATATGCATTTTTAACTAGGATTTTATATTCTGCTTTTTTCTTGCATTTTTACCTTTTTTGTTGTTAGCTTAGGCTGGTTTCACACAACCGTTTTTGGAATTTGGGTGAAGTCAGCTGCGATCGTATGCATTCGTATCCATTTTCTCCCCCCTTGACTTTCAATGACGACACATGGACATATGGGTGTATGCGGTTCTATACGGTTCCAGCCAGATCCAGGTGTCAACGGTTTTTGTCCGAAAACAAAATCGCAAAATGTTATAATATTGTTGCTCGTTTAAAACCCGGCAGCACCTGCATCCATTGCTATGCTGCAGGCATTAAAATGGAGCTCTATTGAACCCGGATCTGGCAGAAGACCGATCCCACTGGATCCGGACACCGGATCCAGGTTTTTTGACTGAGCATCCCTAGACACCGTTTTGAAATGAAACACCCACTAGGGGGCATGTAATTTTTCAGCAGATTAATCATAAAAACATACACAACCATATGCAACTGGATGCTACCACATCGGTATTACACAGGATCTATCAGCCGGATCAGTAATAATACTGGTGTGGGAGCATCCGTTTGCTTCAGGTTTTACAATTGTGGGGGGATGCTAGTTTTTCTCGTATTGACACCAGATTCAAACACCTGTAGTGTGAAACCAGTCTTATATGATACACTGCAACACTTAAAGTGGTCTTTCTGTGAAGAAAGCTAATTTTAAAGTTCCACAGTCGGATGTTTAAATAGATGTTCCAGTACTGAGATAATCTTATATACTGTATGTGTCCTGGCTATGTATTGTGTAATGGCCGTGTCTAACTGTACAGGGACATGGTCTGATAATTAACATAGAAAGGGACAGCACCACATACCAGACGGGATTCTTTGCCAATTCTTTTATTCCAGCACCCCAGTGCAAGCGGCGTTTCGGACTGTGTCCTTTATCAAGCAACAACATACACCAAAACAGTCCATTTTATATAGTGTAACACTCCTCCCCTTCATTACCTTCCACCAATCACATAGAATACAAAACAATTACTGCTTTACAATATCAAAGGTTAAAATCACCATGTCCATAACACTATAGTCCTTATTATATACCGATGCCCATTGCGTTTATGATTGATAAAGTGTAAGTCCAGGCAATGTCCGCAATATAACATAATGTTGTTAGTTCCTGTAACCACTTCCTTGTTCCGCCATCCACCAATCCGGGCCAACGTCGGGTCTATTGCCATAGTGATCGTCTCATGACGTAATCCGCATCATCACTCACTCCATCCTACAACCAATAGGAGTCCGGCTGTATTGCGCATGCGCCATAACTCCCGCGCTGATTGGCCACAGCATCACACACTATTGCGCATGCCCCGGTGTCTCCGTTCTAAATGTCCATCATGTGCATTTACTTCCGGCTGTGCAACCGTTTATCGACTCCCATCCTCATTCAGTGCATCATCCTTGTTTCCCCCGGGAACATTACATTACTCACATCAGTTCCCCACGCTTACTCCACACTACTTTCCCCATATTCTTAAGAATTTTTTAGATGCCCAGAACAACACAATTATTCTATATACATATTAATAATTGTGTTGTTCTGGGCATCTAAAAAATTCTTAAGAATATGGGGAAAGTAGTGTGGAGTAAGTTTCTGGCCCCTTAGATCTCCTTTTGGAGAAAAAAATAAAACGATGAAGTTGTTAAGATTACTATATTATGTACAACAGTGGCAGAAAGCGAGGGGAACTGATGTGAGTAATGTAATGTTCCCGGGGGAAAAAAGGATGATGCACTGAATGAGGATGGGAGTTGATAAACGGTTGCACTGCCGGAAGTAAATGCACATGATGGACATTTAGAACGGAGACGCCGGGGCATGCGCAATAGTGTGTGACGTTGTGTCCAATCAGCGCGGGAGTTACGGCGCATGCGCAATACAGCCGGACTCCTATTGGTTGTAGGATGGAGTGAGTGATGATGCGGATTACGTCATGAGACGATCACTATGGCAATAGACCCGACGCTGGCCCGGATTGGTGGATGGCGGAACAAGGAAGTAGTTACAGGAACTAACAACATTATGTTATATTGCGGACATTGCCTGGACTTACACTTTATCGATCATAAACGCAATGGGCATCGGTATGTAATAAGGACTATAGTGTTATGGACATGGTGATTTTAACCTTTGATATTGTAAAGCAGTAATTGTTTTGTATTCTATGTGATTGGTGGAAGGTAATGAAGGGGAGGAGTGTTACACTATATAAAATGGACTGTTTTGGTGTATGTTGTTGCTTGATAAAGGACACAGTCCGAAACGTCGCTTGCACTGGGGTGCTGGAATAAAAGAATTGGCAAAGAATCCCGTCTGGTATGTGGTGCTGTCCCTTTCTATGTTATATGTCTTATTTACTAGGATGACTCCCTGGTGTAGGACGGGCACCACAATGGAGGCCTGAACTTTCCTCCTTTTCCGTGGGTGCTGCGGGCTCTGTATTTGTTAATGGTCTGATAATTATCTCAGCACAGGAATACTTTATTTTTAAACACATCCAATTGTGTAAATTATTATTAAATTAAATTATTATTATTCCAAGATCTATTGATTAAAATGAACTTAAAAATTAAGTTGTTCCTAGGACAACTCCTTCAAGTAATACAGAGTATTGTGCCTATCCAAACAAAGTGATAGGCAGCCTTCTAGACTAATAGCTGTACATGTAATTGGCACATAGTAGATTGAGTTGCGATTCTCTATTATAAATTTGGCATTAATACTACACAAAGTACAAACTTCTATATCTATTGCTGGAACTGTCTATATTACATTACTTGGACATAAACAATAACTTAGCAAATAACTTGAGAGGTTTGTTCATAGACAGAGGCAGCAGTGTATTTATACATCCCAGGGAAGGTCAATCCTCATAGATTATTTACAGCATTATGAACAAGAATGTGCAAATTCTGTATGTTCCATAAAGTATCGGGATATAGATTACTGTGGGAATAAAGAGAAGAGAACAGACATTATATAAAATTCTGCTTGTCTAAAACTCTTAAAAATGTAAGAACGTCTCCTGCAATGTTTTTCTGCATGGCCTAGCAATATAGACACTGTCCCTTCTGTGACCTTCACTTGTCAGTCTTTCTTATAATAGCTTCCTCGAAGTAATGATCTCTTGTATGTGGTTTCAGGAGTTTGCAGCATGTTCATATTAGTAGCAATAATACATTGCTCAATGCACCAAATTATAAATTCAGTTATTTTTTTTACATTTGTGAATTATATATTGAACAACATTTTAAAGAGGACCAGCCGCTAGGAGAAAAGTGGTAACTTTACTTCTGCCGCTCCCCAAAATAATCTTTTTTTCTTGTGTTTTTTCCCTCTTTTTCCTATTACCGTATATACTCGAGTACAAGCCGACCTGAGTATAAGCCGAGGCCCCTAATTGTACCCCTAAAAACTGGGGAAACTTATTGACTCAAGTATAAGCCTAGGGTGGGAAATGCAGCAGACCCCATCCTGGAATATAACCCCTCATCACTTGTATATAGCGCCACCATCACTCGTATATAGAATCCTCCATCACTGGTACACAGCACCTCATCACTGGTATATAGCGCCCCATCACTGGTATATAGCTTCACATTACTGTTTATAGCACCCATCACTGGTATTTGGCCCCATCACTGGTATTTGGCCCCATCACTGGTATTTGGCCCCATCACTGGAATAAAGCTCGCCCATCACTGGCACATGGCCCCTCTATCACAGGTACATGGCCCACCTATCACAGGCACATGGCCCCCTATCACAGGCACATGGCCCCATCACAGGCACATGGCCCCCCTAAAACAGACACATGTCCCCCTATCACAGGCACATGGCCACCATATCACAGGCACATGGCCACCATATCACAGGCACATGGCCCCCATATCACTGGTACATGGCACCCATTACAGGTACATGGCCCCCATCACTCATACATGGCCCCATCACTCATACGAGGCCCCCATCACTCATACATGGGCCCCATCACAGGTGTATAGGCCCCTTCACTCATACATGGGCCCCATCACAGGTGTATGGGCCCCATCACTGATACTTGACCCCCATCACTCATACATGGCCCCATCACAGGTGTATAGGCCCCTTCACTCATACATGGGCCCCATCACAGGTGTATGGGCCCCATCACTCATAAATTGCCCCATCACAGGTGTATGGGCCCCATCACTCATACATGGCTCCCATCACTCATACATGGCCCCCGTCACAGGTGTATGGGCCCCATCACTGATACTTGACCCCCATCACTCATACATGGTCCCCATCACAGGTGTATGGGCCCCTCCACTCATACACGGCCCCCATCACAGGTGTATGGGCCCCATCACTCATACATGGCCCCCATCACTCATACATGGGCCCCATCACAGGTGTATGGCCCCAAACACTGATACTTGACCCCCATCACAGGTGTATGGGCCCCATCACTGATACTTGACCCCCATCACTCATACATGGCCCCCATCACAGGTGTATGGGCCCCTTCACTCATACATGGCCCCCATCACAGGTGTATGGGCCCCATCACTGATACTTGACCCCCATCACAGGTGTATGGGCCCCATCACTGATACTTGACCCCCATCACTCATACATGGCCCCCATCACAGGTGTATGGGCCCCTTCACTCATACATGGCCCCCATCACAGGTGTATGGGCCCCATCACTCATACATGGCCCCCATCACAGGTGTATGGGCCCCATTATTCATACATGGCTCCCATCACTCATACATGGCCCCCGTCACAGGTGTATGGGCCCCATCACTGAGACTTGACCCCCATCACTCATACATGGCCCCCATCACAGGTGTATGGGCCCCTCCACTCATACACGGCCCCCATCACAGGTGTATGGGCCCCATCACTCATACATGGCCCCCATCACTCATACATGGGCCCCATCACAGGTGTATGGCCCCATCACTGATACTTGACCCCCATCACAGGTGTATGGGCCCCATCACTGATACTTGACCCCCATCACTCATACATGGCCCCCATCACAGGTGTATGGGCCCCTTCACTCATACATGGCCCCCATCACAGGTGTATGGGCCCCATCACTCATACATGGCCCCCATCACAGGTGTATGGGCCCCATTATTCATACATGGCCCCCATCACTCATACATGGCCCCCATCACAGGTGTATGGGCCCCATCACTAATACTTGACCCCCCCTACTGGCGCTACAATAAAATAACAAACATTTAACTCACCCTCCGATGGTTTCTCCACTGGCTCCGTTGCGTCCTCTCTCCACTTTTTCTGGTTGTTCTCGGCTTCTAATCATGTGACCAGCGCAGCAGCGATGACGTCACTGATGCGCCGGTCACATGATTTACCGGCAACCAGGATGAGTGGAGGATGTCACGGAGCCCGCAGAGAAACCATCGGAGGGTGAGTTAAATGTTTGTTATTTTATTGTAACGCCAGCAGGGGGGTCAAGTATCATTGATGGGGGGCATATTCTGTGATGGGGGACAGTAATGCAATATGCGCTGCTCCCCCCGCAACTGATGGACGGGGGGATGCAGTGCACATTCATTACACTAATGAGCGGGGTCACGTGACCGCCCGCTCATTCTGCAGCCTCCCCCCACCTTTTCCAGCCCCCGGTCTCTGCCCTCACCACACTGTCACTGACACTGACTCGAGTATAAGCCGAGGGGACACTTTTCTGCACATAAATTGTGCTGAAAAACTCGGCTTATACAGTATTTTTTTAATCTGCCATATGATTCCAGATATATGGCCCTTTTTCTTCAATGCAAATGTTTATGGTCTTTGCAAAGGGGTCATTGTTCAAAGGTGTCTCTGGGATGTGTCTTCAGGCTGTGTGCTGATGCTGCATTTTTTCATGCGTTTTTGCAGCATCTTTGCATCACCATTTGTCAGAAACCTGCTTGCCTATCCTTACCCCAGCAAAGTCTATGAGCATTCTGAAGTGTTGTGCCAATAATTCTTTTTTTTTTTCCTTGCAGTTTAGGTGCATATTGTGGTCAAGATGAATGCATGAACATGTGAATTGTTTGCTGCACTTTGTAGCCCTCCCAGCTATAGTATAAAACACTGATGGCAACAATTTGCACCAAAACTACAGGTGCAGTTTTGCAGCATTTTTGCTGCAGAAAATATATGGGTATCTAGGAAAGACCCTAATCAGTCAGCTTTATTCCAGGGCCAACAGGGCTTAGTATTCAGTCATAGTATGAGCTTCATTATGGGGCCCAGTCGTTAATCTAATTGAATAATAAACTTTATTTGTGTATAGAGGTAGACACTAATATCACCAGATCTGACCCATGTGCAGGTGTACAATGTAGTATAACTGTATAGTTTATTTTATTATAATAGAAGCCTTCTCTGCTGCTAGGACTTTAGGGTAAGAAGATGAAAATGTGGTCACCATTTTGTGCCCTTATAGGGGTTGCCTCTAAGATTTCATACTCAATAAACTGGAAAATGTAGACACAGTTGGCAGTTCTGTTTAGACTTGGTGATGTTTGAATAGAAATTCTGAAAATTTCAACAAATTGTAGCTTTTTTTTGGTTCTTTTACCTTAAAAGAACCCCTTTAAAGTAAAAGTGTTTAAAAAAAAGTTAAGGTAAAAAATGTTTATACCATGTTAGCCAGTAGATAAATATTAGAATCTGAGAGTCCTCAGTGGTTGATACCTTTTAATGGCTAACTGAAAAGATGGTAAGCATAGCAAGCTTTCGAGACACTAAGGCCTGATGAAGCCTGATGAAAGTGTCTCGAAAGCTTGCCTTGCTTACCATCTTTTCAGTTAGCCATTAAAAGGTATCAATCACTGAGGACTCTCAGATTAAAATATTTTTCAAAAAGTTAAATAATATTCATTCTCTCTTCTACAGGATAGATCGTATATGCATACTCACTTGCATCCATCTGCTACAACCCTCTGCAATCCCAAGAATGAATGGCTCAAAATTTCCAGGGTGAATAGAGCAGTAGTGATCAGCTAACATTCCTAAAGTCAGAGCGTGAAGCAGTGGTTGCCCATGCTTATTTTCGCTTCCTTCACAAAGAGGACTTTGGGCCCCCCAATCTCATAATCATACTTTTATATATTCAGTAATGGAAAAAGGTGTATGCCCCCTACTGATTTCTTAGTCTTTTGCATGTTTTTCACACTTAAATATTTCAGATCACCAAACGAATGTAAATATTAGGCAAAGATAACACAAGTAAACACAAAATGCAGCAAGTTAAGGCCTTTATTATTAAGGGAAAAAGAATCCAAACCTACAGGGCTCTGTGTGAAAAAGTGACTGCCCCCTCCTTAAAACATAAATTAACTGTGGTCTAGGACATTTTTGGGAAGCTGAGTTCAATTTCCCTAGCCAGACCCAGGCCGAATTACTGCTATGCCTGTTCTTAATCTAGAAATCCCTTAAATACGACCTTGCTAACAAAGTGAGGTAGAGCAAAAGATCCTCAAAAGCTAGACATCATGCTGCGAACCAAAGAAATTAAGAAACTATTGATAAACAAAGTAATTGATATCTATCAGTCTGGAAAAAGTCCTAAAGCCATTTTCTAAAGTTTTTGGAGTCCAGTGAGAGCCATTATCCACACCTGGTAAAAAAATGGAACAGTGGAGAACCTTCCCGGAGTGGCTAGCCAACCAAAATTACCCCAACAGCGCAGCGATGACTCATCAAAGAGGTCACAAAAGACCCCACAACAACATCCAAATAACTGTAGGCCTCACATGTTAAGGTCAGTGTTCTTGACTTCACCATAAGAAAGAGGCTGGGCAAAAATGCCCTACATAGCAGAGTTCAAAGATGATAACCACTGATAAGAAAAAAGAACATAAAGGCTTGTTTCAGTTTTGCCAGAAAACATCTTGATCATCGCCCAAGACTTTTGGCAGAATAATCTGTGGACTGACAAAACAAAAGTTGAACTTTTTCGAAGGTGTATGTCCCATTACATCTGGTGTAGAAGTAACACAGTGTGTCAGAAAAGGAACATAATACCAACAATAAAATATGGAGGTAGTAGTGTGATGGTCTTGCGCTGTTTTGCTGCTTCCGGCATCTGTTGTAAGTAGCCATGAATTCTGCTGTCTGCCAAAACATTCCTGAAGAAGAATAAATGTCTGGCCATCTTTTTGTGACCTCAATCTGAAGCACACTTGTGTTATGCAGCAGAACAATCATCTAAAGCACACTAGAAAGGCCACCTCTAAATGGTTTAAGAAAAATAAAATTATGACTCTGGAGTGGCCTAGTCAAAGTCCTGACCTTAATTCGATTGAGATGCTGTGGTGTGACCTTAAAAAGGCAGTCCGTGCTCAGAAACCCTCCATGTGGCTGAATTACAACAATTCTGCAACGATGAGTGGGCCAAAATCCTCCAGAGTTTTGTATACCGTAAGCTGTAAAAGTTATCGCAAACGCTTGATTGTAGTTGTTGCTGCTAATGTTGGCCTAATCAGTTAAAAGGTTTAGTGGGCAATTGCTTTTTGACACAGGACCCTGTAGGTTTGGATTTGTTTTTTCTCCAATAATAAAGACCTTTATTTATAAACTATATTTTGTATTTACTTGTGTTATCATTGCCTAATTTTTAAATTTGTTTGGTGATGTGAAACATTTAATAGAATGTCTTTTCCGGACACATTTGAAAGTGGTAGGCTGCTTTTACATCAGCATTTTACCCTGATTGCGGCAGTCGCGGTCAAAAAAACCTCAACTGCCGCAATTATCGCATAACGGCACACTTGCGGCAAGCCCCATACAATGTCTATGGGGCTTGCGGTAAGTGTGCGGCAGGTGCGGCAAGTGCTGTTTCGGCACTTGTGGCAGGTGCGGCTGTGAAAAAACCGCGGTATGCCGCGTTTTTTTTTGCGGCCGCACCTGCCGCAAGTGCCAATACCGCACTTGCCGCACCTGCCGCAAGCCTCATAGACATTGTATGGGGCTTGCCGCAAGTGTGCCGTGATCGCGGCCGTTATTCGAAAATCGCGGCAGTTGCGGTTTTTTCACCGCAACTGCCGCGATCAGTGTAAAACACTGATGTGAAAGGACCCGTAGAAAAAAAATGTGTGGCTTCCTATTCACACCGAGTGTGATTTAGCAAAATTATCGGACTCTACAACTTAGAAAAGTAGTGGAACTCAATGTCAGGTTCAACAAGCCACTGTACAAGGGCTATGAACTCTACCAAGGTGTGCATCTCATTGCTGAATACTCAGTATACAGAGCTGGGAGAGAGACTGGTGCATTCTTCACACTTTACACTAGTAATAAAAAATCTTTCCTGCAAAATATTGCTTGTGTACCACAGGGGAGCCAAGAGCATTGGGTGTTCATGCATTGTCTCGAAATCCAGTATCTTTTTAAAAAATAGCCACCGATACAAAATAAGAGTGTACATGATCTAACATTTTGTTTTGAATGGATTTTTATATAAACGTGATTTATGATTTTCAATTTATATTTAAAGTTATGTCATCAGCATGAGGCCAGAAGATGGTGACAGAACAATTACACACTGTATGGATACATGATGAGCATTCAATAGACCTAGACATTAATCCCGCACTTGCTGCCAATGGAAAGCTGTTGATGTTTAATTTACAGTAGCGGCTCGAACACATGTGACTCAAGTAGCTATTTTGGGAGATGAATTAACTTTTCTGTCATGGGAAGCCAAGTAGATTTCACATCAGAGATATTGCCTGATCATGGGTAGTAATCATGAAGACATATTAAAAATTAATAGGTGGTACATTATAGATATAACTCCAGCAGGCTGCTTACATGTAATAGAAAGTATTATACAAGAAAATGCCTTTAGACTTTAACTAACTTTTGAGCCCGTTTCCCTTGTGTTTCTAGTTAATACCCTGATCTCCTTACAATATAAGCTCTTCTGAGCAAGAATATCCTTGCTAAGAGCATCTGTACAAAGATACCCTTAAAAACATGTCAAGATATCAACTTTGCTTTTCTCCGTTTTAGATATGTTATACATAGTATCTATAGAAACTCCCCTAGAGAATTAATTAAACATGGACTTGTCATTTGTTATATAGAAATGTATGCTAAAAAAATTAAAAAGATATATTATTTTAAATTGAATTTGTAAGAAGGATTTGAAGAAAATTAGAACAACATAATCAAGTTGCAAATGTCCAGTAGTAAATTAGGTAATAGTACAGGATAGTGACAAACTATAAATGTTTGGTGATCTTCCCTATTTGCATGAGCCATTTAAAATAATTTTCCAGAATGCATACATTATAACCTATAGATTGGCTTGGTAGTCATTGTTAGACAGTGTGGGTTCCACTTTTAGGAGTTTCATCTATTGTCAAGACACATAACCTATTTTTCTTGTTCTCCTCTGGTTCTTTTCTGGCCACAAAATCATGGCCTTGCAGTTGGTAGGCAGTAGTGGCTGGTTTCACATGCACCCAGTTGTTTCTTTTAAGACTGGAGTCGCTCAGGATCACATGAAAATGTCTGGACTGGCCGGCGACTCTCCTGACTAGAGCGTGACAGCTTCATAACTTTCTACTTAGCTGACACACTGAGGCCAAAAGACCCTCAGCCAGTCGGGGCATGTTCATGTGATTCTCACGCGAGTTATAGAGTTATACCGCAATGTGACTCCAACCTAAGTCTACAGCTCTAAGGATACTGAATGAGAAAAAGTGAACTCATCTCTCTTCCCCAACAGCATAGACTTCTGATAAAGCATCTGTGCACATGTGCGATGAGCTGCACCATTCAACTCTTCCTTGCAGAAAGAACTAAAATTGGACCTTCATTAAAGGCATCGGTGGGCTTCACAGCGCCAACAGAGGTAATGGTTGTTGTGTTTCCTTCTACTTTTCAATAACATGTTCACTTTAAACATATTTTCGCCACCAGGGATAAGAAAGGTAATTGGCCCTTTATAATAGCACCTTTTCTTTTCAGAGCAAATTTCATAATTACACACTGAGATTATAATTGGATAATGCTTTGACTTACAATGGTGTTTGCAGAAGCGCTCAGGCACTCTATTAAATAGAGATTTAAAGTATCAATGTCATTGAACGAAGGACATTCTGCCAATTAATACTAAAAATAAAAGACGGCTATGGCTAGATAAGGTCAGCACATTTAACCACATACCGGAGGCAAAAATGACTTGGAAGTAACTGAAAAGTTTAGAATACACATTAAGGGAAATTATAATACTAATTTACTACAAAGTCATATCAGAATAAAGGATTTGTCAGTCCTCTGCAATTATTTATTGTGTTAGACAGAAGGAATGCTAATAACCGCTGGATCTCTTATGAAAATCTTGTTATTTGCTTTACTCCTGTATCAAATCTCTCTCTTATTCACAAGTTGCCATTAAAGACTGTACACAAAGGGTAAAAGATACCATGTTCACTTGCTTTTAGACTTTATTGTGGTTGAATAAATAATAGAAAACTTTGGAAAAATGTAAAAAATAAATGAAAGTAGCAACAAAAAATGACAAAGTAAATTTTAGATATTATAATTACTTATAATTACTATTGTAATGAAACTTATCAGATATTTATTTAATATTTCCAATAATAGTGATGAAATTATCATCAGAAAATGAAAATGACATATGCCTCGATTTATCAAGCCCAACATTGCACGCTCCAATCTGGAGGAGGGGTGTCCTGGGGTTAGACGTTCCACATTTATTAACAGATGCAAAATTCCTAATGAATTAGGCCACGTGCACACGTTCAGTATTTGATGAGTTTTTTACCTCAGGATTTGTAAACAAAACCAGGAGTGGAGCAATCAGAGGAAAAGTCTAATAGAAACACCTGCACCACTTTTGTACTTAATCATCCACTCCTGGTTTTGGCTACAAATCCTGAGGTAAAAAACTCATCAAATAGTCAGCATGTGCACATGGCCTTAAAGAGGTTGTCCGGTCTAAAACTGATAATTCTGCAGTAACTCGAAGTGACTGAAGAATTATCAATTTGCCCAGCGCCCGCACTGAGCCGGCCTCTAAGCTGGGAACGGACCGCAATTTTTCAGTATGTATGTTCCTGGCAACAACAAGACTAGTGGGTATGGCCTCGCTCAGCACAAGTGTATGGAGCAGGCACGTCCACTAGTGGGAGAGGTCTTGCTCCATACACTTGTATTGAGTGAGGCACGCCCACTAGTTATGGACTCTGGCCGGGAACATGCATACTGCATAACTGCGGTCTGTTCCCAGTTTATAAACTACAAATCTTCGCAGTGCACAGTGCGGGTGCTGGGAGGATTAATAAGTCTGCAGTCACATAGAGACACTGCAGAGTTATCAGTTTGGATTGGACAATGCCTTGAAGCATGTCAGAAAAGTGGCATGCACCTTCATGTGCCTATTCACAAGGCTTACTCTACTCAGGGACTAGAGTAAGATTTGTGGTGTAAGGTATGCCAAGATTTGCCATGAATTAGGTGAGATGTAGCACCTCTGCCATGCCCTTTTTCTGCCCATTTAGACAAATCTGGGCAAAACTGGCATTAAAACACCAAAAGTTGCTAAACGTGCGACTTATAGTGTCTTACAGATTGCTGACAAATACACTTTGAATTGAGGCCCTAGTGTTTGTGTATTTTTGAGAATGTTGTTTTTGTGTAATTTTTCCTTATCTCTATATATATATTTAAAAATCCTGAAAGCATTCAATTGTTTGCTTGGTCATTAAGTCTAATATTAAGCTGATATCTCCTGTTATGTAGGGCTCAATATTCATCAGTTTTCTACTATATAAAACCCTGTCCAGTCTGTCTATCTGTAAGGTTGTCCCCAAAGCAGCACCACCTATAGGAATTTGTGTAAAGTAAAGTTAAACTTGAAAATTACAGTTAAACTGGAATGTGAAGAACCCATAAGATTGGTTGGTGCTATGGAATTAATAGCGCTATATAAATGAATAAATATTATTATTATTATTGGTTGATAAGTCAAAGAAAACAGTGCTACCTATAGGACATCTGTGACAGAGGGGTCACTAGCTGCAGCGCTGGCATTTATTATTGCTTGCACTGGGTCTGCTCTGTATTACCTTTGGGACAGACCCATCCTTCTGCTTCCACTTCCTCACATTTAAGTTCCACTATGGAACGGAGGCAGGTGCTGCGGCTCCTCAGCATACAGGGGGAAAGAGGCGTTGCACAGAGGTGAGTGAGACAGCGTACAATGGGAGAAGAGAGAGCACACAAGGGGATAGAGAGCAAAAGGGGAGAGGAGGAAGAGAGAGTGCACAAGGGGGAGAGACTGCATAAGGGAAAGAGAGCACAGGGGGGAGAGAAAGCACAAGGAGAAAAGAGGGCACACAGGGGTGAGAAACAGCACAAGGGGAGAGAGAGCGCACGGGGGATGGCGAGCAGCAGCAGCGCCTGCCAAAGAGCTGTTGGTTCCTCCACCCTCGGTGTTGCTGCAATTAGTATCAGGAGTAGTTGGACTAATATATAATCGCAGATGTTCTAGAATATTGACTCACCCAGACAGGGGTACTCAGATCTCGGATTGTTGATTTGGGGTGTTGTCACAGGTGGTTGATGCCCGAGTCTGTGGCCCTGGTGGTCACTGAAAAAGGGTTGAAATAAAATAATAAAATAGATTGAATTGTTCGTGACGCCACCTGCAGAATCTGGTGATAACACCAGTGCCGCTGTCAGACCTCTGGAGATGATTGTATTGCAGCCAGTTGGTCTTGCTCCCTGCAGGTGGAGCGGGATCCCCGGGGCAGAGTTGCCGCTGTGCTGGTTGTCGTGGTAGCAGCACTGTACTTTAACAGGAATAAGAGAAGAGAGGCTTTCTTTGCTCTGCACTGGTATTTACTGGTCACTTGGTAAATGCAGTTTAACAACAGGTTAACAGTCATACAGAGTCACGGGTATCTGGCCTGGGTAGTGACCAATGAATGGGGTGTCTCTATGTGGCTTACGAGCGTGTCCCACTAAACTGTCCTTTCTCTGTCCTGTTGTGGTGAAGCCTGGCTGGCTTGAAACTGGGCCTGGCCTCCTTGTTCCTTTCCTGCTTGTCTTAACGTGGGTAAGAACCCAGCCCGGATTACTGCTACCCCTGTGGCTTTACGCGGGTCCTGGCTCTTAGCATTAGTGATTTTTGTTGCAGGTAGCCCAGAGGCTATACTCTCCTGGGTCCGACCGGTGTTGGTGGCTCAAAGTTGAACTTGCCCGTACTGCTCCTGGAGCTGGTTCTTCACTGATGACTAGGATTCCCCAGACCTGTTACCGTACAGTCTGGCACTGGGTCTCCTCCTTCTGCATGGGTCATCACTCTTTCTGGTTGCGCTTTCTGTGCTTTCCTGAGGTCCTCCTTGACTTTCTCCTCAGACGTCCTCGTACTCTGTTCGTTCTCTGTTCTAGCCACCCGCTTTCCACTACCACTCTTATAACCTCCCCCCTGGGACCGGTAACATAGGTAACAGGTTAAACCAATTGTTCCCCTGAAGCTGTGTGTGTGTGTGGATGCAGGGTAAAAAGCCACATATTAACCTCCCCTTTCACTGGCCACAGGATACCGTACACGCTGGTCCGGATGCAGTACCCCTTAGTGGCGCACCGACCAGTGGGGCACCACAATATCACAATGTGATAGAATTGGGCCCTCGTGTAGTGTAATCATCACAGGCTGGATTATAATGAAAGGTAACATCTACAGTATATAGACAACACAGTATCATACATTTTAAAATGGCCAGAGATCACCTTCTCTGTGCAGTGACCTTCGCATAGGTCACAGTGCATGCTCACAACACTTTCCAAAAAATGTCAATGAACTTTACAGGTTCCTTGGTCAATGCTGTTGCTGTAAAGCTCTCTAATGTTACTGCTGTTGTTACTGCTTCAGACAAGATGAACACTTTCATTTTAATGAACAGAAAATACAACAAAAAATCTGCAATAAAAAGAAACATTACAAAAAAATATGCTTACATATGTGACTGGCTTTAGTTACACTTTTTACTAAAGAAATATCTATTCATACTATATAGCCTTGAAAGGGAGTCAGCAGGTTTTTGTTACCTCATCTGACAGCAACATAATGTAGACAAAGAAACCCTAAATCCAATGTATCACATAGATTAATGGCTGCTGCCATTCGGTCACAATCAAAGCATTTAGATTCAGCCATGTACCAGACTAGGAGAGCTGTCCCCACCCACACCGGGCTCTCAATGGAGAGTGTACATTGACCATAAGGTGTCAGTCACAGCAGGGGGTTTGGCAAACTGCCTTGCACGTGAGTTTTTTGTCCTGCAATGTTAATCACAGTGTAATAAACCATTTCATGTATGTAAAATATAGCAGGCCGCAAATAAGAGAAGCACAGTTGTGTTTGGGTTTTTAACCCCTGCAGCATGCTGCCCTCAGCCTACATAGCAAAAACTTACTGACAGATTACCTAATAGTGTGAAACGTCTGGTGTGTGCCATAAAAATTATTTTTCAGAAAATATAAATAGATGACAAATGGAGCTAGGTAAGTCTAATGGTTCACGGCAAGACAATGAATAATAAGTAGTTTTACTGGTTAAAAAAGCCTAAAAATTATTTCTGACATTTCACTGCCAGTGCTAGGAAAAAGTAAGCCATTAAACATTCATTAGATTCAGATTCAGTGGAGACAGAAGCCAGTGTGATAAATAAATAAAATTCCATAGAAAATGTAGGACTCTTGATATTATATACAAGAGAATTCAGAATGTAATTGCGGCTGGAAATAAATCTATTTTCTGTGCATGAGAAATAAAATGATGGTGAATAGTTTATAGTAAATGATCCTTATGTGACTAAGATACATCCTTATATACAGAGAGTGCCACCGGTTATGACAGTGACTGATAATGGGGAAGAGGTTCATCTTTATGGTGGGTGAGATACTAGATCTTTAAACAAAGTATTGGTATACCTGGTGATCATCAATAAACTTTGGGGAAAACACTGCAGCTAGTGTTTAATTTTCTTGCAGCACCTCCACAGGAGAAGTGAAGAATTACACAAATAAATTGGAAGTCTGAACAGTGTGCGACCTACCAGTTCTTCCAGAGCTACAGACACCCCATTTAGCTGCTTTTCACTTTGGCTAAAATGTACACAGAGAATTGGACAACTCCCCTGTCAGAGACTTTAGCCCCATCAAATCATTAGCTTGACTATGCAGCCCCTTAAAAGCTTAACTGATCAATCCCTTTATGGCTGTATATCAGTGAGAAACGCATTTTGAAGTTCAATCTGAAAATGGATTGGGAACATACAGCTCCTTAGCCTCCCTGTATTCCTAAAGTAGCAGCACCCTCCCCAGTCTGACTGACAGATCAGTTGCCACAAGAGTGGTCAGTCAGTCAGAAGAGGGTGCTGAAAGTTCAGGAATACAGGGGAGGCTAAGGAGCTGTAGGTACGTCATCACACCCTTCTGCACTGCTCTGCTGAAACATCATTTTGGGTTCATAAAAAGATTGATAAACTCATCTTTTAAAAAGCTATAAAGTCATAACACTGGTTTTGTGGTGGGGGAAGGGCTGTTAAAGTTTCTAACAGGTTCCCTCTGTAATGCCATTTCTAGACAGAGTTCCAAACCGGTGTCTTGCTGGCCCATGTGGCTACTACAGTTACAATTGAGAGGCAGTGATAAGTGATATCTGCAAAATAGTCATTTGAGTCTTATCATGAAACTACACACAGTAGCATAGGATATTAGGTCAGCAGGAATTTAAAGGGGTTGTCCATTACTAGGACAGCCCCTTCTGATTCCACGTGTCTTACCAAGGTAGAATAAGAAAGTCTATTCTCACCTCCCGTGCTGTCATCGTTCTAGTCGTGTAGATAATTGCGGTTCCAGGGCTCACGTGATGTAGTGCCATCTCAAATTCAATCACCACCAACTTTTCTCGCCACACCTTCGGACCAAATGAGCAACCAACAGGAAGTGAGCAGCAGCTGCAGCGTTCACTTCCTGTTGATTAACTCATTGGTCCGAATACGGGGAGAAGGAAGCCAGCGGTAATTGGACACGGGGCTCACATGATGTCATTTGAGCCCTGGAACCACAATTACCAATATGACTAGAACGATGACAGCACGGGAGGAGAATATAGGCTTTTATATTTTATCTTGGGGAGACATGTGGAATCAGAAGAGGTTGTCCTAGTAGTGGACAACCCCTTTAAGGAACTTTTTTCATAATGTACAGTTCCTTTTTGTTACTATTCCTCATCAGACAACATCTATATACATAATCTGCAGTTTTGCACTTCCGGCCACTGTGCCGGTATCGCGCGGCGAGCGATGGCGCGCATGCGCCATTGCGAGCTTCCGACAGTGCCCAGAAGCGCAAAACGCTGTCGCCGCACACCACCTACCCCCACCAATGCCCGCCGCATCTTCCCACTCCCCCGCCGCGTCCCCAGTGGCAGCAGCCGGGGAAACGCCATTACAAAGGGGGCCGGCGCCAGCATCTGCGCCCGCCTTCCTCACAGACACCGCCCGCCCCAGCCTCCCCAGGTAAGATGGCGGCGCCGCTCTGCCATTGTAGCCTCCAGGGGCGGCGGGGCTGCAGCCTGCTCCCCCCGCACGGCCCCCTGTATACTCTGCTCCCCCCTGTATACTCTGCTCCCCCCTGTATACTCTGTGCCCCCTGTATACTCTGCGCCCCCTGTATACTCTGTGCCCCCCTGTATACTCTGCACCCCCCTGTATACTCTGCTCCCTCTGTATACTCTGCTCCCCCCGCACGGCCCCCCTGCATACTCTGCTCCCCCCGCACGGCCCCCCTGTATACTCTGCTCCCCCCGCACGGCCCCCTGTATACTCTGCTCCCCCCGCACGGCCCCCCTGTATACTCTGCTCCCCCCACACAGCCCCCCTGTATACTCTGCTCCCCCCGCACGGCCCCCCTGTATACTCTGCTACCCCCGCACGGCCCCCCTGTATACTCTGCTCCCCCTGTATACTCTGCGCCCCCCTATATACTCTGCTCCCCCGCACGGCCCCCCTGTATACTCTGCTCCCCCCGCACGGCCCCCCTGTATACTCTGCTCCCCCCGCACGGCCCCCCTGTATACTCTGCTCCCCCCGCATGGCCCCCCTGTATACTCTGCTCCCCCCGCACGGCCCCCCTGTATACTCTGCTCCCCCCGCACGGCCCCCCTGTATACTCTGCTCCCCCCCTGTATACTCTGCTCCCCCCCTGTATACTCTGCTCCCCCCTGTATACTCTGCTCCCCCTGTATACTAGGCTCCCCTCTGTATACTCTACGCCCCCCTGTATACTCTGCGCCCCCCTGTATACTCTGCGCCCCCCTGTATACTCTGTGCCCCCCTGTATACTTTGCTGCCCCCCGCACGGCCCCCCTGTATACTCTGCTCCCCCCGCACGGCCCCCCTGTATACTCTGCTCCCCCCGCACGGCCCCCCTGTATACACACAATTCATTTCACCGCGCTCCCGATGCATTTGCATCGGGCCTTTTTACTAGTCTATATATAGGATAAAGGATACTGGAACTGTTGTTCTTGATGACCAACAGAAGAGAAACTATTAGAAATTTCAGTTTCTCTGCCATCTCGGCAGTATTTCTAGATTATTAAGACCGATAACCTCCTATTAGGGAATGGCAGCCCGAGCAATATCCTCATTTCCCAAATATATTCGGCAATGCAGCTGAAAAGTGGAGACACACTTAAGGCACATTAAAAAATGTAGTTACAGGGAAGATGAAGAATGTAATGATATTCCCATTTCTAATGTTTCATGTTGCACATTGTGTGGGTGGATTAGATGAGCACAAACTTGACAAGATTTACATTTTAATCTGGTAGAAACAAGTGCAGTATTTATCAAGCAGACAAGCTCAGTACTTGAATGGGGCAGCTCAGTGCACGCACAAAGATATATGTTTATTCTTCTTGTGTGTTTTACAGCATTTCTTATTATTTTTAACCTAAGGTTGGGCAGGATGTTTAGGAGAATGGCAAGGGTGAAAACAGCAAATACAGTTCTCATAAAAACACTGTGATAAAATCTACAGAAAAAATTGGCACAAATCATGTCCAATAATGCCTTAATGCTTCCAAACAAATAATTTCTTCTTGCTAACCATTTGCTTTTCACTGTATAATGGCAATTCGATTATTGGCATCCTGTCCAATCTTAAAGGAGTTGTCCACCACTTGTGTCCTCATAAAAATAAAAAGCCTATACTTTCCGCCAGTGCTGGTGCAGTTCCAGCGATGTTAGAAGTCATGTTCCTGGAGCCCATGGGACATTGTTATGACACGCGCTGCCCTGCGACCAATCATTGCTGGCTTCTTTTACCCCAACATACAAGTAATTAACAGTAAGTGAAAGCTGTGGCTGGTGCTCACTTCCTGTTAAGTACTTCTATGTCAGATGGAAGCCAGCAATGATTGGTTGCAGGGCTCGTGTGTCATAACAATGTCCCATGGTCCCCAGGAACACAACTTCTAACATCGCTGGATCTGCGCCAGCGCTGGCGGAGCGTATAGGCTTTATATTTTTATGAGGAATCACAAGTATAGGCTTTCTATTTTTATGGGGGCACACATGAGGAATGAGAAGGGGTTGTCCAAACTGTGGACAACCCCTTTAATAAAGAATGGGCAGAAGCCATTTGGATACCTTTTTTCACAATCTGAGATTTGTTCTCTTTCTATGGAGAGCACTGGGTCACTGTCCTTTTTAGGTAAAGTAGTCTGTTTTAGTTTCCTGTAGATCAGGTGGATGACATTGACAAAGTATAGGAATGTGCTATGGATCCTAAGAAAACAAGTTGCTCAATTGGTGTTCTTTATTCCTTGAACTACATACAGCATATATGCTCTCTGCCAATTTATAGTCACAATACCCAAATTCATGTGTTTTCTATACTGACATACAGGTGCATCTCAATTAATTAGAATATCATCAAAAAGTTATTTTTTTTCAGTAATTCAAAACAAAAGTGAAACGCATATACTATATAGAGCCATTACACAAAGAGTGATCTATTACAAGTGTTTATTTCTCTTAATGTTGATGATTATGGCTTACAGACAATGAAAACCCAAAGGTCATTATCTTAGAAAATTAAAGTATGGAGGATGAAGGGTTAAAAACCGCATTGCCATATTCCATGAGACATCAAAGAGTGAATATAATATTGATTTATTAGTCAATGCATTTCAAGACTCCCTGAAATGCCCTGAAACATGGCAATATGATATTGATTGCAAACATAGGAAAAAGAGGGGCTACCGGGCACTACTAATCGCACCTTTTGCCTATGTTACACTGACTCCGGTGTTGCTCAGCCACACTTAGACCAACAATATCATCATCCAAAGAAAAAAGCGCACTCACGGTTTCTTTGTGCTCTTTTTTATTTGCCTATTCCAGGTGGACAGTAGGTGCAGGGAAGGGGTGGAGGAGGAAGACGACGGCACCGTTTCGCAGGAGTTCTGCTTCTACGGGTCTGTGCTTGGCATGTGACTTCAGATCCTTAGTAATATAGGGTGGATCTGCTCATCATCACCGCCCATATGAAATGCAATTTAAAAACACATGTTACATTTCAAGAGAGAGCAAATGAAGAAGGTATATTCAGCAACAGACTTACATAGTAACATAGTTTTTAAGGTTGAAGGAAGACTTTAAGTCCATCTAGTTCAACCCATAGCCTAACATGTTGATCCAGAGGATGGCAAAAAAACCCATGTGGCAACACTAAGCTCCACATTGGGGGAAAAAAATTCCTTCCTGACTCCAGATATGGCAATTAGACTAGTTCCCTGGATCAACGCCCTATCAAAGAATCTAGTATATATAACTGGTAACATTATAGTTTTCAAGAAAGGCATCCAGGGCCTTCTTAAATGTTAGTAGTGACTCACTCATTACAACATCATGTGGCAGAGAGTTCCATAGTCTCACTGCTCCTACAGTAAAGAATCCGCGTCTGTGATTATGATTAAACCTTCTTTCCTCCAGACGTAGAGGATGTCCCCTTGTCCGCGTCTCAGGTCAAAGAGTAAAGAGATCATAAAAAAGGTCTCTGTACTGTTCCCTCATATATTTATACATTATTATAAGATCACCCATAAGTCTTCGTTTTTCCAAGCTAAATAACTCCAAGTTTAATAACCTGTCTTGGTATTGCAGACCCCTCAGTCCTCTAATAACCTTGGTCGCTCTTCTCTGGACCCGCTCTAGTTCAGCTATGTCTTTCTTATACACCGGAGACCAGAATTGTACACAGTATTCTAAGTGTGTCGCACTAGTGACTTGTATAGAGGTAAAATTATGTTCTCCTCATGAGCATCTATGCCTCTTTTAATGCATCCCATTATTTTATTTGCCTTTGCAGCAGCTGCCTGACACTGGCCACTAAATGTGAGTTTGTCATCTACCCATACACCCTGGGTCTTTTTCAGTGATAGTTTTGCCCAGTGTTTTACAATTAAGCACATAATTATACATTTTATTTCCCTGCCCAAGTGCATGACTTTACATTTATCCCCATTAAAGCTCATTTGCCATTTACCAGCCCAAGCTTCTAGTTTACATAAATCCTCCTGTAATATAAAATTGTCCTCCTCTGTATTGATTACCCTGCAGAGTTTAGTGTCATCTGCAAATATTGAGATTCTACTCTGTATGCCCCCTACAAGGTCATTAATCAATATATTAAATAGAAGCGGGCCCAACACCGACCCCTGTGGTACCCCACTGTTAACTGTGACCCATTCTGAGTGTGTTCCATTAATAACTACCCTTTGTTTCCTATCAAAGTGAAAGTGACTCTAGGAAGAAGAGGATGAAAAACAAAGTCTAAAAAAGAAAACTGTCTCCTTACAAGAAGGGGTTAAAGGACCTATGAGGGTACGTCACCACAATCAGGAGATGCTGCGTTCTAGATGCAGTGTGTCCTTCTCTGTAGAGATGTGAGAGTTCTCTGTGGGAGAACGCACCATCAGTGCCCACAATTAGAGTTCTGGGGCAGAGCATTTTCGCTGTGTTCTCCCGCTAAGAACACTCACATCTCCGCAAGCATAAATTGACATGCTGAGGCTTGGGAAGCTGTGCCACATGTCAGTTTACACAGGTTTTTTGCCTTCCTCAGGATCAACATGTTAGGCTATGGGTTGAACTAGATGGACTTAAAGTCTACCTTTAACCTTAAAAAATCTATGCTACTATGTTACTATGTGTTACTTCTTTCCTTTGGCATAGCTATATGAGGGCTTGTTTTTGCATGATATATTGTAGTTTTGGAGGACACCATTCGCTTTAGCATTAAATGTTCTGAAAATTCAAAAAAGTGAAAAAAAAAATTCAGGTGGGGTTAAATGGTGACAACAAAAAGTCCATCCTTGTTTTTAATTTTTACAGCATTCAGTGTGTCCTGACAACAAGTTTCTCCAGGTCAGTACGATTACAGCCATAGGAAATGTGAATAGCATTTTTTAATATTTTAGTGGTTAAAAATTCATAATTTTGTAAAAAAAAATATGTTTTGTATCATTTTCTGAGACTCATAACTTAACTTCTTTTGATGAAGGTATGTGAGAGCTTGCATTTTGTGAACGAGCTGTCGTTTTAATAATTTTTTATTGTATTTTTTGCAGGAGAGGTGCATTGGCTTAAAAATGGCACTTCAGGCTTTTCAATTTTTGTTAATTTTTTATGTCATTTACCATATGGGTTAATTAATTTATGTTTTACAAAAGTACTTTTGCTGATGCAGTGATAACAAATATGCTTATTTTTTATTTCTTTTTCATTTTCATTGGAGGAAAGAGGGATGAAGTGGTTGAAATAAGATTTTGTAGTTATACAGAGCTCCATCAAATTGACCCTGTTAGAGGCACGTGCTAGCTGTATAACGCAGTCTGCACCTACCCTGAATAGTGCGAGCTCAGTTCTTGAGTCTGCTGCATGCACAGCCATTAAACATGTCTGTAAGGGGTTAATAATATATGCACTTTAGATTATGAAATCTGCTGACAGATGCAGACACGCTTTAAAATATTTCATCTTTTAGATCAAATACAAACTTATATTTGGTGACAGCGTATAAACTTTGTATACTGTTTCATGACATTTTGATCAAAAAGAATCTTCTATTGAATTGTTGGAAAACATCAACATCCATTGCCACTTCAAAAAGGAACTAAATATAGATGAGTGACTATATAAGTATACAGTTGACATCTGTGATAGAAGCGCTAGTCTTAAATCTTAGACTCATCTACTTCTGCTGTCGGAGTTAGGTGCCTTTTAATCTGAAGAGGAAACAGCTCTATGTAGAGCGGTGCTGAAACAATTGTACGCAGTGCTGTGTAATAGACTATTGTATCAGTCAAAGGAGGTATTATTGCTCAATAATCATTTAAAGCTTCATCAGCCAAGACAATTAATCCTCTCCAGACTTAGAAGCTCTTGAAATAGGCAGATATTATGGGTTAAAGGGAACCTGTCAGTCGATCATGATGATCATTCAATGGGTAGAATGAATCAGAGTAAGATTACAGTTAGGTATGTGTGTTTTTGACTCACTCTATCTTAGAGAAAACATAGCTTGAGAACAAGGACTATAGATATAAACAATGTTAGGCTGGTTTCACATTTGCGTTCGGCACTGCAGTGTATGGAGCGCATACGCAGTGCCGAACGCAAACATTTTCATGTTAACGCAGCAAAGATTGCCCGCATGCGTTCACATGAAAATGTCAGTGAGGTTGCCTGGCCACACAATCAGTGGCGGCGACCGGAAGGCTGAGATCAGCGGCATAGATCCAGGCAGCCGCCGCTGATCTCTTCCTACCGGCCGCTGCCGTTGATCTCTTTCTTCGCCTCTTTCTTCAAAAAACTCATGCGTTTTTTTAACATGGGGCCCTATGGGAGACGCATGCGTTAACACATGGGCATATAGGCACCATGCGTTAACAATATGTTTTTGGGAAAAAATTACTAAGTCTTAAATTCCAAAAAAACGTCCTGGAACGTATTTGTATGTGTGACCCTAGCCTCTGCCAGAAAGTTTGAACTAGTCTCCTGTGGGAATATTGGTCATTTGAATATCAGAAAATACAGATATAATAATTTTTTTTACACTTTTTTTTTTTAAAAGTTATTCACAACAGGAAGAACCCTTCTTTATTTGCCAGGTCCATTGATTAAAATAAGAATAGCTTACAATCCCCTCCGATGCCGTTCATGTGAGCGCTGCAGTCAATCAGCGGCCGCTAATTCACTTTCACAAAAGTAAATTGTGCTGCCAGTGGTCAGTCAGTGGTGGCTAATTGGCTGCAGTGGTCACATGTTATACCAATATTATGTGAACACAATGGAGACCCGGCACCAACATCACTGGAATGGTGGCTGTTCAGGAGATGAGTATATGCTTTTCTTATTTTACTCAGGCCTCTGGGGCATTTAAAGGTTGTTGATGTAATGGACAGCCTGCTTATATTTAGAAAAGTGTTTTTCTGAAAGTTGTTTTTTAAAGCAGAATCATGGTGGTGATAGGTCCTCTTTACATGGTAATTGGGGACGTTCTCAGAGTCAACTTTGTGGGAATATCCTCTTAAAATTGATGTAATGCCTAGGATAGGTCGTCGGTATTGGATTGGTGGGGATTTGACTATTGACACATCCTGTAATTGGATGTGTAGAGATATTGTGACACTCGCATAATAGCCCCAATTCATCAAGACTGCCGTTCTTCACACCGGTCTTGAAGAGAGGGTATCTCTCTTAATGAATTGGTGACAATGACACTTGGGGTGCCCCTCTGTGTGCACCTGGCCAAAAATGTTACTCCAGTCCCTAATTTGATGAAAAGGGGTCAGCATGCCCCTGTGCCACAACAGCTTTGCTTACTTTCTCTGAGCTGCTTGAAAATAGCATAGAAATGCCAAAAGTCACAAAACTTTAGAGCATCCTGCAGATGTACCAAAGTTTGATGATTTTCAATGCTTTTTACACTTCTGGCACAAAAGCTTTGATAAATTGAGCCCATTGTTTCCCATACCTTGCAAGGTGTTTAGCACTTGCATATACTGTGCTTTTTACAGCGGGGATGCAAAGCATTACAGTGTCGTCCTATTCACGGTATTGAAACAACGCTGCATCTCTTGCATGGCGGTTATAAAAGGTATAACATGGTACGAAGGAGTCTACAAGCCACAGTAAACATTGAAATGTAGACACTGCAGTGGCAGCCTGTATAACAGGGGGTGCCGATCATTGGAAACCCATCATTTAATAATAATGACCTATTTTAGGAATAAGCCATCAGTATTAAAAAGCTGGATAACTGTTGTGAGATATGAGACCACTGAAAGATGCTAATGAATGAGACCTAGCACCAGTACAGCGGTGGATGTGTATTTACATTTTTAAGACTCCGCTGAAGATGTGTTTAGACACATTGAGACACAATAATATAATAGCAACACTGCTGAAATATTTAGGATGAATGTGGGTCTGTCCTGGGACTGGGGTAAGGATGAGAAATAACATTATAAGAGTGGAAAGGAGATAAACAGACTGTCTTGTAGATGGAACAATTGGTCCTTATCTTCTGTCAAATTCTATGTTTCTATTATCTAATGTCAGGAGCAAATCACGCCATCTCCTCAGTGGAAGCATTACTTGCAAACTGTTGTATAAACAGGCTGATAGCTGTTATCGCTAAGATCCCGGTTCCAGCACTTCAGTGTTATTATAGAAGGAGCCGAAATGTGCAATTTACAGTTCAGCTGAGGAAGCTAAAATGGAATGAAGAGCCAGAAGTATACAGAAGCGTCCGCTTTGTTCTACTGCCCTTGTCTTCATAGCTCTGAAGATGACCACACGGAGTTGGATCACAAGCTGTCAGTTTGGTTGGGTAATAAACCTATGTAGAGATGAAGATATGATACTGCTGGATGGTCACTGATCAATTTGTCATCATAAACATAACACAAAATTGGCAATTTTGGCATTGGTGATGACAAGTCTTGTGTGCATCAACACAGCTCAGTGAGGAACTAAATCCCTATCTAGTCAGTTAGTAAGATAGTATTATGAGATAGCGGTCTATTGTGCCGCTACTATATGCTGATAACATTTTTCGCAGTTGTAACAGAAGAATTTCAGATAAATATCTTTTTTGCCACCTGATATCAGTTTTATAACAATACTAGCTGTAGTACCCGGCTATGCCCGGGTTAATAAATAACTGATGTTAGCTATAACAAAATAGAATTTGAATATGTCATATTAATGACCTGTAAGAAAATAGAAGCTGAGCTGTGATTGATTGCTATAGGCAGCCTAATAAATCTCCAGCCAATAGTAAACCCTCCCCCTGGCTGGGCAGTATATGTTACCTAACACATACACATAATAGACAGCTCATGTGACTGACATCTGCCTTAATTCCCTATATGGCACATGTGTTGCACATTGGCTTTTTTTAATCAGATGTTTATGTTTGGAAATGAAAGATAGCACACGTATGAGGTGAGTTGTGTGAGGTGATTTGTGCACATCTGTGACTGTCTGTGTGGTGTGTGTGTCCCTGGGGTGTGTGTATGTGTGTGTCCCTGTGGGGTGAGTGCATGTGTCCCTATAGGGTGTGTATGTGTGTGTGTCCCTGTGTGGGGGGTCTGTGTTGTGTGTGTGTGTTCTCATTGTGGTGTGTGTGTCCCTGTGGGGTGAGTGCATGTGTCCCTATAGGGTGGCTATGTGTGTGTGTCCTTGTGGGGGGGGGTCTGTGTGGTGCGTGTGTCTGTATTGTGTGTGTCTCTTTGTGGTGTGTGTGTCCCTGTGGGGTGAGTGCATGTGTCGCTATAGGGTGTGTGTGTGTCCCCATGGGGGTGTGTGTGCATGTGTCTCTAGGTTGTGTGTGTCTCTTTGTGGTGTGTGTGTGTGTTTGTTCGAGTGCGTGGTGTGTATCCAATATTGGGGCTGCACCTTAGCGACTATACACTTGCTGTTACTCTTTGTGTGCGTGTGGTGTGTATACATGTCCCCGTGCGTGGTGAATATCTTATGTTGGGGCCCCACCTTAGTGACTATATGCTGGTATGTGCTGTTAGTCTTTGGCGCTATCATTAAGCCCCTCTCATTCACAACTGTCAACTGGTAACTGTCACTTTTTCCCCATTATGTAGATAGGGGCAAAATTGTTTGGTGAATTGGAATGCGTGGGGTTAAAATTTCGCCTCACAACATAGCCTATGACACTCTCGGGGTCCAGACGTGTGACTGTGCAAAATTTTGTGGCTATAGCTGACAGCTGTCGGTTTTCCTCCAACACTTTTCCATTCACTTTTTCCCCATTATGTAGATAGGGGCAAAATTGTTTGGTGAACTGGAACGCGCAGGGTTAAAATTTCGCCTCACAACATAGCCTATGACGCTCTCGGGGTCCAGACGTGTGACTGTGCAAAATTTTGTGGCTGTAGTTGCGACGGTGCAGATGCCTATCCCGGATATACATACATACACACACACACACACACACATATACACACATTCAGCTTTATATATTAGATGAAGGGGTCTAATATTATAGGGTAATTTAGAAAATTGAATTGCTTCCTTACAAACTGATATTGTACAGGATACACTTGGGAGTATTAATGTGGTCTACCCAATATATGCCTTTACTCTACTATTAATATATGTTAATTTTTAAAGCTGAGGGGCACTTTTCCAAAAAGTGAGACATAATCAAGCATTGTAATGATATAAAGATGTCCTTTAAAATGAAATGACAACAAAAGCACAATTCTTTTTCTTTAAAAACATCTATGTTTTTTTTACCACTTAGATAAAAGAAAAAGTATACATGTTTGCTATCCACAAACTCGCACCGACCTGAGACATCATACCACCATGTCAGTTTTACCATATTGTGTACGTGATAAATAAAAAACCGTAAAAAAACTATAGTGTAATTGCACTTTATTTTTGCAGTTTCATTGCACTTGGAATTTGTTTTCCATTTTTCTATGTAATCTGAGAGCATCATGACGTAGTCAGGGCCCCGACTGGGCATGATTAGTATGACTTGTGTGAGGGGCCCAGTGGTGATTGACAGGAGAGGGGGCCTGGAGGAGAAGTCAGAGGTGGGCACCAATCTCCTCTAGGCCCTTCCCCCTCACTTCTTCTATGGGCCCCTTCTCCTGCCAATCTCCTCTGGGTCCCTCACCTCTCCTGTCCATTACCGCTGCAGCCTGCAGCTGTTGAGGTAAAGAGGGGGCTGACCTGGCTGAGGCTGACATCTTCAGTGATGTCAGTCTCGGCCAGGTTTTTACTGTGCATGCACCTGATAGGCTGACAAGAGCAATACCAACTGGAAGTCACTGCACAGATGGGGGGCTGGTGGGATTTGAAAGAGGGAGCTGCTGGTGGGTGGTATGTTTGTGTCTGTCTGTTCAAGTGTCGGTTTGTGTGTCCGTCTCTACAGAGCTCTATACTGTATATACAGGTTCACACTACATGCTGCATTAGTGTATGTATATACTGTATGTGTATAATGTATGCCTGTATATACAGTATTAATGCTGTGTAAACATGATATACAGCCGTCAGTCTCTATTGTGCATACAGCCGGCAGTCTCTGTGCATATGGCTGTCAGTCTCTATGCATATGATCTGCAGTCTTTAATAAGCATACGGCTGGTTGTCTGTATTGTGCATATGGCTGGCAGTCTATGTGCATACAGTCGGCAGTCTTGATGCATATGGCCTTCAGTCTCTAATGAGCATACGGCTGGAAGCCTCTAATGTGCATACAGCTGGCAGTCTCTAATGTGCATACATTTTACAGCAGTCTCTAATGTGCAAACGTCCCGCAGCAGTCCCTAATGTGCATACATCCCACAGCAGTCTCTAATGTGCATACATCCCGCAGCCATCTCTAATGTGCATATGTCCCTCAGCCGTCTCCATTGTGTATACGGTCTGCATCCATCTCCATTTTGTATACAGCCTGCAGCCATCTCCATTGTGTATACAGACTGCAGCCATCTCCATTGTGTACAAGGCCCGCAGCCATCTCTGTTGTGTATATGTCCATTGTATATACGGTCTCAGCAATCTCCATTGTGCATACGGCCCGCTCCGTCGCCATTGTATATACTGCCACACAGCTGTCTCCATTGTGTATATGGACCGCAGCCATCTCCATTGTGTATTCTCTATTGTGTGCAACCAGCACCAGTCTCTATTGTGTATTATCTATGGTGTGAAACAGGTCAGCAGCAGTCTTTATTGTGCATTTTCTATTGTGTGTAAAGCCAGCTGTAGTCTCTTGTGTATTCTCTATTTTGTACAGCCAGCAGCAGTCTCTATTGTGTATTCTCTATTGTGTACAGCTATCAGCAGTTCAATTGAGTATTCTCTATTGTATGTATAGCCAGTAGCAGTCTCCATTGTGTATACGGCCCGTAGCTGTCTCTATTAACGTCTATCACTGTTAACTCAAACAGCAGGTCAATTTAGTGCAGACTTTTTAAAGTAATGACAACATTGTGATTTACTGAATTCTTCAGCACTACCCAATATATTACTTATTTTTGTCTATACTAAAAGATTGCATGATTATATACGTGCTTTATGACATTTGCACCCCTAAAGTAAAGCATAGTTTATACTATGAAAATCTGTGACCAGATACAATGGTATGTGTCACTGTTGCAAGTTGTAGCTTTTTAAATACAGTTGACAATACATTTGGTAGAGAAAAGCAGTACAGTCTTCAGTAATCTGGTGTGAACACGTCCTAACACAGTATATCTTTATAGAGTAGATAGGCTATTTACCCTTGCAAATATAATTACAAAAATATTGTGCATGGCAAATGTGAAGACTGAACAGAAGGTGATTAACCGTTCAGAGAGATGCACTCATGCATTAGCATTTTTAAGAAATTTGGATGGTAATGCAGAAAATTGCCTACAGCGTAATAGGAAACTGCAGTAAGGAACAGCTTTCCATTCAGGCTCTGTGTAAGGACGCAATATTCACCGAGCAAAATAGGCTTTATGAGAATCTCAAACTTTGCTTAAAAGTTTCGTCTCAAATCCCATCTGTGTGCATTGGCAGAGTTTATTTTAAAAACACATTGATGAAATAGAGCATTTCATTGTAACGCTCACATGATTATGATCAAGGACAGAGGATGAGTGGATAAAAGTTGTGGTGTCGTGGAGGTAACATGAAATCCATAGTGTTTAGAGATAATAATCTTTATCAACACGTTTCGAGAATGAATCTCCTTCATCAGTACAAAATCAAATCCAGATTGTATGGAGACCGTGATCTTTATTTGTCAATGTGTGTCCTAGAATAAATCTCCTTGTCAGGAAAACAATTATGTTCATGTGATTTTTGTCCTGATGAAGGAGATTTGTTCTCAGAAACGAGTTGACAAATAAAGATCATGGTCTCTAAACAATCTGGATTTCATGTTACCTCCATGACAGAGCGCCTTTTACCCACTCATGCTCCTGTCCTTGATCACATCTATCAGGGTAGTTGCGACAGCTGTGTGATATGTGTTTATCGTAGTTTTTGTCTCTCACAACTACACAAGTTGAGCCTTTTTATTCCACTTGGGATCTGTTTATCTATCTTGGATAAAACCCTATCTGCGCTTTTTTTTGCCTCTCCAGTCTCTACTTAGACAGCCACATGATTATGGCTTAACTGCTTCAAATCTAGGCAATTTTATGGCTTATTGACCATAGTTGAATTACCAGAATTAACAGATAAACTCCCTGTATTCTGAATTAACTTTTTGGTTTTATATCTGAAAACCTACCTTAATATATATTATTTTACTCAATGAACTTCACCCCCCCCACAAAAATATGCATTCATACTTATATTAAAAAATAAAGGGAATCTGATAGCTGACTTAGGGTCAACCAAATAGTGAGTACTAAGTAAGATAAATATCAGGTAAACTTTGTCTACAGGTACTAACTTGACTGGCGGGAACTCAAAAGTTATGTCACATGGTCTCAATGCATCTCTTTAAGGCCTGAGACTCCTATAGAGATGTATTGTGATGTTGTTACCTCTGGCGTGCTCCATGACACAGTGGCACTGCTGGCAACTCACAAGTCTCCGGAGACTGAAATTGATAGAAGGTGAAGCCGCCAGAAGGTGAGTATAATACAGGGGGCAGGGACTTACATTTAAAGCACCACTGAAGCGGTGCAATAAATAAAAAACACTGGAGTGGTGTTTTTTTAAAAAATTATTTTTGGCTAGAAATAATTTTCACAATTTGAGTTCATGGAGGGATTTACATGGCTTGCTTTCTGTAGCCTCTGTTGCATTACCCATTGCTGACTTAAAGAGTTTACAGAAGTCATCAGTAAGCTTAAGCTATACATTGTGTCACAACTAGCTCACTGATGAATTCTGTTAATTCTATCTGTAGACAGCAATAGAAAAATAGCAACACAGAGGCCACTAGAAGGCAAACCGTGAAAAATTATTACTGAAACCCATACATTCAATTGTAAAGCAAACAAAAATGACTGTTGAATTTTTCCATCGCCTTCATAGGGGTTGTTTTATTACACCCTTGTCTATACTTTCCTTATTAGGATAAATGGATTTTATTAAAGTGTGTCAGAAGTTAAGATCCCTCTATACATGCAAGAATGGGGAGCGTCTTTGTATGATTGACTCCTCCTCTGGTAGGTCCAATATGTGAATGCATTACATGGACAGCCATTCATTTACATGACCTGGAGGTAATACTGTTTTACCTTCATCAGTTTCTGTAAAGGTTGTATAAAGGTACCATCACACGTTGCAATATCGCGAACAATATCGCAGATACGACCCGTTTTTTGAGGTGTGGCTACGATGTCCAAACGATATCGTAGCGTGTGACACCGAGATACGATGACGATAATGCGTCGTATCGCTCATCGCAGATTTACGCTGCTTTGTCTAGTGTGACAAAGCGATAACGATGTGTTTCACGATTTCTCCCATTCACTGCTAAAGAATGTAGTAATCCTAACAATCGCTATTCCGATCTGACCACGGAATCGCCACATACTCAGACACGATATCATGTGACAACTCAACTGCGATCCCGATCCGCATCGCCAAACGAGCGCTCCGTGACTTCTATGTGATATCCTACACGATATCGTGATGTGTGATGGTACCTTTAGCCTGTAGTGATCAGATGATCATCACACTTGCTTTTTAATCTACTTCATTCTGAGCTCTGTACACACATCGTCTTTTAAACCCGGATAAACCTGCTGAGCGTTCAAGCAGAAGACGCTTCAGGAATTTTTTGTATTATTTTTCTTGCAGCATTGTTTGTGTATTTCTTTTGCAGTATTCTCTCGATTGCTTTTTTTTTTTTCAATGGTTTTGGATGCTAACTTTTTTTGGAGGTTTCTCACATAGTTTTTGTAACATTTTTTTTTATGTACTTTACAAATCATTTTTTTCACTCCATTAAATAACAGACAAGCCACCAAAAATTTTTTTTTTTAAAGAAAATATATGACAAACTCCTTCAAAATACATCCGGGAGACTTTTGAGTTTTCCCATTAACTGAGCAGAAAATGCTAGAAGAATGGACAGGTCACTTCTTTTAAATCTGTTAGCACATTTGACCTATCTGAACTATTAATATGCAGATAAAGTATATAGAATGCTGAAAATATTCATACCTATGTGCATCATATCAAATATCTTGCTGTGGAGAAATCGTCTTTTATCACTATATGTAAATGAGCTGTTCCAGGCTATGGGGCGGATACTAGCCTGGAGGATAACTCCACCTCCAGAGGTTATTATAAATATAAGACGGTGTTACCAGTGTGATGTGTGATGGACACTCTCCTCTCTCCTGATCTCACTATAGAGTTCTGTGTGATTATAACTGATTCATCTGCAGATTCCTCTATGTTTTCAGCTTCCATTTCATAGGCAGGCAGGCTGCAGTGTTGTTGCAATACATAGAGCTGCAAAAAATGTGTTTGCACAAGACAAAGTAAATTTTTCCTGATCTGTGTCATTTACTTGTCTCACACTGGTAATTCCTCCTTTTATTTATAATGATCTATCCAGGCAGAGTTACCTTCCAGGCAGCATCCGCCCCATAGCCTGGGACAGCTTATTTACATAAAGTTAAAACAGATGATTTAACCACAACAAGGCATCTGATAGGAGGCAGACAGGAAGGATTATTTTCAGCTGTTAAAGACATTGAAAAGCCTCAATACATATTATTATATATATATATATAATATATATATATAATTATATATATATTCATTATTCTTTTGGCATTTTCTCTTGATCTGAAGATCATGTCTTATACAGACATCCTAAAAATGTTTATTTTACTTGCCTTCCAGATATAATAATAAATAGTGCCTGAGCATATTTCCCATAGTCTGGCAGGCACAGCCAGCAGCGAATAGGCAATGTTAGAGAATAAAGCATCCACACTATTGACAAAGGAAAATATTACTGACAAATCCATTTATTTGTATACTCCCAGAGGAATAACTGAGGAATAATTCAGGTTCTAGACAAAAAGTGCTTCATCATTATTTCATAGTGTTTACCGAAACAGACACGTCAGGATAGCTGGCAGATCCTCTGACAGATCCTTCTCAATCCATATGAGCAATAGTGTATAATGAAAGTCAGTGTCCAATCTGTGTGTTGTTTCTGCGTTTTGGTGTGTTTTTTTTAGTGTTTTTTACTATGGTTTTATGCAAATAGGTTACCTGCATTTTTCAATCCTTGCAAAACCTATGTGAAAATGAAAATCCATGCATACACGTTGGTTTTTATGTATGGTAGGTTTTGGTAACCTGTATAGGTTGATCTGCATTTTGAAAAGAGAGTTTGTTTGTTGTATGGCATCTTGGCTTCTGGTAAACTCCAGAGTCCTGTCTACGATCTGCCCTGGGTCTTTTGACCTTCTGTCTTGTGTCCGCTTTCAATTTGGTTCCAAGTTGTCAGACCTTCTTGCTACTCATGAAAGTCTTCATCCTGCGGTAACTCTGCTACCTGTCTGCCAGCGTCTCGACTTGTCAGTAATTCTGCTATCAGTCTGCCTGCCGTCTCCAGTATCCTGTTACCTGTGTTGACTCATCAGTATCTCTGCTACCTTTCTGCCTGTGATCTCCAGTAAACCTATTACCTGTCTTGGCTAGTCAGTATCTCTGCTACCTGTCTGCCAACTGTCTCCAGTAATCCTGTTTCCTGATTTCAGTCTTCTGTGTTCCTGCTGTTCATCTGGGGTTTTCGCTACTCCTCTATCTGTCCCAGGTCTTCAGTTAGGCTGGAGTAACACTGGCATGTGACTCACACGAGTGAGATTCGAAGAAATACATTACACTCGTGCACATGTTAGACAATCACGGGATCGGCCCACAGTATAATGACACTTGGTGACACTAACAGCAGAGCCTGAGCTGAGGGTATTAGCATATCACATCCGATGTCATACCCTAGTCAAACTTTGGCTTACACTGCCATCTACTCATGCTATTTCAGGCTATCAATCAGCTATCTGTCTATTATCTGTCTGTGACTTCCTAGACTTTATTAAATTAATATTTTTGCATTTTTTGTGCTCTTGTTCCACATGCTCCTTCTGGCGGTGGCACCGCCGCCCGTGTGTCCACCCAATCCAGAGGGCTTAGAGGTTCCACTGCCAATGCATGCGTCCTCATGTAACAGTGTTCTTATGTTTTTGCAGGAAGCCTAATGGAATAACAGTTTACAAATGTTTGATTTTTTATCCAGTAACTATAAAATTATACAGCAGATTCAGAAATTGTCTCTGCGCGATAATCAATCAACAAATTATCTCTAGTTCTGAACATTCAGTCATATGAACCATAAACAGGTCCCTAAGGGATTTGTGTTCCAACATTGCTGAAATAACAAAGATGGCAATGCAATAATCAGATTTAAAACCCTTTAAGGCCTTTACTGAATATGTAATAAATGTCTGCAGACCTTCTGCTGGGACAAAAGAGATACACATTAAACATAGTGAATTAAAACCTGCACTGTGCTCCGGACACAAAGATTAACCACTCTACAGGCTTTTTCATAACTATTTCATAGCTGATTAAATTAGATTAAATCATTAGGATACTTTTCTCTAAGGCTGGTTTCACACTGCAGTTTTTTCCCTGATCAGGTTCCATCAGGTTTGTGTGCCAAAACCAGGAGTGGAACTTGCAGAGAAAAACTATAATTGAAAGATTGACACCTGTTCTGAGTTTTGGAGACATTCCTGGTTTTGGCACACAAACTGGATGGAACCTGATCAGGGAAAAAACTGCAGTGTGAAACCAGCCTAAGGGCTCGGACACACTCCTCCGCGTTTGATGGACGGAGACTCGGAACAGGCTGGAGCAGTGACCCTGAATGACCTCTCTCTCTCTGGACAGGGAATGCGATGCTGCACAGAAACACAAGCAGCGGTCATTCCCTGTCCAGAGAGAGAGAAGCCGTTCAGGGTCACTGCTCAGCCTGTTCCGAGTCTCGTCCGAGAGACTCGCGTGTAACTTGGAGAGTGTGTCCGAGCCCTAAGATTCAGTCCAAGCCGGTTAGTCTCAAGTTCAATGTGTATTTCTTATGACACAGTGTTACAGGAGTAGTCCAAGACTTTTACATTAATGGCATTTCCTTAGGCTACGTTATCAATATCTCATTGGTGATGGTGCAGTGCTCGACCCTTCTCCTGAACAGCTGTTGGCGTTGGCAGCCAGATTTACTCAGAGGTCCGTCAATAGTTTAAAGGCTGCACATCTGTCACTATTCATGAATAGAAGAATTCGTGTTCACGATACCTGATAGGATGCTGCACTCACCTGAGTTTGTCTCTAGTAGATGACTTTATGCAGCCCGTCCTAAGACGTGGAAAGGCTGGGAAACTGCTGGGAGCTGACACATTTAAAATCCTCATTGAGAGCTTTGTCTAATTGGACTTTCCCAAATGCTTTTGGTAGACTTTATACAGGTTTTATCAAAACTTAGCGAGGCTTGAATTTTTTCTTTGGCTGAAAAGGTCTCTGTCTTGCCACCCTACCCCACAGGCCAGACTTATGAGTATGTATTTTTTATATATTTATGTATGAGAGCTGTGCTGATATATAGGAGGGCTATATGGAGGCTCATGCTGTATACAGGGGACTGTGTGGGGGCTCCCACTGTATTTAGGGGCTATGTGTAAGTTCATATATATTATGGTGCTATATGTGGGTTTATACTATATATAAGGGTTTGTCAGTGTACTTAATTCTGTTCAATATTAAGTGACATAATTAATATTAGCATAAGGATATAATTAATATGTTAATATTAATATTGAGCAGAATTAATTTCAGCCTTTTGGTTCGTCCTCCACAACAGTCACAATCTTTCATGTGGCACCTTGGGAAAATTAATTGAAAAGTCCTGTCATATACTAATCTGTACACTATGGTACATGTAGTATACTATGTGTGCAGACATCCAATGTTATACAATATGTGACAATATAATACCTGATGTTTTGTACTGATATATAAATTTAGATGTCCATAGCCAATATATCATACACCAGTTGCATATTCTCATGTATACTGTATATGGTGTACGATGTACAAAAATTAGATGCTATAAACAGGATAATATGTCACTGGTATATTATCTGATATTCTGTTGTCATAGTATATTATATACATCACAAAATATCCCATATATGACATCTAATGTCTTTAATCACAGTATATCATATACTGATCTGTCTACTATACGTGGCAGTGTGCTATATTCCAAAAACGCTGATGTGAAAGGGCCCTAAGTCAATAGAACCTTGTTCTGATGCTCCATAGACTCCATTTCTGGGTCATATAGTGCGCTGCGTGATTCTGAGAGTCTGAACGGCCATCAACTGACTCAGGAAAGGACCAGAGCAGCGCTGGACACAACTAACATTTCTACAGGTTTAGAGAGCTAAAAGTTAATGTGAAGCTTCTTTAAGTAGACTGTTTCGTCTTTTATAATGGAGGCGAGTATATATGAATCAATTTTTGAGGACATCATATTATTTCCAAGCCACACAGCTTTTTTTCCCCCCAACACTGAGAACACCTTTCTCAATAGCATACATCCCTCCCTCTCCTCCCTCCAAATTCAGTTGGAAAATTGGGCATGCGCCTTATAGTCTGAATGTAGCTTACAGGGTTGTGGCGGTGGTCACAGGAGGCAGGGTTGCACTGCTGGAAGCAGATGGCAGCAGTAGTGGGGTGATGCTACAAGCCCCGGGCTGGGAGAAGGGGGTGTGGCTGCGAGGCTAGGCAGGGGCTATTGATCTCCTGGTGGTGGGCATCGGGGAAATGTCAGTGGTGTGAGGTAGGAGCCATGGATTTCCTGGGGATGGACTTGAGGAAAATGTTAGTGGTGCAAGGCAGGAGCCATGGATCTCCTTGCGGTGGGCCTCACGGACATATCAGTGGTATGAGGCAGGAGCTGTTGACCTCCCATCAGTGGGCTTCAGGGAGGTGTCATAAGGGTCAGGCAGGAACCATTGATCTCCCAGCAGTGGGCTTCATGGAAACAGCACCAACGGTGGCGAATGAATTTAGATCTTGGCTCCATGAGGAGCTGAAATCTCAATCTGCGCATGATCCACCTTTGCTGCCATTTTCTTGAAGCCCACTGCTGGGAGATCAATGGTTCCTGCCTGACCCTTATGACACCTCCCTGAAGCCCACCAACGTGTGATCAATAGCTCCTGCCTGGCACTGCTAAGACACCCCCTCCTCTCAGCCTGGGGCACCAACATCGCCCCACTCCCGCCTCCTGTGCCTTGAAAAATAAAAATTGAAAAAAAGTAGGTAGACAGACAATGTTATTTTTGTGCATATGTTAATTTAAAAGGATTTACTCATATTAAGAAGTGCATTTCTCTTGAACAACCTTTTAAATATATATTATTCATGATGGAATAACTAAAACATGTTATTTATGCATTATGCATCATGTAAATGGTCAGATAGGTTATTTGTAGGGACAGACATTCCAAATTAAGTATACTAAATGAACAGCATTATGAGCCAGCGTCATCAGGATAACATTTTAATGTCTGATGGATATTTTGTTTTTCTTTCAAAGAGTGTATATGATGTTACATATATTATCAAAAGACAGTTTTAAGAATAAAGTAGTGTAGGAGGAATGAGTGTCTAACTCATTTTAAGAGATTGTCAGTGAAATTATTTGCAAGAAGCTATGCCCAGAGGCATCCGTCAGCTGTCAGTGTCAGGTTTTGTACAGTGTTGGCCAAAAGTATTGACACCCCTGCAATTCTATCAGATAATACTCAGTTTCTTCCTGAAAATGATTGCAATCACAAATTCATTGGTATTATTATCTTCATTTAATTTGTCTTCAATGAAAAAACACAAAAGAGAATGAAGCAAAAAGCAAAACATTGATCATTTCACATAAAACTCCAAAAATGGGCCAGACAAAAGTATTGGCACCCTCAGCCTAAGGGCCCTTTCACATCAGCGTTTTTTTTCAAATCGCGGCAGATGCGGTGAAAAAACCGCATCTGCCGCGATTACCGCATACCGGCTGCACTTGCGGCGCGGTTGCGGTTTTTGCCATGCAAAGTATAGGCGGACTTGCGGCAGGTGCGGCAAGTGCGGTTTTGCACTTGCGGCAGGTGCGGCCGCGAAAAAAACCGCGGTCAGCCGCGGTTTTTTTCGCGGCCGCACCTGCCGCAAGTGCAAAACCGCACTTGCCGCACCTGCCGCAAGTCCGCCTATACTTTGCATGGCAAAAACCGCAACCGCGCCGCAAGTGCAGCCGGTATGCGGTAATCGCGGCAGATGCGGTTTTTTCACCGCATCTGCCGCGATTTGAAAAAAACGCTGATGTGAAAGGGCCCTAATACTTGGTTGCACAACCTTTAGCCAAAATAACTGCGATCAACCGTTTCTGGTACCCATCAATGAGTTTCTTACAATGCTCTGCTGGAATTTTAGACCATTCTTCTTTGGCAAACTGCTTCAGGTCCTGATATTTGAAGGGTGCCTTCTCCAAACTGCCATTTTTAGATCTCTCCACAGGTGTTCTATGGGATTCAGGTCTGGACTCATTGCTGGCCACATTAGAAGTCTCCAGTGCTTTCTCTCAAACTATTTTCTAGTGCTTTTTGAAGTGTGTTTTGGGTCATTGTCCTGCTGGAAGACCCATGACCTCTGAGGGAGACCCAGCTTTCTCACACTAGGCCCTACATTATGCTGCAAAATTTGTTGGTAGTCTTCAGACTTCATAATTCCATGCACACCGTCAAGCAGTCCAGTGCAGAGGCAGCAAAGCAACCCCAAAACATCAGGAAACCTCTGCCATGTTTGACTATAGGGACCGTGTTCCTTTCTTTGAATGCCTCTTTTTTTCTCCTGTAAACTCTTATCTTGATGCCTTTACCCAAAAAGAGAGAACATTCTTCCAAAACGTCGTAGGCTTTCTCAAGTAAGTTTTGGCAAACTCCAGCCTGGCTTTTTTATGTCTAGGGGTAAGAAGTGGAGTCTTCCTGAGTCTCCTACCATACAGTCCCTTTTCATTCAGACGCCGACGGATAGTACGGGTTGACACTGTTGTACCCTCGGACTGCAGGGCAGCTTGAACTTGTTTGGATGTTAGTCAAGGTTCTGTATCCACCATCTGCACAATCTTGCGTTGAAATCTCTTGTCAATTTTTCTTTTCCGTCCACATCTAGGGAGATTAGCCACAGTGCCATGGGCTTTAAACCTCTTGATGACACTGCGCACGGTAGACACAGGAACATTAGGTCTTTGGAGATGGACTTGTAGCCTTGAGATTGCTCATGCTTCCTCACAATTTGGTTTCTCAAGTCCCCAGACAGTTCTTTGGTCTTTCTTTTCTCCATGCTCAATGTGGTACACACAAGGACACAGGACAGAGGTTGAGTCAACTTTAATCCATGTCAACTGGCTGCAAGTGTGATTTAGTTATTGCCAACACCTGTTAGGTGCCACAGGTAAGTTACAGGTGCTGTTAATTACACAAACTAGAGAAGCATCACATGATTTTTCTAAGAGTGCCAATACTTTTGTCCACCCCCTTTTTATGTTTGGTGTGAAATTATATCTAATTTGGCTTTAGGACAATTATTTTTGTGTTTTTTTCATTGAAGACAAATTAAATGAAGATAATAATACCAAAGAATTTTTGATTGCAATAATTTTCAGGAAGAAACTGAGTATTATCTAACAGAATTGCAGGGGTGTCAATACTTTTGGCCAACACTGTATATTAAAGGTATCCTTTGAAATCTCCATTTAAAACTTCAATTTCTGAGTGATCTGTATTGGTTAATGGTTACATGAATAAATGGTGGTAAAGTATCTTGCAGCTGATCATTCTCTCACTTTCCTAATTTCCATAGACCAGCTAGTTCGATGACAGGAGAAAAGACACAAGCTGGAGCCTACTGACTTACACAAGTTTCCTTTCCCTCTAGGCACTTGGAGGATTTATCACAACTGTCTGATTCTTAGACAGTGAATCCTTACTGTAGATCAGACCGTCTGAACATGTGAAAATGCATCAGATTTATCATATAGGTTCATGCTATTTTAGAACTCTGGTATATTTGCAGACTGTCTAGTCAACGTTTACATGATCTATTAGTTGACTTACTTTATGCTAGAAATGTGAGCCACAATAATAGTGTATTTTTGACACCTGGTATTGCATATTGGGCCATATCCTCAGTCTAAAAAACAACCATTTTCAAGCTAAACTCCATAATAAATATGGTGCAGGTCCAGAACTGTATTTACATCACACACTACTATAGGAAATTAGCCTCAATTCACAATAAAATGTACCGTGTCAATTTTTCTCTTGCTTCTCTCCTTCTTGAGCAATTGTAATAACAGCCATTGCTAGACTCAAGACAATAATACTCCTTGTGGATAGCACAACTGTGCAGTCTAAAATTAAAAAGAAACCTTCATATTTACCTCTCGGATGGATGCCGTTGCTCCAATGTAGGTACCATGTCCCACGACTCTGGCAGAATAGTGGTTGCAGTCAATTAGTGGCCACTGAAACATCTGTTCAAGTTACAGGTAAAAAGGGGAATCCCGGACAGACAATGCAAACCGCACTGTCAGGCAGAACCCGGAGATACCCAGACGCCCTTTAATCCCCGTACAGGGATCTGGCTTTACTGCAAGGTCCAGGGGATTGCTGCCAATAGATGGGTTGTAGTCCAGAAATAGAAAAGTCACCAAGCAGGGTCAAAGCAAAGAGGTCATAAAAGTACAAAATCAATAGGCTGGAGAATAGTACAAAATTCACGAGAGGTCAATCAAGAAAATCAATAATACAAAGCACGAATACCAAGTGAGCCAGGGAATATATCTGGCAACCAGCAGGAGCAAACAGAGGATTCAAATAGACCAGTATTTACTAATTAGCTGAAGTCAGAGTTAATGACTGCAGCTTGGCAGCCATATAACACATCCACAAGTCAAGCTACTACATCACCAGCCTCACCTTTGGAGTGAATACAGCGGCGCCTGGTGGCAGATGCAGAAGTTGCAGGAGCAGACTCTGGGGAAGTGACAGCCACTTACTGAAGCGGTTTTGCAAAATAATGTCTTTTTACTGCCTTGGGACACAGTGTCATGAAATCGACACTGGTCCAGGAGGTAAGTATATAATTTATGTATATCTTTTTTAAACTGCATAGCTAATCTCTACTTTAGGGTTTATCCAGTAGGGGGCAGCTTTTACACAGTGCTATTTTGTTATTAACCCTAATAGTGTTTTTGCTGCATTGTTTAGTGCTAAATATTGTACTGCAGTAAAAGAGAATTAATTGGGGTTACTGTTGCTGGCTACATTGTGGTTGACAATTGGGAGTATTGATGCTAGCAATATTGGGGCAGGTAGTGATATTGAGGGATGGTGTTGTGATTGGCAAGTTTGAGGCCTTTTTACTCGCAATAGGTAGACACTGTGTCTTAAAATAGGGAATGCATCCTGATGGGCATTGCAAGTTAAATATAATATACAAAGCTATATCTAATAAAAAAGAAAAATAAGAAAATATTTAAAAAGATATTTTTCCAAACAATAAGGAAAATATTAACTCCCATTTTCAGTCGTTATAGCTAAAAATAAATTGAACATACAGGCTTAAGAGTTTATAATATAATGACAGAGTTGGATTGGTCCACTGGGGAAATGGAAAATTCTCCGGTGGGCCAATCTACTGGTATCTCTTGGCACCACATAGCTGTGACACTTCATTTTGCACCACTCTCAATTTGTCCAACTCTTGGAAGAGCGGTGATAAGAAGACATCAGGATGGAACAATAGTCTGTTACTTACCAATACAGAGCAGCAGTCTCTAACAGACAATTTTATCAGCAGTGATGTATAAACAGCTTTCTAATGTCTAAAGCTGGCACGCATAGCAAGCAGTACATCACTACTCCCCTCCCAGCGTTACGCAAGCCTGGAGAGCAGTGCTGTTGTTGGTAAGGTTTACACTAATTGGCCGCAGCACAGCCAATCAGTGCTAGCGCTTTTTTCACATTTGAACTGCATAAAACACCTTGCTGTGCCCCCGAGAGAGACCCTAACATTCAATCTGCCCTCACTGAGGTGCCAGCTCACTTTATGTATTGAAGGGAGTTGTCAACTTGTGTCAGATCGATAATGATCGACACATCTCTCAAGAGCACCAGCGATACTTGCTGAGTACGAGAATCGTGAATATCATACTATTAGTGTGAGTAGTGAATAGTAACGATTCTCATACTAGTTAAGTCAGATCTGAACCCCAACATGTCCATATCCTAGAAGAATTCGTATCATGATCTAACACATTAGTAAAAGGTAAAGTGTAAGTCATCCAAAAATTTGGGAGATGCTTACCCAAGCTATTATGTGGTCTATAGCAACAGTAATACCTGTCCAAATGTCATCTCTTTTATAGTCTGTATACCTCAAGAGTGCACAGGCTTTTCTGGTGTGAGGGCAACAATATCATATGTAACCTCTTAAAAGGGCGGCAGTAGAAGTACTAGAAGAATTGCCTTTTTGAGTTATTTATGACATATAAAAATTATATATATAGTTTAAATGCTTGATAAATGGGGGTCCAGTTCCAGGACTTCCAACTTTCCAGTGAATAGAGGTCTTTGTCTCCCTCAATGAGCACGGTAATGGGGAGAAAGCCATGTAGGTAACTATATCTCTCCATTAAAAAATATGGTTGTTGTGATACAATAGAGAGCCGATTTCTCTAATTCACATAGTCCTTTGTCAAGCACCAAAACAGGTCAAGGAACTCAATTTTTCTGGTATATATGAAGCCCTGAAATGTGCACGCAGGCACTATAGTACTTGCTAGTCTGCTCCTAAGTTTTGTCATTATTATTCTGTTTCTGTAGCAGGTTTGGGGGCCTCGGAAATCGGAGCTGAATCCTGTCATGGTGTCTCCGATGGCTCCGGCAACCCACAGGTTAGGAGGCAAATATAAAAAGCGGCAAGATAACTAGGTGGATCGCAGGGGCTAGTTCTTTAGTCCAGCTATGGAGTAGTAGAAGAGGTGGTTGTAGTCCCATAAGAAATACGGACACCTTAGGTTTCTTGAACGATTAAGAATTTTTACTCCACATTAAATACAAAGTCAACAGTGAACAATTAATTACCTCTCCCTCTTCTTTAGCTCTGAAAATGTCTTAGCAGCGAGGATCTGTATAAAGTTCTCTGTACAAAGTGCAGCCTTTCTATTCTTTACTGCTTGTAATCGCTAGAGGACAGGTGATGTTATTTCTCCTAAACACACACAGCGCTCTCATTGTCACAATTGTGTCCTCACTCCTGCATCTCCAGCAACTACATACAACTGCCAGAAAACTCCTCACCATTACTAAGCGACCTTTAACCATATAAAGAAATTGTAGTTTAGAGAAAGGCCAGCAGAGGGCAGTGTGGGATTACACGTGCTACAACTCTGAGCTAAAGTGTAGGACTTACAATACACTACATGATACATTATACAACATCACATGGCATACCCTGGCTCACTTCTGCAGCTCATAGGTAGTTTTCGGGACAGACAAGCATTACTGTGCCCCTATGGTTCAGACGCACATAGATTGGCATTATAGGTCGCATGTGGTTATACACTTCTGGTACACAGAATTATCAAATTGTGGTAGCAAACTGATTGGGCATAGACGTCTTGCTCTGTCCTTTATTACAAAGGAATATACTTGTATTGTTTCGTGTCTCATGGCTGTGGCAAAGCTGGCTCAATACCAATAATAACGTAACAGAATCAGTAACAGCATTAAACATGGCAGATTTCCCAGACTGTCACCATAGAAACGGTGGCCTAGACTGTTACCATGGTAACCATAGCCAGACTTTTTACAGACAAAAGAATCTCCAATCAATACAAGTATGGGATATATGTCACAAGTTCCGAGTGGCTTCTTTGTTTTCCGTTCTATATTATATATTTTCGACGTGTCGTTATGAGGTTCTCAGTTGGTGATAAAACGTCGTTTATACAGTCTACTTGCTCTAATTATTGGTACGTTTCATCTTGGCTATTTTTAACAAATAACATGCTACCCACTCTTCTGAGCTATTTCTGTAATTACATTTATAGTGCCATGTTAGAGTACTAGTCATCCACTTACATGACGCTCAGAGGCCATTAGTCACCAGCAAGTTCTCTGTCTGGCAAAGCCATGGGACATCTGGTATTGATGCATGTAAATATATATATAATAATTTGGAACATTAAAGCGAACACTGACAGATTATTCTCTTTTATAGGTGAACATAAGGCAGCTGACATTTGCTAATATACAGTGCATTATTCTTTACCTGACCCGCCATTCTGCCTCCAATCTATTCTCTAAATGTCTTTTCAGCCGTAGACCCACTATATTGTTGATTGGCACCTTCGCCAACAATGTCTTTCTGTGTGGCCGTCTCTATTATGACTTATTCTCTGCCAAAGGCCTTTTAAGAAGGTCTATAAGGTGCAATGTTCTGAACTCAAGAAGACTACTGAACAAAACAGTGACCTTCTTCCTTTTGTACATCACACACAAAAGCCACTTCACGTGAAGCACTCCTCTAAGCCGGGACCTAGCAATATATTGTGGAGGGCATTCTCAAAACAGAAATTGATTGTCTTCCTCTAGTACTGTCCATGCCTTAATATTTTGTCAGCGATTTCAATCTCAGAAAGTCACAGATCCCATGTATTCCTTTATGCAGCTTAGCAAACCTCATTGACTTCCGGATTAATTTTATGGCATTGCAGACCATTACGTTGCCCAAGTGCTTTACAGATCCATCTGGCAGGCTTAACTAGCTCCCAACCAAGCATTATGTTTCCCTATATTTCTAGGATTGGATTTAAATATCCGAAGAAATTAAGCTGAAGTTGTATTACTAAGTGCACATTAAATATATTACTGTTCTAAATGACCAAAAGCTAATGTGTTGACGATGCAAAACGGCATATTACGTGACCTCTTTTCATAGTAATTTCTTTGTAACAAATTACAGGATTTTATCTGGACCAGTAGAACATCTCCTTGGCAATTTACGATGCAGTGTATCTTAATAAAATATCATTAATAAGACTAATCATGAATTAAACAATTCAATGCGCTAGTTAAATATGACCATTGTCCATCCAAGGTGGAAAATCAATAAGAACAAAATCTAGATTATAACTAGCTTCCTTCCATTTATATGCATAGTTGCCAACAATCCAAAATTTTACAGGACTCTACTGAATTTTCTGAAACAATCCAGGCAAATTCAGACATGTCCAGGTCTACATAGAAGCAAGGTTTATATTAGCCCTGCCCAAAAGTGGTCATTCATGTCCTAGTTTTAAACCATTTCTTGGAGGTAAGAGACTTGAATATCCCTATGTTATAAATTCAGCCGTTTGTACACAATGACATCCTACCAAACACAAAATTACATGAGAACTAGGTGCTAGGTTGTAAACTAATTCTGTGATGTGGAGCATAAGGCTATGTGTGCATGTTGAGTATTGGATACAGACATTTTCACCTCCAAACCTGCATCACCTGGCAGAAAAAATGCAACTCACAGTTGACAAATCATGCGTTTTTAGAAAACACACCAAATATGCAGTAAAATTGCAGTCTGTGCCCATATCTGCGTTTTTACAGCGTTTCTTCATTACTTCATTAAAGTCAATGGGTGAAAAAAACACTAGAAAAACGCCCCAAGCATTGACATGCTGCAGATTTTTCTTCAATAAATCTGTAAGGAAGAAATAAGTAACATGTGCACAAACTGCAGAATTCTCATTGCCTTTGCTTTCTTCAGGATAGGCATGCAGATTTGTGACGAACCTGCACCAAAAAGGCATACAAAAACTACTGTAACAGATTATTCGGATGTCCTATTTTTGCATGGTTTTCATGGATGGCACTCATACCTATGATAGTCTGTATGGCTTTCACAAGTCCATCATTTTTTTTGTACACCTTGCTGTCCATGGAAAATCTCACTGACATGTCTAATTTTGATCCAAAGGACGATTCAAAATCTGCAATGCAGGTCTATGGGTCAGTGAAAAATTGCACTGCGTATGGATAACATCCGATATAGCCAAGTTTTCACAGACTGGGAGAAAGAAGATGGAGAAATTTTTCTCCACGTAGGAAAAAAAACTGGTGACCCTCAGAGCACAATCTGATCTCCAAAAATCAGTCTGTTTTCCTCGTACATGGAAAACAACAGATTTCTGAATGAGCCCGAACAGTACCTGAAGATTACCTGACAGTACATGACAATTCCTCCTTCTAGTCTTTTTGGTTTAGATGTAGTAACAATGACTTTCAGAATACAAATTTGAATATATATCTATCTATGACAAGCCTACAACCTGCAGTAACCCTCAGTGTACTTTACCACTGCATGACCAGCTCTACTCTCTCCTCAACCATCCTTTGTAGACTGTGAACTCTCGTGGGCAGGGTCCTCTCTCCTCACCTACTGTAACCTCACCCATCCCTTGTACACTGTGAGCTTTCATGGGCAGGCTCCTCTCTCCTTACCTAATGTATCCACACCCATCCCTTGTAGACTGTGAGCTCTCATGGGCAGGCTCCTCTCTCCTCACCTACTGTAATCTCACCCATCCATTGTAGACTGTGAGCCCTCACGGGCAGGTTGCTCTCTCCTCACCTACTGTATCCTCACCCAACTCTTTTAGACTGTGAGCTCTCATGGGCAGGCTCCTCTCCCCTCTCCTACTGTATCCTCACCCATCGCTTGTAGACTGTGAGCTCTCACTGGCAGGCTCCTCTCTCCTCACCTAATGTATCCTCACCAATCCCTTGTAGACTATGAGCCATCGTGGGTAGGCTACTCTCTCCTCACCTATTGTATCCTCATTCTTCCCTTGAAGACTGTGAGTCCTCGTGGGCAGGTTCCTCTCCTCACCTACTGTATCCTCATCCATCCTTTGAAGACTGTGAGCCCTTGTGGGTAGGTTCCTCTCTCCTCACCTACTGTATCCGTATCCATCCCTTGTAGAATGTGAGCTCTCACAGGCAGGGTCCTCTCTCCTCATCTACTGTATCCTCACCCATCCCTTGTAGACTGTGAGCTCTCACAGGCAGGTTCCTCTCTCCTTACCTACTGTATCCTCATCCATCCCTTGTAGAATGTGAGCTCTCACGGGCAGGGTCCTCTCTCCTCACCTACTGTATCCTCACCCATCTCTTGTAGACTGTGAGTCCTCAGGGCAGGGTCCTCTCTCTTCCTGTACTAGTCCTTGCCTTGTATTATTCATGATATTGTACTTGTTACAATGTATACTCCCTGTTCACATGTAAAGCTGTAAGAATAAATAATAATACTCTATCCATCACCTACCATAGAAATAACATTTCCAAAAATAAAGTCTACAATTCCCTATGATATTTCCTACATACATGCCTCCTAATGGCAAGAAACAAAAATGAGACCCGCATAAAGAACACACATTGTCACCTGGCATCATGATTTGGGGTTAATTACATAATGATTTAATTTTTATTTGCCAGGCTTTAAAATAGATTGTAATGGCCTTTTTTTCCTTTGGATTAGTGTTACTCAGCATGTCAGAAGCTAATTATGTGTTTGATATTTGACTCAGATCATTAAATAGAGAATTTTATGCCAATTCAAATGTGACTGAAAAAGGTGAATGACGGATGAAAAGACACAGGCGCACACATATTGTGCCAGCCTACTCATTAATCTTAAACCAAAATATTCACAAAACTGAAGATTGAAGCAGTCTGTAGCTAAATAATTCTCTTTCATCTAAAGCCACCGTGTATATTTTTCAAAAATATTTTGACTTGGCTTGTTTTGCAATGTCTTTACAAGGATGAAAAAGCTTGACATTAACCATGTTCCAAATCAATTTTACTCTAGCTATCCAAACATTCTTTTGTGACCTAATAACTTGCTGATTTGGATACCAATAGATCTAAGGCTATGGTCAGATTCGCGCCATGCATCCGCTAAAAGCATGCGTTTTTTTCATGTGCACATGTGTAAAAACGCATGCGTTAACGATAGACCCCAATGCAAAAAAAGCATTGCTAAAGTGCAATGCGTTTGGCACTATGTGTTTTTTGCAGCGCACATAAAAGCGCGGGCTGCAGCGTTTTTTGGGCCAGTTATGGTAAACGGATGCGTTTTTTATAACATGGGAGTCTATGACAAACGCGTCCGTTAACGCATGGTAAATATGTACCATACGTTAACGCATGAGTTAATGCATGCGGCAAAAATGCAAACACATGTCATGTGAATGCAAAAGAAAAAAAAGCGTACTTTAGCGCATCCATCAAACGGATGCAACCTCCCAAATGTGACCCCAGCCTAAGGCCTCCTTCACACGTTTCCAGTACATATGGTATCCGTTCTTTTTTATGGATACCACACATGCCCATTATATCCTATAGGCAGTGGCGTAACTTCAGGCCCAGGGGCCCCGATGCGAAAGGTCAATGGGGCCCCCAATTATTGCAAATCTTTAATAGTATTAGTATTTTTCTATAGGCCAAAAGGACTTTTGGGGCCCCCCTAGGCTGCAGGGCCCGGGTGCGATCGCAACCCCTGCACCTATTGTTGTTACGCCCCTGCCTATAGGGCTGCTCACATGTCCGTGTTTTCAATAGCATCACTTATGACAAGGGCCAATACGAGTCTATTGGTCTGCGAAAAACGTGTACAGCATTTGGATGACATTTGTGTGCTTTACATGTTTAACTTTGCAAAGTATGAGAAGCTTTGTAATTTCTTAATTTCTTTTACAACCCCAGCAATTCCAAACTTTACTCAGTGCAGCACCTAGCTTCCCTATAGCAACAAAAATGTCATTGTGCAGTTTTGCACAGGGCAGAGTAAAAATTCCCATTGATAGGAATGCTTTATGAAAGTATAGTAATGTGGCAGTAAAGTAGATACTGTGTTTTATTTTCTTACAGACTGCCAAGTTTCTTTTAAAAACGTCAAGAATCCCAGTGTAATCCTTTATAGCAAAGAACTTGTGTAGCAATAGTATTTGTATTTTCCCATGGACAAAGCTAATTTTAAAGTTCATTTTAATCAATATCTTGAAATAATAATTTCCATAATTAGATGTGTTTAAAAAAAATGTTCCTGTGAAGATAATCTTATATAATTGTATGTGTCCCTACTATGTACTGTGTAATGGATGTTTCTGACCATACAGGGACATGGTCTGATCATACCACAGCTCCTGTGCTGAGATAATCTTATATACGTGTCTCTCCTATGTTCTATGTAATAAATGTGTCTGACCATGCAGGGACATGGTCTGATCATACCACATCTCCTGTGCTGAGATAATCTTATATATGTGCCCTGCTATGTACTGTGTAATGAATGTGTCTCACCATACAGGGACATGGTCTGATCATACCACAGCTCCTGTGCTGAGATAATCTTATATACGTGTCCCTCCTATGTTCTATGTAATAAATGTGTCTGACCATGCAGGGACATGGTCTGATCATACCACATCTCCTGTGCTGAGATAACCTTATATATGTGTCCCTGCTATGTGCTGTGTAATGGATGTGTCTGACCATACAGGGACATGGTCTGATCATACCACATCTCCTGTGCTGAGATAATCCTATATATTTGTCTCTGCTATGTACTGTATAATGGATGTGTCTGACTATACACGGACATGGTCTGATCATACCACATCTCCTGTGCTGAGATAATCCTATATAATATATATGTGTCTCTGCTATGTACTGTGTAATGGATGTGTCTGACAATACAGGGACATGGTGTGATTATACCACATCTCCTGTGCTGAGATAATCTATATATGTGTTCCTGCTATGTACTGTGTAATGGATGTGTCTGACCGTACAAGGACATGATCTGATCATATCACATCTCCTGTGCTGAGATAATTTTATATATGTGTCCTTGCTATGTACTGTGTAATGGATGTGTCTGACCGTACAGGGACATGGTCTGATCATATCACATCTCCTGTGCTGAGATAATCTTATATATGTGTCCCTGCTATGTACTGTGTAATGGATGTGTCTGACCATACAAGGACATGGTCTGATCATACCACATCTCCTGTGCTGAGATAATCTTATATATGTGTCCTTGCTATGTACTGTGTAATGGATGTGTCTGACCGTACTGGGACATGGTCTGATCATACCACATCTCCTGTGCTGAGATAATCCGATATAATATATATGTGTCTCTGCTATGTACTGTGTAATGGATGTGTCTGACAATACAGGGACATGGTGTGATTATACCACATCTCCTGTGCTGAGATAATCCTATATATGTGTTCCTGCTATGTACTGTGTAATGGATGTGTCTGACCGTACAGGGACATGATCTGATCATATCACATCTCCTGTGCTGAGATAATTTTATATATGTGTCCTTGCTATGTACTGTGTAATGGATGTGTCTGACCGTACAGGGACATGGTCTGATCATATCACATCTCCTGTGCTGAGATAATCTTATATATGTGTCCCTGCTATGTACTTTGTAATGGATGTGTCTGACCATACAAGGACATGGTCTGATCATACCACATCTCCTGTGCTGAGATAATCTTATATATGTGTCCTTGCTATGTACTGTGTAATGGATGTGTCTGACCGTACTGGGACATGGTCTGATCATACCACATCTCCTGAGCTGAGATAATCATGTAAGATTATCTCAGCACAGGAAAAAATCTTAAACACATCCATTTGTGGAAATAGTTATTATTCCAAGATCTATTGATTAAAATGAACTTTGTAAGACTGGTTTCACACTACTGGATTTGAATATGGTGGGGATGTGGAGAAAACCTGCATCCCTCCGCAATTGTAAAACCTGATGCAGCTGGATACTCTCGCACTGGTATTATTTACTGATCCGGCTGACAGATCCAGTGTAATACTGGTGCGGTAGCATCCAGTTGCATCACGTTGTGTACATTTTTTTAATGGATCTGGAGAAAAATGAAATGCCTGCCAGTGGGAGTGTCATATGAAACTGGCTTCTGGGCATGCTCAGTCAAAAAACACGTATCCAGTGTCCGGATCCAGCGAAATCTGGCTTCCGCTGTATCTGGGTTCCTTAGAGCACCATCTTATTTCAGGCCACATTGCCTCGAATCTAGCTGTTCACAGTTATTAAACAATCACCAAAAATGTTACAAACGATGTTTTTAGTTTCAGCTAAAACGGTTGACATCCGGATCTGGGTGAAAACTGTATACGTCCGCATGCCACCGCATGTTCCTGCGTCCCCATAGAAAGTCAATGGGGGAGAAAACAAATACAGGTGCATACAGTTTCACCCACATTCACCCGGATTCTCAAGACCGGTAGTGTGATACCAGCTTTAGTGCGAAAACTCTTATTAAGTTCTTAGATACTTATTCCCTCTAGAGCAAAATATGTTGCTATATAAGGGGCTACAGTATATGGCTGTATGTAGAGTGTCTACAGCTTTGTCACAGATCTATGCGGGTAGCTGTAGGGATATACAAGGCTGTTGAGTTCAAACCAAGAGATCTGCGGTGAGTCCGGACACGAAGTTGCACCCTAGATGTTGGATGTGTGAACCTGTCTTTAGGAAGACGGACCCAGTTTGGGAATATAAAAGATTGATGTCTCTATCTCTATTAGGAACTGAACATCCTGGTTCTCAGTTAAAAATTGAGAAGAAAATCAAAATGTATAAATAATAAAGCTCCTTGGATTCTAGAAAATTGTTTAGTGTAAAAGCTTTGCTATCCTCTTGCCTGTAATTTTAGGGTGATACATTAGGAATATATGTTTTAGAAATAATATGCTATTTGACTAGTACAGACTTTGCTCTTATACATTATTAAGTAAGCAGAAGATTTCCCGTAGCATCTAAGCGCTTTGGTCTTTTCATTAATGTACTGATTTTTTTCCTGTCTACAACAGCAGCATTGAAGCAATGCTTTAAAAGCCTTGCTTTCTTATGTAGATGACTTTTATCTGAAATCCGGCTGCCGAGCGCCTTCCCTTTAAGCTCTTCTTCCCTTTTATGTCCGCTTAACAATATAAAAAACGAATTTAATAATAAGCAGAGCTTTATAATGGGAATAACACCTATGACTCTGAGCAGTCATTCCAGAATACCAGGCGTATTATTTATAGCCTCTCATTATGATGGTCTGAATGAGGACGACCTATGAGTGTTAGCACTGAATATTCTGATCACCCGGTGATTACGCATCACTCCTGTCTTTGCAGGTGTTCAGGTTTTAACGGTTTTTCTAGTGTATTTTTACCCTATATTTTATGTTAAGTACAAGGTGCATAATCTATTTTTGCTGGTAGTTTCAATGATGTCATGCTCCAGTGATTATTAGGTGGCAGCCATTCATTTGTCAGCAGGGCAGTGCCTTTACCAGGCAATAATTAGTGTCACAAAGCTCTGCTGGCAATATAACTAGATACGATTATGATCACCTAGAACCAGGATAGGCAACATTGCAGCTGTTACTAAGGGAATCAGAAGGGCACATCCTCATTTACTGTGTACTAACTTTACAGAATAATGTAGAAATTCAGTAGATGCCTCTCTGTGACCATGATACTGCCGTAAAAGAGGTATTTTATTATGTACTAAAGTGAAGAAGAGATAAAAATATAAACGTGCAGGAAAACAGAATGTGTAAGGTGAAACATTCATATATGTGGTCATTTTTGGGTGAAGGATATATGTCAATGTCAGATCTTAAATAGGTAGTTAATAAATCAAACCGTACAGTCATCTAATGGTCTAGTTCTAACACATGTTCTATCTTTATCAGTATATAGTATGTCAATGTAACTTTAAAAGGGTTGTCCCCTTCTCGGACAATCAGTATTCAAATGCTAAACTTCCTCTTATAAAATAAAAAACAACCTATTTGGTCAGTTTTCCGGTGTTGATAACACTGGGTCTCCTGGGGCTTGCATGACATTTGCCTCAGGTCTCACATAGCAGAACAATCAGCGCTGCTTCACTTTTTCAGCAGTAATGGTACCTTTACATGCCACTACAGGATGGTGGAAACAACCGGGTAGATGAGAGAAATGTATCTTGCACCGCCAAATCAACCCGAGGTAGCTGCGGGTAAAGACGGATGTTTCCACCCGTCACTTGCGGCACCTGTTTCAGAGCAGTGCTCTAAAACAGGTTGATTTCAAGGCGATGGTAGCGGCATGTATCAGCGTGTAAATAAGGAACAGGAGGGTTGTTTCGACACCTTGCTATCTACCTGGGGCGTGACACAGGCTCCGGGAAACCACCCCCCTTCAGCGATCATTGGAGGAAGCTCCTGCGTTACGATTGGTTGTCGCTGCATAGGGCGGCATATTTAATGAGCTGACCAGTCACACTGCACAATTGCTCGAGCGTCATGTATTAGTCAGCCTCCTGCGCTGGCTGGCCAATCATGATGTTATTGCGTTGTCCTATCAGCGTACGAAATTCTCGTAATCCACAATTCTGGCACGCCTATGTGTTGTTCCAGCTGCACCAGGTCCTCCCATATTACCCTCTGTAGTGGCGTGTAAATGAGGTAAGGTGAGCTACAGAAGGTAACTTGTGGCACCCGGCGGTGTATCCAGAGATAGATGTAACCTACTGTAGCGCACCTTGTTGCGGCGTGTAAAGGTGGTGTGGGTACCGTTTTCAACCGTTTGTGCGTGCTCGTGCACGTGAAGCACCTGTTGTTTCCACCATCCTGTAGCGGCGTGTAAAGGTACCATTACTGATATTCATAAGATGTCAGAAAGTAGAAGCAGTTGTCACTTCTTCCAGTTGTCACTTTCATCCAAAAGAAGTGAGAGGGAAGTGACTGCTGATTGGATGCAGGGTTCACAGGGTATAACTACGCCACGTGAGCCCCGGGAGACATAGTTTTGTCATAGCAGGAATGGCGCCTGTACAGGTAGTGTCTATTTTATTAAGGGGAATATAGCAATTGAGAAGGGGATAGCTGAGTAATTGACAACCCTTTAAAATATGAACAGCCTTTCTTATCAGATGCATGTTTAGGTTTGATTCATAATCACAGTTGTATAATCAGAAATTCAGCTGAAAAAAACAATAACAAGAAAAATACAAAACACAAAATTAAAATATAAGCAATACAGACAAATTAAGTAGAGGACTATAGAAGTAGTTGCAGATAAACTAATCTGTAATGAGACTGTATTTTATATATTTCACCCGTAAAGCCCTTCATGATAAAGACAGGAGTATACTAAGACTGGTATTGTGCATGCTAGACAGAACGGAAGGTCTGCTGTAGTAAGATGTGTTCACCTCTTAATAGATTTGGCCCATCTTTCCGCTGTCATGCAGTAGCATAACATATGTACTATAGTTAAGCAACTTTCGTGTTATAATTCATACATTGTTACGCAACTCTGGGTTTTGCAAAAATTTGCTGCCATTTCAGACAGTTTAACACCAGAATTCTGGCACAAACTGGTGAATCAGGGCCTAGGTGCTGTGGCAATGACAATGAGCTCTTCATGTGAAAACTCAGCTACATTGTTTTTAGAGACTATAGTAAAGTGGAATTAGTACTAGGATAAGGTCAAAACGTAGAGTTAATTTAAGGTAATCCAAACAAAATCAGCACAAATGTTTCAGTCCAAATAATAGACCTTCATCAAGGGACAGGAGGTAAAGTTCAAGGCGGCTCCATGGAAAGCGAGCGCTGAGAGCAAGCTAACACTGGCATTTTCCAGAGGTGGATAACGCAACTTTCTCTCAGTGCTCGTTCTCCATGGAGCTGCTCTAAACTGTATCTTCAGTGTTCCCCCTTTCCGATGAAGGTCAATTATTTGGACCAAAACGTTTGTGCTGGTTTGATCTAGATTACCCTAAATAAATTTTACGATTTTATCCTAAGTGCCCAGTTCTACTTTACTATTACATGGGACTGAATCCTACTTATGTACCACCAATCCAAAATGTGGTAATGTTTATCCTAAAATAGCCACCCTTTATGACTGTACACATTCTAGAGAAGATGGTTATTTCTACTGTATTATGTTTAAAAAAAGTACTGAACTGCTTATTTATTTTATTATTAATGTTGAATACTGTCATGGCTGCTCCCATAAGTTATGGTCAATGTGGCGCCCTACCAGTACTGGTAGCCACAGGACCACCTAAAACATGGATGGATTTCCACAGTGGGTACCCCATACACATACAACACCTTCCACCCTAGACCTGTAGGGGGAGCCCCACTTGTTGCCTTTAAGCAAGATCCCCTATATATACTGTGCTGGGGGCAGAGTTAGAAGAGTGTACAGTCGCTAGAGAACTGTGAAAATGTCCTGGTGTGTCGGAGCCGCGCTAGGCCCGAGTCAGTTTACAACTGAGCAGTTATCAGCCTAGCCAGTGCAGGGGCCTAAGAGTGAGGTTGAAGCCAAGGCATAAAGACACAGAGAAACAGCAAACTGGGGGCAGAAGTGCCATAGGTTCACCCCAGAAAGACACCCGGACACCGGAGTCCGAGTCTTCAGGAGAGCATTTAGCCCACCAGAAATACCGGTTCACCGAGGAGACTCTAGTCTCCCGGGCACCTGTGTAACAACCAAGAAGGAAGCCAGGCACTGCAGGAGAGGACATAGCGGTAGTCCACACGAAGGTTTCCCACTACAACACACAGGTGACAGAAGAGCAGAGGAGGCCAGGCCAAGTTACATACAGGTCAGGGGCTTCACAAAAGGAAAAGAGATGAGGATGTCTTATCCTTCACTCACTGTGGAGATCCAGAAGTGTTTCCCGACCACTGGAGAGTACCCTGGACATTACCTGCAATTCCACCAGTAAAGGTACAGAAACAACTTACGGTGTGTCGGTTCCTCAGTCACTGATCCTGTCTGCTACAGAGATTGCCATGGCTGCCTGGCAGCATAGCCAACTCCCTGCATCCATCCCTGTCACCTCACCACAGCCCCGGAGACCCTGCTACACCTGTTGGGAGCTATACCACCCAGCTGCCCATCCATCATCCCCGGAGGCCCACAGCACCGCTGGTGCATTCACCAAAAACCACAGGTGGCGTCACGAGACTTTTATTCCCTTTTACTTTTCCCCAGTTTTTTCAGTTGACCACCAGGGCTACGGATCCGGGTGGGCCACCAGTGACATCCCTCCAACTCCACGCATGGGTTCCGAGTTCCCATAGACCCCTGGGTGTATCAGTCAATTTGGTGTAATGCGGTATTAAGTTGACTAAAAGGGGTTGTCTGAGACTTACATATTGATGACCAATGCATAGGTTATCAATATGAGATCATTGCAGGCCGACATGTGGAAACCTGAATGATCATCTGATAATCTGCTACCAGATTTAAGCAATGAGCAGTGAGTAACACTAAAGCTTTAAACATTGCTTAGTGACTGCTGCTGAGTAGTGCCCCTTATATTTCATTCATTTGAATGTGAAATTAAATGCAGTAGTTTTAAGACAATCAAAGTATAACCCAAGTCTATATGAAGAAACAGAGAACAAACATCCTGAGGATACAGGTGACACATTACCCAGGCTGTATTTCTGAACTTTTCTCTGAATGAAGTACCTACTATTAATATCATTTTAATTTCATCTCACAAGATAGCAAGAACTTAGCATGAATAGTTTCTCTTAGACCTTTCTTACACTGGCACAAAATGAAGACACATTTAGGAGGGAGTGCTTCTGAAACTGTGATACAGGAATCGCCCAGCTGTCGGTGAGGCATGGCTGAGGAGGGGCAGACCTGACAGAAGTGATTATATGCTGCAAAGGCCTTTCTCACGCTGTAGCAATCTATCTCCGGTTTATCAATATAATGGACCCCTTCTATGCTTATGTTAATGTTCTTCAGGATTAAGAAGAAAAAACGTAGGATAAATCAAAGTTATTCTTAAAAATTGCATCATGTAAATATTGATCGAAATCATTTCAATTTGATGGAAAGGCTGCATCGAAAAATATTAAATAATTTTAAGGCCCAGTCATATAAATCTTTTGCCCTATGTTTTTTGTGTATTATTCCATCTTCTCACACTACAGACTATGCTATTCTCTCTCCCCACACTATAGACTATACTATTCCCTCTTCCCACACTACAGACTATGCTATTCCCTCTCCCCACTCTATAGACTGTACTATTCCATCTTCTCACACTACAGACTATGCTATTCCCTCTCCCCACACTATAGACTATACTATTCCCTCTTCCCACACTACAGACTATGCTATTCCCTCTCCCCACTCTATAGACTGTACTATTCCATCTTCTCACACTACAGACTATGCTATTCCCTCTCCCCACACTATAGACTGTACTATTCCATCTTCTCACACTACAGACTATGCTATTCCCTCTTCCCACACTACAGACTATGCTATTCCCTCTCCCCACACTATAAACTGTTCTATTCCATCTTCTCACACTACAGACTATGCTATTCCCTCTCCCAACACTATAGACTGTACTATTCCATCTTCCCACACTGCAGAATATACTATTCCCTTTCCCCACACTATAGACTGTACTATTTCATCTCCCCACACTATAGACTGCGCTATTCCATCTCCCCACACTATAGACTGTACTATTCCATCTTCCCACAGTATAGACTGTACTATTCCATCTCTGCACACTACAGACTGTGCTATTCCCTCTCCCCACACTATAGACTGTACTATTCCATCTCTGCACACTACAGACTGTGCTATTCCCTCTCCCCACACTATAGACTGTACTATTCCATCTCTGCACACTACAGACTGTGCTATTCCCTCTCCCCACACTATAGACTGTACTATTCCATCTTCCCACACTGCAGAATATACTATTCCCTTTCCCCACACTATAGACTGTACTATTTCATCTCCCCACACTATAGACTGCGCTATTCCATCTCCCCACAGTATAGACTGTACTATTCCATCTTCCCACAGTATAGACTGTACTATTCCATCTCTGCACACTACAGACTGTGCTATTCCCTCTCCCCACACTATAGACTGTACTATTCCATCTCTGCACACTACAGACTGTGCTATTCCCTCTCCCCACACTATAGACTGTACTATTCCATCTTCCCACACTGCAGAACTATACTATTCCCTCTCCCCACACTATAGACTGTACTATTCCATCTTCCCACACTATAACAAAATAGGGGAACGGGGTGCAACAGCTTTCAAAAAGGAGTATGATAGGTGCAACAACCACAGTGGTAATCTAGAGACAAGAGCAGAGAAAAAGAACCACTGTATAAAGGGTACACACTGTATGCATTTCCAAAATAGAAATTTCATTGTTCCAAAATAATCAAGCTAGCTTTTTTGTAATGGAAAGATAGAGTCTAAGAGAACAGTAACAAGATAACATGCATAGTGTTATTGAATAAACTGTAAACTGTAATAAACCAGAGTGAGAGACCCACACATTAATTGGGATAACATCAGCCTTATTGAATACATATAGCCCTGTAAGGATTCAACAAATGCCACAGATATTTACCATGTAAAAGTCCGGCCAGGGTATGAAGTAAACCCTTGGCTAGTGGGGTAAATTACAAAGAGGCTAGCTTGATTATTTTGGAACATAAGCCCACTGGTACATCTTATTCTTCTGATTACCCTAATTGTAAGTTGATCCCATTACTGCCACTCTTCATTGTATAACTGTATGTGTAATTATCATGTTCTGTCCTTCTTGCATCCCATTGATTGCGGGAGTATGTGGGTTCATTGCTCTGTGTTACCCTGTAACCATGTTTTTAAATGTTTTTATATTTTCTCTGTTCTAGCCTGCCACTTTTGTTTTTCTACTTAATAAAACTGTTCATTTTCTCTGCATACAGTGTGAACCCTTTATACAGTGGTTCCTTTTCTCCCCTCTTCTCTTCTCTTCCCACACTAGACTGTACTATTCCATCTTCCCACACTACAGACTGTGCTATTCCCTCTTCTAACGCTTTAGCCTATACTAGTTTATCTCCACAAGCTATAGACTTTGCTATGCCATCTCTCCACACTAATTTCAAGAGTGCCAACACTTAGCGATGGCTGCATAATAGGTTTCCTAGGTCCATGCACAAAGCGTATCCAGCTCTCAAACAACATAGTGTTAGAAATGACAAAAAAACTTTTATCTACTGTATATGGTAACCTTTCTTCAATGCAGTTTTTTCACACACACAATCTGTACAATATATTGCACCATCTACGCTGGCTTAAGCCCCCGTCACACTAACCGAGATCAAGTTTTGTGACGCAACAACGACCTCAACAGCGATCTCGCTATGTGTGGCACGTAGCAGCGATCAGGCCCCTGCTGTGTGATCGACGATTGTTACAAATCGTTCTGGACCATTTTTTGGTTCTTGCGCTCCTGCTGGGCAGCGTGCATCGCTGTATTTCACAGGGACAACAGCCAACGATCTCAATACTACGCCCGAGAGTGACAGGGTCCCAACGATTGCTGTATCGTTGCTGCGTCGCTGGTGAGATCTGACTGTTTGACATCGCACCAGTGATCCCTACCAGGTCGGATCATTGTCGGGATCGCTGGTGCGTCGCCAAGTGTGATGGGGCCTTTAGCTGCTAAACTCATTAATTGACTACAGTGCTGTGGATGTGATGTCAATGCTGCAGCCGATCAACAAAGGCCGAAGCAGCAGCAAAGAGATATTGTTAGTCTCTGTAGGTTAGAATAAAAACTCAGTTTGTTATTTTATCTCTTACTAAACCTATGGTTTAATAATATTTGAAGTAGGAAAACCCCTTTAACGTATGCACAAAGTTTGGTCACTTGCATTTGACTCCTGAAATGTGATCTTTGATACTTTTTTCCTCTACAGCAAATCCATGGTTAGAAAAACAAGGAGCTCAGTTAAGCTGTAAGTAACCTGTGATCTCTTCCCGATGACAGTCAACATTCCAATGACCAGCAGAATTGTGAATTCATCTCTGGATTATAAAACAGAAGTTGCCAGCATATAATTGGTTTGCTGATGGCATATGACTTATCTCTATCCACTTTCACATTACTTATATCTCCTTGTAAATACTGAAAGCCTGGATGTGTGTCGGTGATTTATTTCAGAAGTTATATAACCATATGACAAGAGTAACTTGGCAAAGGGTTATCACAGAATCCAGAAAGCCAAGAAATAAAAAAAAAACCAAAGGCACAATGTAAAATTAATAACGCTGCACTGTCATTCATTGCAAGGAACGCGACGTGACTGTCATTATTTTACTTTGATGAATTAATAAAAAGGAAACTTATAACCGTGTAATGAAGAGATGTTCAGTGCAAATAATGTACAGGAAACCTGAAACTAGTGTGTAGTGAGTAGGTTGATTTATTGGAATTATTTCAAAGAGCATACTCAAGCTAATGGAGTTAAAATATATCTGTACTGCCTATAATATTCAGAAAACCCAACATATCTAGGCTTACCACAAGATGTCTTACATAACATCAAATGCCTGATAACTCTACATTGACATGAGTGTCCTATTTGCTTCATTAGGGCTTCAAGTTAACTTGTAGTTGCATAGCATGGGAGTGCATAGTCACATTACTACATTGCAACTAATGATAGTAAACGTGGTTGTGACCTGAAAGTTCCGTCAATTGTGACTCAACATTAGGTAGTATCTCAACCAGTGGCGTAACTTCAGGCCCAGGGGCCCCAATGCGAAAGCTCCAATGGGGCCCCCAATTATTGCAAATCTTTAAAGTATTAGTCTTTTCTATAGGCCAAAGGGACTTTTTGGGCCCCCCTAGGCTGCAGGGCCCGGGTGCGATCGCAACCCCTGCACCTATTGTAGTTACACCCCTGATCTCAACCATGCTGAGTTTCTTTACAACAACAATTAATATTATTAGATAGAACTGGCAAAGCAATATTCTTTATCCTAATGTTGGATGGCTATACTTGACAAAGTAGCTCTGAGCTAGTTCTAACCATACATGAAAGGCTGTCACTCCTAGAAGTCCAAGGTCTCAAAACCTGGATCCTCAATGGTTTAACTGTAGGGATGGGCGAATCTACTCGCTAGGACTCGTTACTCGGCGAGTAGTAAGGGACTCGCAGGACTCGGTACTCTGCGAGTTTCCCAGTGATTACTCGCGAGTCTAATGCAAATCAATATCAATCCTAGTTTTGTCAGAAACGCTGACAACTAGGATTGCCATTGTTTGCATTAGACTCGCGAGTAATCACTGGCTACTGTGCCAGTGATAGCAGGGAAACTCGCAGATAACTGCTGTTTCTTTGCGAGCCAGTCCAGCTGTCTTCTCTGTGCAGCTCCAGGGTCCTAGAGCCCGCGCTGCTCACAGACATGATGTAGCAGTGCTGAGATTGTTCTCAGTCTGCTCATTCCCTGTGTACAGACATGAATGTCTGTGCACAGAGATGATGTAGCAGTGCTGAGATTGTTCTCAGTCTGCTCATTCCCTGTGTACAGACATGAATGTCCGTGCACAGAGATGATGTAGCAGTGCTGAGATTGTTCTCAGTCTGCTCATTCCCTGTGTACAGACATGAATGTCCGTGCACAGAGATGATGTAGCAGAGCTGAGATTGTTCTCAGTCTGCTCATTCCCTGTGTACAGACATGAATGTCCGTGCACAGAGATGATGTAGCAGAGCTGAGATTGTTCTCAGTCTGCTCATTCCCTGTGTACAGACATGAATGTCCGTGCACAGAGATGATGTAGCAGAGCTGAGATTGTTCTCAGTCTGCTTATTCCCTGTGCATAGACATCTATATTTATGCACAGGGAATGTAGCAGAGAGGACATCGCGTTTTGGACTGCGTCGGACGGAAGAGGATTTTTTTAATTAAAGATGGAGTCCCTAATGGCTTTTTTTTTTATTTCTAATAAAAAATTTTCCTTGTGTTGTGTTTTTTTTAAAACAATTTAATAGAAATTCATGGTGGTCATGTCTAATATTGGCGTGACCGCCATAAATTTCGGGCTTAGGGCCAGCTGATAATACAAAGCTGGCCCTAACCTCTTTATTACCCAGCGTGCCACCGCTACCAGGGCCGCTGGAAGAGCGGGGTTCAGCGCCAGAGGATGGCGCTTCAATGAACGCGCCATCTTCTGGGGCGGCTGCGGGCTGCAATTTGCAGCGGGGGTGCCCAGAAAGCTTGGGCATCCCTGCGCTGCGGATTCCAGCCCCCAGCTGCTTAGCTGTACCTGGCTAGACATAGAAATTGCGCGGAGCCCCACGCATTTTTTTTTAATTATTTCATGAATTTCAGAGTCAGAGTCTCAGAGTCAGAGTCTCAGAGTCAGAATCTCAGAATTTCATGAAATAATTAAAAAAAAATGCGTGGGTCTCCGCGCAATTTCTATGTCTAGCCATGTACAGCTAAGCAGCTGGGGGCTGGAATCCGCAGCGCAGGGATGCCCAAGCTTTCTGGGCACCCCCCGCTGCAAATTGCAGCCCGCAGCCGCCCCAGAAGATGGCGCGTTCATTGAAGCGCCATCCTCTGGCGCTGAACCCCGCTCTTCCAGCGGCCCTGGTGGCGGTGGCACGCTGGGTAATAAAGAGGTTAGGGCCAGCTTTGTATTATCAGCTGGCCCTAAGCCCGAAATTTATGGCGGTCACGCCAATATTAGACATGACCGCCATGAATTTCTATTAAATTGTTTTAAAAAAAACACAACACAAGGAAAATTTTTTATTAGAAATAAAAAAAAAGCCATTAGGGACTCCATCTTTAATTAAAAAAATCCTCTTCCGTCCGACGCAGTCCAAAACGCGATGTCCTCTCTGCTACATCCCTTGTGCATAAATATAGATGTCTATGCACAGGGAATGAGCAGACTGAGAACAATCTCAGCTCTGCTACATCATCTCTGTGCACAGACATTCATGTCTGTACACAGGGAATGAGCAGACTGAGAACAATCTCAGCTCTGCTACATCATCTCTGTGCACAGACATTCATGTCTGTACACAGGGAATGAGCAGACTGAGAACAATCTCAGCTCTGCTACATCATCTCTGTGCACAGACATTCATGTCTGTACACAGGGAATGAGCAGACTGAGAACAATCTCAGCACTGCTACATCAGGCAGCAGGCGGGCTCTAGGACCCTGGAGCTGGCAGCCTGTACAGAGGAGACAGGATCTTATCTGTGCGAGTCAGCGATTACTTACAAAGTAAACTAGCAATGCAAATAAATGACAAAACTAGGATTGCTTCAGGCTGAAGCTTCCGAGACACATCTGCGATTTGTAAATCTCACACTACTCGCTATTCCTCGCTTCCCCATTCATTAACATTGGACTCGCTAGACTCGCAACGAGTAGCGAGTCCTGGGCTCGGACTCGCTAGAGTCAAGCGATTCCGAGTAATTTAGGATTCGCCCATCACTATTTAACTGTTCATACTTTATCACTTTGCTATACACGTCTTTTGCTAGAAAGCAAAACAAACTCCAGGGTGCCAGACAGTGGCACATCATACCATATTTTTGTGGCACAATATGTAACGGGGAGATTCATGGAAATATGGACCTCTCTGTTTCCTGAAGGTTATGATAGAAGTGGGTAAATTGCAAAAAGTTTCTGAAAATGATCAGATGGTAATTCCAATTGGTGCCAATGTCATGGCCAAATTGAATTAGGAAAACCCTACATTGTAGGAAGTGAGTATGATTTAAGGGGAGTGGATCTCCATTGTTGATGGACTCAAAACACTGTAAACATTCCTAGAAGTCATTATACAAGAGAATTTAAAGCACAGAAGATTTACATTCAGTTACAACAAGTGGAAACCTGGAAACCATGACAAACTGATAAACAGGGTAAACTGGAAAACTGCATAATGTTTCAATATACAATGGACCAGCTGATCATTATGCACCAAAATTTAAAAAAAAGGCAACTATAGGTAAATCCAAAAAGAAGCTAAACTTTAAAACCAACAATGCATCTAACATTAATTTTCTTACATGGCAAAACTGTTAATATTCTTACAATAAGAGCCAAATTAAGTTGGAGAATCATTTGCCTGCAATGTCTTGTCTGTATGGCTTGAATTATGTGGCATATGTTCGTATTTTACAGGCAATTGATAATGAATAACTCAGAGTTCTTAAAGACTTAAATCTATAAGATGATATACTGGGTAAAAAGATCTTGTCTAGTCCTCTGTTGCTTCAGTCTTAATTATATGTTCCCTGAGATACCAATTAATATATCATCAAAATCTAATACATGAACAACACAGATCTCTATATACAAATATTTGTTGCTGAATGTCAGCACAGTTTGTTAGATTCAATCCTAAGGCAAGTTCAGACAGGAATGATAAAATTATAAAATAAGAATCAGAAAGCTACAACCTTCAATAACATATCATTGAATTCATAAAATATAAAAAATTGATATGGTACAAAGTTATGTAGAATTCATTCCAGTTACTATTCCCTGAGGAAAGGAAAGACAGACAGGGAGATAAAGGATAAAACAGCAACTTCACGGCTGCGTACACACTAGGCAGCAAACAGCTTGGCACTGGCCGGTATGCCAACAGCTCTTTCCACCCAGGCGGCTTGTACAGAATTACATTTTATCACCAGCAAAAGCTGATGGGTTATGTGACTGTTTGTTGGAGGTGGGTGTGGTCAAAAAGTAGCTGTACCTGAAAAGAACTACCCAAGAGCTAGCAGCAAAACTGATATTAACCCTTGGTGCACCAAAAGAAAAGAAAACACATTTTATATGAAGAGTCTCACCAGGCAATTGAGACTCAGGCCCCTATACATGTCACAAGTCTTCAATACTAGGAAACAATTGTGACAGCACCGCTATTTTTTACCTCAAAATAACAGAAATCTCAACCAACCTCTTTAAAGAGGCCCTGTCACTTATGCTGCATGGCAATCTAAATGCAGCACTGAATGCAGCATGTCTGCTGCATTCAGGGAAGGGGTCCACCATGTGTCTGTCTGCTGTGTACCCCAAGATATAGGCTTTGTAAAACTTACTGTTAGAAGCCATAGAGGCAGTCACTGTGGCTGGAGTGAGCTTGATTGACTGTGGCCATTTCCTCCCCTTCTGCCTCTCTGTGTGCCGCCTCCTGCTGTGTTTGTTTATGCTTTCTCAGGGCAAAAATCTTGAGCTGACGTCAGGACAAATGATTTGCATGCTGTGTATGACAGAGAGGAGTACAGGAGGAGGGCAGAGCCAGCACAGCAGAAGGCTGCACAGAGAAGCAGAGGGGGATGGAATGGCCACCGTCAATCAATCAAGCTCCCTCCAGCCACAGTGACTGCCTCTATGGCTTCTAACTGTAAGTTTTACAAAGGCTATATCTCGGGGTACACAGCACACAGACACATGGGGGACCCCTTCCCTGAATGCAGAAGACATGCTGCATTCATTGCTGCATTTAGATTGCCATGCAGCAGGGGGATGACAGGTCCTATTTAAGGTCACGTTTACATGTTCAGTATTTGGTCAGTATTTTACCTCTGTATTTGTAAGACAAAACCAGGAGTGGAACAATCAGAGGAAAAGTATAATAGAAACACGTCACCACTTCTGTATTTCTCACCCACTCCTGGTTCTAGCTACAAATACTGATGATAAATACTGAGTAAATACTCAACTTGTGAATGTGCCCTTAAAGTCAAGGTATCATGGTTTATATTGTGTATGAACAAAATGATTCAACTTTGAACTCAGCCAGATATTTAGTGGGTACAAAAAGTCTACAAAACCCTGTGAAAATGCCAAGTATTTGTCATGTAAAAAAATCATTCATGGAGAATCATTTCAGAACTTTATCCACCTTTATTGTCACCTATGTTCTGTACAATTCCAATGAGAAACAAACTGAAACACTTTGAGGGGATATATAAAAATAACAAAACTAAATGAATGTGGTTGCATAAGTATGAACACCCTCTTATGACTGGGGATGTGGTTGAGTTCAAAATTAGCCAATCACATTTAAATGTATGCTAAATAACATTCAGTGCACAGCTGCCATTATTTACAGTGATTCTGATTAATCCCAAATAAAGTTTAGCTGTTCTAGTAGGATTTTCCTGACCTTTTCTTAGCTGCAATTTACAGAAAAAGCCATAGTCCTTCAACAGATTACAACAAAGTTAAAAGAATCTCATTGTTGAAAGTTATCAGTCAGGAGAAGGGTACAAACAAAATTTCAAGACATTAGCGAGACATGGAGCATTATGAAGACTGTAATCAAAAAGTGGCTTAAATGTGGATCATTAATGACATTACCTAAAGTAGACAGCCCTAAAGGGCCTGTCACACGCGTCAATATCGCCTGCACGATATCGGCTGCACGTGACGTTGCAGCGATATTGACGCGTGTGACATACTGAATCAACCAGCGATAAATCGCTGGTTGATGATCGCCAGGTTTTAGAACCTGCTCTAAAACCTGGCGATTGTCGCCCGGTGGACACGCAGCATCGCTGCATGTGACACCGGGAGTAGCGATATTCCAGCTCCCAGCGCCTCTCACAAGCGCTGGGAGCTGGTATCCAAGGTACACTGCGGGTATCTAGGCAGCGCGCGCTGCCTAGATACCCGACGTGTACCTTAGTTACCAGCCTCCTCCGCTCACCAGCTGGTATCTAAGGTACACAGCGGGTAACTAGGGACCCTAGTTACCCACTGTGTACCACCTCGGATGACCCTCATACACTGTTAATATGTGCCCCTGCAGCCTAGTAAACCATTTGCAGCACTGCTTTTGTGTGAAAAGTGGCTGCAGTAGAAGTGAGATAATGATTTTATACACTTACATGCCTGTGTACTTCTGGGCGTCTCCCTGTGTGTGCTGGGACTTGTGGGTTGTGCTCATCATGCCTGCTCTCCCCCTCCCTTATGCACGCCCCCTCTCAGCCTGCTATAGTGATGTGAGGCTGATCTCGTCATAAAGGGGCGGGGCTAAATCGCGGCATCCCGGTAGCCCCACCCCCTTTATGACGCAATCAGCCTCACACAGTATAGCAGGCTGAGAGGGGGCGTGCATAAGGGAGGGGGAGAGCAGGCATGATGAGCACAGCCCACAAGTTCCAGCACACACAGGGAGACGCCCAAAAGTACACAGGCATGTAAGTGTATAAAATCATTATCTCACTTCTACTGCAGCCACTTTTCACACAAAAGCAGTGCTGCAAATGGTTTACTAGGCTGCAGGGGCACATATTAACAGTGTATGAGGGTCATCCGAGGTGGTACACAGCGGGTAACTAGGGTCCCTAGTTACCCGCTGTGTACCTTAGATACCACCCGGTGAGCGGAGGAGGCTGGTAACTAAGGTACACGTCGGGTATCTAGGCAGCGCGCGCTGCCTAGATAACCGCAGTTTACCTTGGAGACCAGCCTGCTCCCGCTTCCAGCAGGCTGGCAGCGGGAGCAAGACATCGTGGAAACGATATTTAAATCGTTTCCACGATGTTTCTGGTCAATTGATCGATGGTGAGTCTGCCTGTGTGACAGCTCACCAGCGATCAGCCGTCAATGTCGTCAGCGATCATCTCCCTGACGACATTGACGCATGTGACAGGCCCTTTAAAAATGAATGAAAATAAGAAAATTGGTCCTGGAAGGGGCAAAGAGGCCTACAACAACATTAATGAAGCTTCAAGAATTTCTGGCAATTATTATTTGTGTACAGCATGGGACAACAATCTCCCACATTCTTCACGTCTGGGTACAGTGATAGGGTGGTAAGGCAGTATCCTTTTCTTACAAATAAAAACATTCAAGGACATTTATGTTCTGCCAAATCATACATCATGTTTGCCAAAAGCATGTGAAAAACACATGATATTCTCTGATGAGCACAAGGTTGAACTTTTGCCCATAATTCAAAAACGTACATTTGGCACAAAGCTAACACTGCACATCACCAAAATAACACCATACCCCCAGTGAAGCATAGTGAAGGCAGCATTGCACTTTGGGTTTGTTTTTCAGCTGCTGAAACTGGAGCTTTTGTGAAAGTGGAAGGAATTATAAACTATTCCATATATTAGTCAATTTTGCAACAAAATCTTCAGGCTCCTGCTACCAAGAGGAAGATGAAGAGGAAATTCACCTTTCAGCTTAACAACAAAGGGACCTGTAACCCCCCTGGTGCTTTGCTAACTGAATGCAGCACTGAATGCAGCGTGTCTGCAGCATTCAGGGAAGGGGTCCCCCATGTCTCTAGCCCTCTTGTAAGCTGTTAAAAAGACTTTGTACAGATAAGGAGTACGGAGGGACTTACTCAGTAATAGGTTATCGCTTTTGTATGGTGTCCTCACCACCTCCAGCCCTCTCTGTTCCACCTCCAGCCTTCTCTTGTTCAGCCTCCTGTATGTGTCATCGCTGAGGGCTGGAGAGGGCACACAGAAGGCTGGAGGCAGGGAATACACAAGCCACAGCGATGACACATACAGGAGGCTGAACAAGAGAGGGCTGGAAGTGGACCAGAGAAGGCTGAAGGCAGGGAGGACACCAGCAACAGCAATGACTCAATACTGAGGGGGGCTAGAAATATGGGAGACCCCTTCCCTGAATGCAGCAGACAGCATTCAGTTAGCATAGCACCAGGGGGGGGATGGAAAGACAGGTCCTCTTTAAGGCTGATATTCTGGCGAATGCACAGATGTGGTCATTGACTATAATGATGCAGATGGCATTACAGTATGCTCTTTCATACATCATTTTTGGCTGAATACGCCTATTAAAGGTGGACAGCAAGATATAGTCTACCATCAGCGCATTTGCCGGAATCACGTTTTGTGAGGATTCAGATGTAATTTTCAACAGAGCTGCTGAACATAAGGGCAGATGCAATGTGAACCCAGGCAAAAGGTGTGCATATTTATGCAAGATAATATATTAGTTCTTTATTTTTTTCTTTCCCACCAAAAACAATCAGTTTTTTTGTTGGGTTGTATAGATTATGGGTGAAATTAAAAGTGAAATAGTTCTGAAATTAATTTTCTTTTTATATTACAAAACCTGGCATTTTAACAAGAGAGTGTAGACTTTTTATTTGCACTGTATTAGGTATTGGTCAATGTTATGTCCAAAACATGTAAGCTTGTAATCCGCGTCAAGGTTCCTCATGTTTATTAGTCTCTATCCAAATACTCAGAAAACTTAATAAAAAGACAATATTCAAAAAAACTGACTGTATCCAGCCACAAACATCTATCAACTAATGCACTTGGCAGGATGCAGCTAAACTCCATTAAATAGAGGCAAACACAGGTGCTAGATACCGATATAGTCACTCTCAACCAGCCAATACATGGGGGAGGTGACTGACGGCACTATATGGTAAAAATTCTTATTGTCTTCAATATGAAAATCAGCATACTCTTTTTTTAAGTTCCTCTACAATTACTCACCTTCAAAACAAGAAAATGAGACTTTAACTGTAAGGGTATGTGCCTACGATCCGGTGACACCATCCTCCTGGACGCAGCATCTCTTCTCTGATAGGGATGTGAGTGTTCTCCTCAGGGGAGTGCAGCGTCCATGCCCCTGATCAATTCTAGCTAAATCTTGAAATATCTTTCTAAACCTATATCATAGCTGCATTCTGATTGTCATTGAAAACAGACAAGTTGATTGCCTGGCTCTTTAATACCAGCTGATCTAAACTCCTGTATAGCAGTGAGACAGTTTTTCCTACGTCAGATTAGCGTGGTGTAAAGATGACACATCCCTGAATATAACTCACAAGGGTAAATCGCTGTGCTAAATAGACAAATGGAGATTTCAGCTCTGAAGCAAGATGATATTCAATGCAAATCTGTACTATAATACAGACTACACAAACATTTTACAATATATAATACAGTATTTTGTGAATTTAAAAGGTGGTTGTAAAGTTTAAGAATTTTTTATATGTATTTTTGAATAACATTATTAATAAAGATTTATTTTTGTATAGCCATGGCTGATTAAATACTCAGCTCGTAAGAAAAAATATCATCAACTTTTTGAAATTATCTTTACATGTGAATTGAGAAATAAGCATCACAAACACATCTTGAGTAGAAAATCACTAGATATTTTAAGCCTCACACCTATCCAATCTTAATTACCCCAATATTGTCAGAAAATGTCTATTCAATGTGTGGCGCCCCTGTTGACTGGTCTCCACAGTAAAATTGCACCTATCCCACAGGTGTGGTGTTACCGCTCTCAGGTGAGAGGGGTTGCCGAGCCAATACACATTCACTTGAATCCAACACTATACAACTCCAGACCTTGGGATCTGGATGGATCCTATGCAGGGAGGGCCCCATCTGCAGGCTGGAGGAAGGAGTAGGTAGAGGGGGTAGAGACAAAAGTTAGTAAGGTTAAGAAGTGTGAGGAGAGTAGAGAGTGTGGAGTGACAGGAGTAGGACCTGGAGGATGGAACCGCTTAGAGGCTCCTTTCAGGTCAGGACGGAGGGAGAGTGAGAAGGACGAAAGGCTCCTAGGGGGCACAGCTGTGGGGGAACTACCCGTGATGCCCCATATCCACTACCGGCCGGAGGTGCGTGGAGGGACCAGGCCGCAGAGGGGACTGGACCCAATCTAGCTGAAGGACTGCAAACCTTAACTAATGAACTGGAGGCAGCTGGGCTTGCATGGACAGCTACCAACACTGTGCTCATTTGCTGAAAAGGTGGCCACATAGGACCTGGGGATGTGGTGACCGTCGCCCGACAGGGCCCGCGACCACTGGCTTGGGACACTGAGTACGAAGATGCAGGGCAGGAGAGGAGAGTAGCCAGCATGGAAAGATGGCCAGGTAATGATCGTGAAAGGTGTCTTGGTGAAGTGGCCCCCGTATCATCTGAGAGCTGGCCATGCTGCGCCATGGAGGAGTACAGCACCCAGCTGGGTGGACTTGATTGATCACCAAGTAAAGGTAAAGAATCACAACCCTGGTCTCCTCCAATTATTCTGTGCGCCATCCCTGCTGAGCCCTGCGTCCTCATCGGCTACTTAAAAAACTTTAATTCTAACCCTGGGGGGAGCGATACCACCAAGGCTGCCACTCCATCGGCTCCAGAGGTCCCACAGCAGCGCTGGTCACTCTGACCAGAACAACCACAGATGGTGTCACAAACTATTCCCTTGTAAATAGCCCCCTTTACTGCACGCCCAGGATCACGGAGCTGGGTCACCGCCACCATGATCTCCCAAAGAACTAACCGGCTTGGTTCAGAGTACCCCACGGCCCTGGTGGGCGTCGCAAATGCAATCAAAAATTAGCCTTTAGCCCTTTTGCAGGATTGTTGGCAAGTATGGAACTATTTGCACTTGAAAATATAATATTCAACATATAAGAGATAGAATCATATCATGGTCGTGGATGCTGTAGGAGTTGCAGAGTTTTACTTTAACAGCTCACACCCCCTTTAAGTTGCTACAGTCTGATGATTGATTTTCTGTAACAAATGTTCATATTATAAATTGTGGATAGTACAAAATGCAGACAGATCTGTTCATTGAAGGAGGGTTGTTCTGCTTGTCACGGGCTTAGCGAGGGAGTCATAGCAACAGGCTTGCCAACATCATATAGGATTTGCTGCAAATGATTTCCCTTGTTATGAAATACTTTGTAACACACTGTGAATTTTACCATTAACTCTTGCTGGAACTTGCTTTTCCGCAATTTAAATCACACATTGCTTCTCCTATGGTCTAATGATTTGCCTGTCCTAAATTGGAATACCGCCTCTCTTGTGCCGATTTCTCAGACAGGAGAGCAGGAGGTAAGAGACAAAGATCCACCCCGCTTTAAGTAATCAGTCTCTGGGTCTGTACTGCTGGAGATGGATTACATTTAAAAACAGACAAGCAACAAATTAACCAGACGTACCCTGCATTTTAGAATAATTTTTTTAGGAGTATAGAAACTTAATTTTTAAATCCAGTGAGTTGCAGATGCCTTTTTTTATCATATTATTTTTCAAATAAGATCAGGTTTTTGGAAGGGATTCAAAGATTGTGATCCTGACAGGTACAGATCAACACGTGATTTCATATCATTGAGAAAACCATTTCTTAGTATAGTTGAATTGGAAAATAGCCTGAACCTAAATGGGTTGACCTGTCTAAATGTACAAGTCTGCAATCACTCTATATGACTGCAGATTTGTGGTTCCTCACATGGCACTGTGCGCTTTGAGGATTCTCTGATGTCAGAGCTGGGAATGGCGGTCACATGGCTGTAACTATGAGATATGCATACTCCTGACCAGAATTTGACTACTTGGGCACCACTTCACTCAATGCAAGTGTATTGAACAAGGCCACGCTCATCTAAGTTTTTAAATTAGATGGCTGTCAGTCAAATGGTGGTTCAGCCGATCAATCAGCAGGTAACCATCTCAGACATTCTTATCATGTTCAGGAACACTAGATTGGCCAAGTGCTCCTGTATTGTCTATGAGAGAGCCATTGCCAGACATGTCTGATGGGATCCTATCTCTGGGAAAACAAAATGATCAGGGTCCGAATTCAACATGGTGATCCTTGACTTCTCTGATAATCATTTGGCTGGGACCCCATACACCTTAGACTATAAGCCAAATCCTTCGACATCGGTGGTTTAGGCTTACATTACTATGCGTATGTATGTAGAGTCTTTAAAGCTTGCTATTTGTTACCATCTTTTCAGTTAGATATTAAAAGGTATCAACCACTGAGAACTCTAAGATTTTAATATTTTTCTATCTACTGGCTAACACGGTACAAACATATATTTGTATTGTGGCAAGTCAGAGAGTGATTCTGGTTGCTGAGATATTTTGCTAAAAAGTGCCAACCGGACTTAGCACCGTAATTTAACCTCCAAAGTCCCCAAATTATGTACATTGATATATGAAGGAGATTGATGTATTACTGCTTATCAAAACTTATGACAGGTGACAAAGCAGCTTTCCTGAGGCAGCTGAAGTGACGGCCATTAGATGTCACTTAGTCTCTATTAATGGATGTACAGTAATTAAAGAAACACTTAAAAACCCATTTTTACTGCTGCTCTATTATTGAAAGTGGATCTGTTAGATGATGATAAGTAGGTGAAATATTAAGAAAAAACATGATAAGTGTGTGACTTGTATAGGAGATATGAACAAATATTTAGATTTGACTTTCTTAACTGGTTGTTGCACGCAGAACTCCAGATTATTACTCAGCCACAAAATTATTAATGCCTGCTCCTCCTGATGTGATTGATTATCCAATAATTTTAAAACTTAGGACATGATAATAATTATCTCTAATACGCAGGATGGTTCATCACACAATGCTGTCCAGTACTGAGTAATTAAGGTTGTTTGTCTTGTATCGAAGCCAAGCCATGACTGTCTCTCACGTGTCAATCGGGATGAGTGCACTTTTGGTGGAGAAGTAATAGGCATGGGTTTTGGACATTGGGCTTATTAGATTTTTATTAGCTATTCTGTTCTCTTACAAAAGTAGAAGATAATGAGCAGTGACCATCAAAGACAACCATTAGGCCATGTTCACAAGTTGCTTTACTGATTAGGGATGAGCGAGTATGCTCGGCACTACTTGTTACTCGCACAAATATCTCGGTACTCGGGATGCTCAGCGAGCACTGAGTACCGCCGAGATGCTCGGACTCCTCGCTAATAATTATCAATCTGACACAAATACACAGCTCCCATCAGTGCACACAGTGAGCTGGCACCTCACAGAGAGCAGATTGATTGTTAGGATCCCTCTGGGGGGCACAGCAAGGTGTTGTATGCTGCGGCGATTTGAAAAAGCCCACCCTCCCGCCCTTTCCAGAAACACTCGTTTTATAGCCGGAAGTCTGTGGGCGGAGCCTGTCACTAATTGACTTACATTGGACTCGGGCTCTGGCCGAGTACACGAGTATCTTGGGATGCTCGGCCAGAGCATCGAGCACCCGAGCATTTTAGTACTCGCTCATCTCTATTACTGATGCATTTTTTTTGCCCATGATTTTTTAAAACCAGTGTTTTTAAAGCGCTTTTGGAAAAATAGATTATGAATGTGGTAATAGAGATACATTGCACTAGAAAATTGGGTGTTCAATTAGGGTCCAACGTATTGTAGTAGAAAAATTGGCAATCTAAAGGAATATGGAACATGGAATATGGAACAAAATGATTTTATTTCCGTGTCATCCCACTTGTACATATAAATTGACATTTCATTTAATTGGCCCTCATCAGAAAGGATTACATACACTAAAAACATGGCATTAGCGATAGGGATATGTAGAGCTTATACTGCTAATAGAGAGCGCCTCTGGAGTGCCAAGTTTTCTACTGTACTAGATAGGGATTGTGATCATGGCCTTATAGATGTGGGCTAACAACAATACTAACTACAATACTAATTCTCAAGTATGTTTTAGAAGCGTGCCCCAAATGTATGGTAATGTATGCCAGTATAATTGGAAGTATATATTGCATAAGTCGTAACACAAATATGTGTGGTAGAAATGACCAAATAATGAATCCTAATTTAGTAAACTGGGCTGAATAATTTAAGTCTTACTGATCTGAAAATATATATAACAATTCCTCTGATAGTATTATTTAGGTCATATTTTTTTTCTATTACAGTCTATATGGTGTCCCTATTAGTTTTCTTGTTTGTGAAAGCCTTTGGAGCCAATTTTCAGATCTACAGCTTGAGAAAGTAGATGCCACATTTAGGTGGTGGTATTCACTGAATTCTATAGTAATACATAGACATACTGGACCCGATTTATCAAAGCTATCGCGCCAGAAATACTGGTGTAAAAGCTTTCAAAAGTCACAAAATGTAGGGGCAACTGACAGTTGCCCTTACATTTTGCTATTTTTGGTGTTTTCATGCCAATATAGGTGGACCTGGTGCCGGATGAGGACTTGGTAGGAGTGGAACACCACAGCTCATTTGATTCATGACAAGCTATGCCCATGAATACACCAAAAATCATTGATGAATCAGGCAAATTAACTAATGCATATTTATAATTTCCCTCATGATTTTGACGATGAGATGGGAGGGCTGAGGTTTTATTTTCCTGAGTTTGAAACCAATTGTAAAATCCATTTCTGATACTACACAACAATTCCTCTGATAGAATTATTTAGGTCATTTCACATAAATTGTAATTCTTTTTGAAGAACGTTAAAGATGACCATGAGTAATGGTCATCGTTCATTCCATAGCCCCAATTCACTGTGACCCACATAATGTTGTTAACTTCATATTAAGAAGGAAAGCTAATAAGAAGATAATTGTATAAATTTTAAATAAATAAAATATTCTGTACTGTCCAATATTCATTTTATAGTGTACAATACACTATAGGATTAAGTACTTGGACAAAAGGGAAGAAGAGCAAAGGATGCATCATCCACCAATGTAAAAGGAGGCCCAATAAAATAAAAATCGGCAATGGCAAAGTTTTCAATGAGCCATAAGGAAAAGAATAAGTTGTAGGACTACAAAGGATTCCAATCACGACTACCTGATCATTCGCAATCTATGGCTAGTATGTGATTTCATTGTGTACTAAACGAAAGCATGAAGCTGAAAACACAAGAAAATTGCTTGTATCAAATCTGGTCTGGAAAACTGCAGAATACTTATGGGAACACTGACAGCAGTGGTTGGACAATATCATGGATATTTTTCATTTTTCTTTGTGAAACTGCTTGCTACAGTAGTGATGTCACTGTGAACAGAATGTCGCCACTCAATACCATGGAGGCAGCCGAAAGCGAGACACTGAGTCATGGTTTATCCCATCTACTTGTTGGTAAGACACTGTGGAGAACTCCAGAGATGTTCCCCATAAGCAATGTAATATTAGCAAGCAAAGTAGAGAGCAAGTTGGACAATATGAATGGGAAAGGAATCCAAACAAACTTTAACCCCTTAGGACTGCTTGGCACTAGGAAGCACTATGAAAGGGGTCACCACTGTCACCACTATGGCCACCAGATTAGCTGATATGGTTGTCACATTACTATAGATCTGAGGTCCCCAAACTGCAAACCTTGAAAGCCACATTTAGCTCTGAAAGCAGGTCGCAAACCACATTCAGAAATAAGAGAGGGGCGCGATACACATTCAGCTCCTGCCAACCTCACATGAAGTGACAACCAGAGCCCCCATTAAAATGACAGCAAACATTTTTCCCCAGAAATTACAGAGAAGTGTACCAGATCAGGGGTTCCTACCTTGCTCCATTACATCTGATCTACTATGTGGGGCCACAAAAGTCACCATCTGGAGATTGATCTTCATAGCTGTTTGATAGCCTAGTGCTTGTGCACCAAACCAGAATACAGTTTTGAGCCACAAATCACATTCCGCGAAACATATGGCTACAGGTTGGGCACGCCTGCTATAGACATTGCATGGACATACATACGGGATTATAAGGTTTGTGTATTGTGTTTGATTTAGAATTCCGACCTCCAAATAAAATGTATTAAATGTAACTGCCCTTTCACAAAGCATTTGACATGTCATAAATTCATATCAGAAGATTGCATAGATGGGGGATTCTGGTGCTGAGACGTCCACTGGTTGTTATAACAAAGGGAAAGAAGTTCTCAGATGAGTAATGTTATTTTCTGAGAATGAAATCAAACTGACACATTTTGTACTGTGCCTTGTCTCCAGATGTGAAGTAGAGCGATGCTCAGCTAACTGCTTATAAGCCATTCCTCTGAGGAGTCCCCAAGAATGTTCTTATGAAAAGTTTTTAAATTGCAGTTATGCTTTAATGTTTTTATTAACACAAAACTTAAACAATCCAGTTAGTATCTGCAAAATCCATAATTATGGGAATTCATGTAGACATGTATGGGACATGTTTGTATGGGACATGTACGGTAGTCCACAAAACAGGATCTCTTGGTCATATGGCGTATAACTTATTTGAAGTTTCTCTTATTCTACACTCTTGCAGATATTAGGCATCTTGACCCAGTTTTGAGAGGACTTAATGCAGTAATATCAGCAATCACAATTTACTACATAGAACATAAATGCCATCTGCTCTGAAAAAGCCATTTTGTGTTTAACGTCTTAGTATGTACAACTAAGCTGGAGGGGTTGCCTGCCTAATGGGCCTGTAACTGCTATATAAATTATTAACACATTTTTAATTGCGTGTTGCGTGGTGCCGTAGGATGAGCCTTTCACATCTTTATTAAAGTTGATTCCAAAAAGCTGAGGCCATGGTAATACATTCTGTCATTGCATTCCTCATTCAGTGGAAAGCTGAAAATAGCATTATGTATTTTTTGAGCACAGAACACAATTATGATCATAACTGATTGGGGGCAGGATTGATAATCTTGACACTGTGCATTAGACTTTCATTAATCCAACTACCAGTAGTCTGAGTTTTCTATTAATCTAGCAGAGGATGAGAATAGTTGCATGTAGTACAGTTATTTTCATCGTCAATATGCAAGGAGTGTGCAAAGTTAAGGAGAAAATGGTATACGCTTGTATAAATATATAGTACTAGCTGGGAGCCCGATGCACATGCATCGGGATTCTAGAAGGGCGAGTCTCAGACTCGCAATGGTCGCTGCGCGAGTCGACTGAGAACTGCCAATGCTTCGCGCGTATCCACATGACCACGCCGGCTCGCATTGCGAGTCGACTCAGTACTGCTCGCAATGGCCGCTTCGCGGCCAATACTTCGAGGGTATCCACATGACCACGCTGACTCGCATTGCGAGTGGACTCAGAAGGGGCAAAAAACCCATTCGCAATTATATAACTGATGGCACCTTCCAAATGATGAGAATACTAACAGAGGTCTGTGGAGATTAGGTTTACAGCCTAAGCAAGCCTCTTCCTGATGGGATTTCTCTCCAAAAGGAACCATAATGTTATCAAAGGAAAACATAATTAGCCTGATAATAATTTTGTCCGTCAATAAATAGTAGAGACAGGTAGATCTTCCAGCAGTCACTTGGACAGCGTATCCTGGTATGATCAAGTGCTATAAAGTGGCATTAGTTTCTAATTGTTATGCCCTCCCAGTTTGTATGTTTCCATCTAGATTGTGTCTTAATTACTAGAAGTTATAGTCCCAAACACACCACAGTCATCCAAACTTGATGATTTCACCTGATCTAGCCAACTATCTAATACAGTATATAAAGGTTTCCATTTTGCCCTATCCATGATGTCAAGGTAAAGATTTCCATACAAGAGCCATAATCTCGGCCAAACTCACTGATGTCGAGGGGTTCAGCAAAATAATCAGCCAACTGATTGTCAATGGAGATGTCAAACATGCATGACAGATTTCAGACTGTCGATCCCTTTGTTCTGTCAAAAATAGACTGCCAGAATAGGTGTCTATTGATGAGTCTCACATAAAGAACACAGGATCGTTCATCCAACAGCAATCCAATATGTATTCCTAGCTTTAGAAACATTAAGCACATTGAAGTTCAACATCCCTGATGCTTTTGTTCTCAATGAGCCACTACCAGAGATATCTTGGTGCATGTATATTACTGTGTGGCACCCCAGGGGTTAAGTGCCACAGAAACAACACCAAGGGTTAACTCCCCACACAACACCTGACACTGCACTAGCACCTCTAGGCCAGAAAGGGGAACTAAAGCAGCTCCCTTATATATTCTGATGTCAAGAGGAAGTAGTTAGTTCAGTTCCTGGGAGAACTGAGGAAGAGAGACTGTAGTGTAAAGAGGCTGCCTCAGGCTTCTCTACAGTCTGCTCCTCGATTCCAAGCCTAGCCAGGGTCTGAGGGAAGGAGTGCAAGAAACAGAGGAACACATCTGGGAGACTGAGTGACTTCATAACTCATCCCGGAGGAGCGCACAGACTGGATACCGGATCCGAATCTGTGACTGAAACATGCAGCACAGAAAACACCGGGATAGTGGAGGTTGTAGATCTACACTGTACCTCAGCAAAGCAACATGGCAGGGTCAGAAGCACATGGAAAGACTCAAGTTGCCTAGCAAAAAGGGGTACCTGTGAGGAGAGACAGTGCCAGCAGCTCAGCTAAAGCAGCAGCAGGGCCACACACACAGCGCAGCAGTGGGAAGCTGAGGACCCAGTCAGGGTGGGAGCAACTCGGCCCCTGTACAGACTCTGTGGACAGTACTCTGCTACCAACATCTGCAGTAAAGTCTTGGAAAACTTCAAAACCATGAGTATGTGTGATCCTTGTATTCAAGCCCTACTTTCTCTCACAAGCAGCCACCGCCTCCACTATCATCCCTATCCTGCAACATCTATAGCATCCATCGTAAACTTTAACTATCACTGCCCCGGGGAACCAGGCTCTGCCTGCGGAGAGCCGTTACATCTCCGGCTGCTAAACATCATCCCCGGAGGTTCTGCCGCAGTGGTGGTCACCCTGACCACAACCCGTGGGTGGCGTCACGACAAGCTCCCCTGTAAATATTCCCCCCATTACTTGCAGAACCCGGGACATGGTCTGGACCAAGACCACCATGATATCCCCAGCAGTACCCTGGTCCGGTACTGAGTATCCCGTCCCAGTGGGCTCCACAACTGTATTTTGCTCTGCCTCAGTGCAGCTGTCCAGAGTTGACATTGAGAGCATTGTATGAATGATGTAGGACATGTCATCCACATGAAGGAGGGCATGAGGATGTGATCACAGGGATGGGGGAGAACCTGAGTAAGACTAGTGGTGCCCATCAAACTGGACTACTCTGCATGGGGAATTATAAAAGGTCTTTTTGGGGTATGCAAACAGGGTTGAGGCTTATATACAGTTTGCTAAACTGCTCTAAAAAAGGCATTAAAGGTGGTGGCTTGAGTTCATATTGGGAAACCCTGCTCATAGGTTCTCTTAAAATTCTATGTGTTGGTCTAGTGTGCGGACATATAATGGAGAAATTTGTGAATATTTATGTATCCATCCTGCAGCAATTCCTATGTATTTAGTTGATAGATTGAAGTTTTCCTCCTTGAATTTTAATACAATTTTCTCCTCATACACTGTACGGTATAAATGTTACTGTTGATGTTCCACTGTCTCTTAACGTCCACATGCATTTACAGTTTGCATTCGGTTTATTTTACCTCTGTAATTTGCAGACAATGTAATCAGTGGGGGCACGGATATGTTGCAGTGATTAGATGCATATGCACATACTGCAGTTTAGACAATGTACCGTAAGTATCATTAGATGCCATACGGCAGGATTATTTGTGCTCTAAAAGCGCTGATTCATTTTAGACAGTTCAATACCAGACACCTTTGGATCTATGGACAAAAATCTGCCAGGCTCCTCTTTGAAGCCAAAATATACCATAACATCAGTTTCCTATAAAATAATATGTAGAGAAGGGGATATAGGATTTTGAGCTCTACTTGTGGGGGTCTTAGTCTAAGTGTGAAACCATTCTGTATACATCAGAAACACATAAAACCAGCGGTGGGCACATCTAGTATGTCTTTTGTAATGGGCAAATGCAGAATAAGCTCTTGCTACCTAGGATAGGAAAGGTAAGGATTATTGCAAATTGTATTCTAGAAAATGTCAGTCTCATGCGCTCAATAGAACAATTATGGATAATTCTGAAGACACAAGCTGAGCATCACTCTCCATCCAACATCCAGACTCCTAAAGAGCTCATTCTTGAAGAGTGGAAAAATATAGTTTGGAATATGGCACCACGTTGTTCATTCCATGCCTAGGAGACTTGGTGCTAGTTTTAAATATGGCAGTCAGGCAAAATACTAGATACAGTAATATCTGTTGTGGGGTGTATTAATTTATGTATCAACTAATTTGAGTAAAACTGAAGATTTCATAATCAAAGTTATATTATTAACCTTACTGTCATGTTATGGGTTAACAAAATGTTCTATGAAACTCCGTCTTGTCAAAATTTTGGAGATTTTTCTTTCTTGTGTAAGATATTGATTAAAATCTATCTTTTCAAAAGGGGGTGTACTCATTTAAGCTAAGCACTGTATATTTTATAAGAAAAATTTACATCTATTTTCAAATCTCTTAATTTGCAGGTAAAATCTGTATTCAGTGAAGACACATTACTGAGATAAGAAATGGCAGTTAATGCTCATAAAGTTCTATGTAGATGGGTTGAGTGGAGGAAAGAGGAGATAGACGTAGAACTCCTTACCCCTCCCGTCTGCATAACATCTTAGGTTCATAATAGGTTTTGTCTGTTTTATAGCCAGTTTAACCCCTTAGTGACGGAGCCAATTTCCACCTTAATGACCAGACCGTTTTTTGTAATTCTGACCACTCTCCCTTTATGAGGTTATATCTCCGGATCGCTTCAACGGATCCTAGCGATTCTGAGATTGTTTTTTCGTGACATATTGGGCTTCATGTTAGTATTAAATTTTGGTCGATAATTTTTGTGTTTATTTGTGAAAATATAAAATAATTTGCAAAAATTTTGAAAATTTGACAATTTTCAAATTTGTAATTTTTATTCTGCTAAACCAGAGAGATATGTGACACAAAATAGTTAATAAATAACATTTCCCACATGTCTACTTTACATCAGCACAATTTTGGAAAAAAATTTTTTTTGGTCAGGACGTTATAAGGGTTCAAAGTTCATCAGCAATTTTTCATTTTTCCAGCAAAATTTACATAACCTTTTTTTTTAGTGACCACATCACATTTGAAGTCTCTTTGAGGGGTGTACATGACAGAAAACACCCAAAAGTGACACCATTCCGAAACTACACCCCTCAAGCTACTCAAAACTACATTCAAGAAAATGATTAACCCTTCAAGTGCTTCACATGAACTAAAGCAACGTGGAAACAAAAAATGGCCATTTTAATTTTTCCAATAAAAATGTTCTTTTAGCCTCAATTTTTTCATTTTTACATAGGCAACAGGATAGAATGCATACTAAAATTTGTTGGCCAATTTCTCCTGAGTACACCGATACCTCATATGTGGTCATAAACCACTGTTTGGGCGCACGGCAGGGCTCAGAAGGGAAGAAGCGCAATTTGACTTTTGGAGCTAATTTACCATTCAAAAAGTGAAATGGCGCTCCTTCTCTTCTGAGCCCTACCGTGCGCCCAAACAGTGGTTTATGACCATATATGAGGTATCGGTGTACTCAGGAGAAATTGTCCAACAAATTTTAGGATGCGTTTTATCCTGTTGCTCATGTGAAAATGAAAAAATTGAGGACAAAAGAAAATTTTTGTGAAAAAAAAATACTTTTTCATTTTTATGGATCAATTTGTTAAGCCCCAGAGGGTTCAAAGTGCTCACTATGCATCTAGATAAGTTCCTTGGGGGGTCTAGTTTCCAAAATGGGGTCACTTGTGGGGTGCTCCAATGTATAGGCACACAGGGGCTCTCCATACGCGACATGGTGTCCGCTAATAATTTGAATGGAAAATTAGCTCCAATTGTTAGCGGACACCATGTCACGTATGGAGAGCTCCTGTGTGCCTAAACATTGTAGCTCCCCCACAAGTGACCCCATTTTGGAAACGAGACCTCCCAAGGAACTTATCTAGATTGGTGGTGAGCACTTTGAACCCCCAGGTGCTTCACAAATGAATCCGTAAAAATGAAAAAAGAAAATTTTTGTGGAAAAGAAAGTACTTTTTCATTTTTACGGATCAATTTGTGAAGCACCTGGGGGTTCAAAGTGCTCTCTATGCATCTAGATAAGTTCCTTGGGGGGTCTAGTTTCCAAAATGGGGTCACTTGTGGGGGAGCTCCAATGTATAGGCACACAGGGGCTCTCCATACGCGACATGGTGTCCGCTTACAATTTGAATGGAAAATTAGCTCCAATTGTTAGCGGACACCATGTCACGTATGGAGAGCCCCTATGTGCCCAAACATTGGAGCTCCCCCACAAGTGACCCCATTTTGGAAACTAGACACCCCAGGGAACTTATTTAGATGCATAGTGAGCACTTTGAACCCCCAGGTGCTTCACAAACGTGATCCGTAAAAATGAAAAAGTACTTTTTTTCACAATTTTCTTTTTTTCCTTTTTACAGACTAATTTGTGAAGCACCTGGGGGTTGAAAGTGCTCACTATGCATCAAGATATGTTCCTTGGGGGGTCTAGTTTCCAAAATGTGGTCACTTGTGGGGGAGCTCCAATGTTTAGGCACACATTGGAGCTCCCGCACAAGTCACCCCATTTTGGAAACTAGACACCTCAAGGATTATATCTAGGGGTATAGTGAGCATTTGGAACCTACAGCTACTTCACAGAATTTGATAATGTCATATTGAACATTTTCTTTTTTTCACACAATTTCTCACTTTTAGAGCATGTGCACAAGATACGGAGACACTGTGTCCTGGTTGTCTCCTCCCCTGCATTTTTTTTTAGTATTTCTTTATTAAATTTTTAAAAAAAACGACGTGGGGCTTCGCCATATTTTTGGTCCAGCCAGGTACAGCAGGCAGCTACGGGCTGCCACCAACCCCTTCTGCCTAGTTTTACCTGGCTGGAAACCAAAAATATAGGGAAGTCCCTTTTTTTAAAATTATTTCATGAAATAATTTTAAAAAAAAATGGCGTGGGCTTCGCCATATTTTTGGGCCAGCCAGGTACAACTAGGCAGCTGGGGGCTGGAATCCTCAGCGTAGGGAGGCCCAAGCTTTCTGGGCCCCCCCCGCTGTGAATTGCAGCCCGCAGCCGCCCCAGAAAATGGCGCATTCATAGAAGCGCCATTTTCTGGCGCTGTATCCAGCTCTTCCAGCTGCCGTGTAGCGGTGGCAGACTGGGTAATAAGGGGTTAATGCCAGCTTTTTCTCAGCTGGTACTAAGCCCGAGATTCATAACGTCTGGCCAATATTAGACCGGACCATTAGGAATCTCTAGTAATTTGTAAAAAAGACACAAGACAGAGAAAAATATTTTTATTAGAAAAAAAACACAAACACTACTTGGACTCCATCTTTATTATTCATTCTTCGTCCGACGTAGTCCAGTGGGAAGGTCCAATGTAGTCCAGTGGGAGGTCCCGCGACGATTCTCAGTTTTATAGCATATGGGGCATCCCCCATATGCTATAAAAGCAGGTTAATTGTCAGGAGGATGACAGGTCATGAACTCAGTGAGTTCTTGACCTGTCAGAATCCTTGGGTCACAAGGGGTTAACTGTGCTCTTAATGGCGGTCTCCACATCAGGTCAACATAAGTGGTGATCTATCAGGATCCTGGGATCCCACAGGGATCCTGGGATCACCACTGATGGTGATCTGATGTGGAGATCACAATGAAGAGCACAGTTAACAAGGGGTTAACTGTGCTCTTCATGGTGGTCTCCACATCAGATTACCATCAGTGGTGATCTATCAGGATCCTGGGATCCCACAGGGATCCTGGGATCACCACTGATGGTGATCTGATGTGGAGATCACCATGAAGAGCACAGTTAACAAGGGGTTAACTGTGCTCTTCATGGTGGTCTCCACATCAGATTACCATCAGTGGTGATCTATCAGGATCCTGGGATCCCACAGGGATCCTGGGATCACCACTGATGGTGATCTGATGTGGAGATCACCATGAAGAGCACAGTTAACAAGGAGTTAACTGTGCTCTTCATGGTGGTCTCCACATCACATTACCATCAGTGGTGATCTATCAGGATCCTGGGATCCCACAGGGATCCTAGGATCACCACTGATGGTGATCTGATGTGGAGATCACCGTGAAGAGCACAGTTAACAAGGGGTTAACTGTGCTCTTCATGGTGGTCTCCACATCAGATTACCATCAGTGGTGATCTATCAGGATCCTGGGATCCCACAGGGATCCTGGGATCACCACTGATGGTGATCTGATGTGGAGATCACCATGAAGAGCACAGTTAACAAGGAGTTAACTGTGCTGTTCATGGTGGTCTCCACATCAGATCACCATCAGTGGTGATCCCAGGATCCCAGGATCCCTATGGGATCCCAGGATCCTGATAGATCACCAGTGATGGTGATCTGATGTGGAGACCACCATGAACAGCACAGTTAACCCCTTGTGACCCGAGGATTCTGATAGGTCATGAACTCACTGAGTTCATGACCTGTCATTCCCTGGGCCGCACAGCAGGGGTTAACAGAACAGCGGCGCGCCCCTGCGCGCACACCAGGGTGCGCGCACAGAGGAGGCGCGCGTCTCAGAGGAGAGCAGCAGGAGCCGCCGGCAGGAGAAGCCCCCAGGACCGGAGGACCCCGGGACCGGAATCAGGATCGTTGGTAGGTAAGAGTGGTGAGGGGGAGGTGGGGGGGACTTTACTGAGGACCGGGGGGGTCTGCAAACTCCATCCGATGTGATGTTTGATCACATCGGATGGAGTTTAGAGGCGGCGGGGCCGGCATATGGACACCAGGGAAGGAGGAACTTGGTTACCGGAGACCGGGCACCGGGGGAGGGAGCGAGGGGTGTCCGGAGGCTGGGGGACCCAGAGGGGGACTAAGGAGCACCGGGGGAGGACATTCCCATGCAGCCTGACATGTGTGACATGTCAGGCTGCATGGAGATGCAGGGAAGGCAGCACACCGCCGCCATTTTTGAATGGTACGGGGGGGGGGGTGTGGATGGAGGTCTAGGGGGCCCGGGGGGGGGCTCGAGGGGTCTTAGGGGCCTTAGGGGTCAATGGATCACTTTGATCCGACATGTGTTTTCATGTCGGATCAAAGTGAAAGCATTTTTTAGAAAGCACTTTTACTTTTGTAATGTGATGATCGGTAAACGGTGTTTACCGGTCATCACATTACAGGTGCGGGTACAAAAGGAGCTAATTACTAATCTCTAGGGTGTCAGCTACAATCGGTACGCTGACACCCTAGAGGTATTAGCTCCAGGGGCGGCGCTATAGAGCTTTTTCTAGCAGTACGTCTACAGACGTACGGCTGGGCTTTAGTACCCTTTTTTTCGGACGTCTGTAGACGTACGGCTGTCGTCTAGGGGTTAAACATCCTCTTATGGTTGCATGTGTAGCATCATGCTCCGGCTCAGTTTTATTTGCTATGTTTCAGTCTCTTGTATTTAATACCTACACCTACATTGAGCTGGGCATTTCATTTACAATGCTTCCCATGGCTGTGTCCATTATTGGGACTAGGTCACTCTCTGCTCTTTGTCATATTGAGGTCTGTTCTGACACATGGTAAGATTTTAATATATGAGAGTTAGATACTGCCCCATTTTGGGTACACCTTGTCACAGTGGGATGACTTTATGCTTTTTTAATCAAAAATAGTATTTACTTAGTACCCTATGTTATTTGCTTTTTATTTTTTTTATTTTTTTTATTTATAGCAGGGTAATTGGTCATAGAATTTCCATCTTAGGTTTTCACTATTTTTTGGCCAGTGTGAACATGCTCTTACGGTTTCATGTATACAACTCATTCTCTGGCTCAGTTTTTTTTGCTTCACTTTTGTATTAATAGAAATAAGTTTTGTGTCCATTAATGGGACCCAGGTCACTCTCTGCCCCTAGTCATATTAAGGGCTATTATGACATATGGTAAGGTTTTAACGTTAGGGAGAGTTAGGTACTGTCCCGTTATAGGTACACCTTGTTGTAGAGGGAAAGCTTTACATTTTTTTGATCAAAAACAGCGTTTGCCAAGTATCCTATGTAATTTAAATGTACTTGCTTTCTATTTATTTATTCATAGTGGAGTATTCATTAATATAAGTTTCATCTTAGGTTTTGTTGATAGGATGCTATCCGTTAGGCAGTTCTGGATGGATGTGTGCAGCTGCGCAGACGCATGTCAGAATGGACTCAAACGCATGGCAGTGGTGCACTATTTATCAGGAGAGAGAGCTTTTTGCATGTTTGCGTATCCGTCTCCGTCGCAGGCATTCGGAGGGTGATGCACCACCCTTACACTCCATGTGTTATTTTTGGCGCATCAGGATGCATGTGCTTATTTCATGCAGCCTCACGCACCCCAGAAACGCAACATGATGCGTCCTGCGCACACATTAAAAAGACGCGACAGTATGCAAGCGCATACAACCAGATGCCTGCGCATGCACCCTGCATCCTCATGTCAAATATAGGGATGCAGGGCGCATCCATAGGCATGCACACTTGGGACGCATGCTGAAGCAATGCACACAAATGCCAGTGTGAAACCAGCCTACATTCATCTCCTATCTTAGTAATATAACAATCTATCTTCACTGAATACAGATTTTGTCCGGGTATTGACAATTTTGAGAAAGATATATCAGTCCTGGCACAGAAAGAAGCAGATTTCCCTGATAAGATATGTTACAAAATCGCTAATTGTCATGTATACTATTGATTTCAGAAGTAAAAATTTAAACACCTGTCATTCTCTCAGCATCCAGGTGTCTTGAAATCCAAAAGTAGACATGATAAACTTTTTAATATTGTTTCTTAGCATTTAAAGTGTCGACATATTGGAGAGATCCCCAGGATGAGATCTCTCCAGCACAGTTTATTCCTGCACATCATCATTTTTGTACATGTCCATGAGTTCAGATCCCAGCTCATCGTAAACCTAAAGGTACCATCACACGCCGTCATATCGCCATTGAGATCGCTGGCAATTCCCGAATTCGGCGATGTGGAAACCACATTGCATGTGCATAGTGGCGTGTGACTGGACGATTCTACAGCGAGAAATCGCTGGTGGAGCGTCACCTGATGCCCTGCACTGCGTGAAATCAAGTGATATCCACCAAGCGATTTCAGTGCATCGTGGCATGTGGCAGGGCGATAGCGATGTAGAAAGTGAGCTCAGACATTCGGGAATCAATCCGTAGGCTTGCCTGAGCGTGCTGTTTCCCGCGCCCCGTCTGCAGTGATTGGTGGTAACGCAGTTGTGTAGGTCAATCGGAGTGGTAGGGGCACGGTGTAACACACTCTGGCACTCCTGTCTCCTCGGTGTGCTCAAACTCTACGCCCACATCGCTGATGTGGTTGTGGCGTGTGATGTGGCGATGTGGGAAGGGAAGATTGCTTCCAGTCTTCAGCAGGCGATTTCCGGAACGCAGGATTGCCGGAGATGGCACGCGAGATCGCTACGTGTGACAGCTCAACAGCGTTGTGAAAAAAAGTGCATATTGCTGTGTGTGACTGTAGTGTTATCACAGGGAAATGCCAAAGTCTATAGTAAAAATCTTTTGTTTTTTAGATTTTTTTTACATCTATTCCTTTGCCCAAGTTAGAAATAGATTAAAAAATTAATTGTTCTACGTTTTATAACCACACCATTTATCTAATCCCATAGATGGCCTCTATTTGCCATATTGTATACCCACTAAAAAGAATGTAATGATGTTTTGATTCTTTAAAAAAAGTCACCCCTTGTGATGCAATCTCTTGGCTGCGCAGCTCCAAAGAAATTAAATACTGTTGGAGGCAGCCTAATCTCCCTTCGAGATTGATTCATCAGAAGGAATAAGGCGCTGTTGCTGAGAAAGCCTTCAGGTTAACTATGACCTCTGGTCTACCACAGTCCTTGGAACATCTGGCTCTGGGAGATTTAAGAAGATTAACCCAGTGCTTTGCATTCTTCCCCTGTAAACAGCTTATGAGTTTGCTGTTTAAATATCATGGCACAGGATGGTGAAATGCCTAACGCTTTAACTTTTCTTTCTGTCTCACGCTTAATGACAATGCTTCATGTCCTCCTTGTCGAACAGATATTGGAACATCCAAATAAGTGGGATTTCCTTATGTAATGGACAGTTTTTAGCAGGACCATTTATTCTTCCAGCACTCGGTGGCTTGCTTTAGTATTCTATCACTAATTAATAAAATCCAAAAATATATTTAATATTATAAATAACAACCTATATTCACGATGCCAACATATTGATCAGTGCTTTAAATTTGTGCAAGAAACAAACAAGTAAAATGACAATAATTAAACACATAAATATTCAATGAAGCAAAAGCAGAGTGGTCCAAAAGAGCTTACAATCAAAGCAAGACGAGATGAGTGATACCATGCAGGCTAAGTTTAATCAACAAACCAGCACCATGAATTGGAAAAGGGAATATCAAAAAATGATCATGAACCCATTACCAGCGGGTATTTCCTCCAATATGGTGTAGTTATATGATAAAAGAAGACAGAGGTGAGACATCTGTACCACATCAGGTTGTTATGGAATGCGATTATATGACATAGGTCTCCTTCAAGAAATACATTTTTATTCCACACTTAAAATTAGAAACTAATTAGGAAAAACTCTGTTTGGCCAGACAATGTATATGCAAATAAGTCTGTGAGCCTCGGTTAGGAGTCTCAAACACAGACTAGCCAGATATCCTTCCAGGGAAGGACCCAGTCAAGGCCAGACAATGGCCAGACAATGTGGTATTCTATTCCTCAGAAACAATGCAACACTTGTCTATGGGTTGTTACTGGTATTGTAGCTCAACCCCATTAAGTTCAATGTGACACCAGGTGTAGCCCAAGCACAGGTGCAGATCTGTTTTTAGCAGGAAGCACATCATTCTTGTTTTAGCAGAAGCACATACTTTTATCAGGCAATACAGTATGGCTTCCTTAATGATTATTCAACTTCTGTCTCAAGTTAAACCTGTCATTTCAGTTGAATTTTCTAATAAGCTGTCATAAATCTACTTAAAATAACTCTATTTCTGGTCATTACATGACTTGTAGTCTGCATTTTTGACCAGTTTTCCTATCGGCAGGTACTATCTCTAATTTTCATTTGTCAATTGCTCTAATGTATCTGTGACGCTAGTCACTGCAAGGACAAGCCAAGAGGTAGGGTAGTCAAATGTTCTAGGGTCAGATACCAAAAGAGCAGTCATGGACTAAGGGGACAGACAAAGGCATAGTCAGGTCATTGCCTTGGGTCAGATTACCCGGAGGATGGCAGATCAGAGCAAAGAGACAAGGTAAATGGATGGTCAGAGTAAATCAAAGGTCTGACAGCAATAGATCAAAACACAGAGCACAGGTAAGCAAAGCCAACATGCACCAATGAGCAAGATGCTAGATCTGTAATGATCTGGGAATAACTACTTAGCTAATTAGCTGGGCAATCACAGGAAATAGGAAATATCTGAAGAAGCCCACCACAGGCAGCATGTATCAGGCACAGGCTGTATGATCTCAGCCAAGTATATTTGACTCTAATGCTGTGGTGTTTCAGAGTTGAACATACCTAGCTGGGATCATAGGGGAACAAAGTCTCAAGCATCCAGAGGAGTATAAGCGGATAGGTAAAATTTTAAGTTTATTTCAACATATTAAAAGATGACAGTGCAGCACAGAATCGATAGTAGAAGGGGATGTTAGAGTCATATGTGTTTTGGCGATGGGCCTTATTCATGGATTCATAAAGTACCGCAAAGTGCTAGTAATATATAGTTAAATACAAAATTACCAAACTGGAGGCTTTGTTTCTCAGTGTTGGATTCCTTGCCCAGGCCAGGGTAGCTGTGCGCATCAGCTGTGGATCCACTCAATGGTCTGCGTAAGATTGAGCTGACCTTCTCTCTATTATACACAGCTGGGATCATACAGTGCCTAATACATGCTGTTTGTGGATTGGGCAGGATGTATCAGCTGTCAGATTCACTTAAACCCCCTTCCTGAATTGCTCATCACCCTTAGGGTCACACTGCCCAGGTATGCATATTAAAGATGTCTTTTAGTTATTCTGTGAAAAAACACAGTCAGAGTCAAGGGTATAGGCATACAGTTGCATTCATCTAAAGCATATGTTGGGCGTCACTTTTAAAATGTGCATGAAAAATATGACGTCCAAAATGGTGGAAACCTCTCAGACACGTTCAATTTTTTTTCCACACTTTTTAAACTGTGAATGCATATCTCCCAGGTCAACAAGCCTGTCTACTCTGTGACTGAGTGGTGTGGATTAATGGTCAATATCAAAGTGACATTTGTAGTGTGAAACTTGTCTTGATTGAAGGTAAAAAATGGCTGCACACCCTTAATGCTTCTTTCTTCCACTGGAAAGCGTGGTTGTCTTCAGCAATAGATAAAATTTTAATGACCGGCTTTTTGCCTGCTCTAACATGTATAGTACATTACGATGACACATTTAAAATGAGATTCTTGTTTCAACCTGTGCAGTTCAACTGTCATCCGGAGAGGAAACTTTCTGTACACAACGTAATTAGGTTCTTTGATAAAATAGCGGTATTTATAACCAGCGCTCGTTTCATGTCACTCTTCCCAATGCATAATGTCTTTATTATATGGAGACGGCGGTATTGCTCTTTCAGCTGGGAAACGAACTATTCAAAACAAAGCTCTTATAAGGTTGGGCTCACACATACATTTTCAGTTTTTTCTTCTTGCTAATACAACATATCATCTATAGATCCCATTCATTTAAAGAGGACTGGTCATTTGTTATAAATCTATATTTTTTTTATTACCTGGAGTAATTGACACTTTTCTCCTCCATCTGGCATTGTTTATTTATTTTATTCCTTTACCTCTCAGATCATTTGGAACAGGTAGCCACATGAGGTGGCGAGTTCCCATTCAATGGAGTCTTTAAAGAGAGACTGAAAGACATCTCTCTGGGATGATTTAGTGAATCCTGCTTGGAGCAGGGGGTTGGACGAGATGCCCAGGAGGTCCCTTCCAACTCTACCATTCTATGATTATATAATTTTTTATTGAAAAACCTCTTCATTACATCTTCCATTATCCAAACGTAATAAAACACAAAAACTAAATAGTAATACAGTAATGTTTAAGGCACTATCCATAGAGCACAGTTTAAAGTCGCATATTTCTTATGTGATCACTGCGAGTCAAGCCTATTGTCACACATGAAATACTAAATAAAAATATTTTCTGTTGTTAGGCAAAGGAAAATTGACAATGTTGTGTCTGGCCATTAGTTTTTATACAATTAGGCGTGGTCTTCATGAAGACTCCCATAGAGAAGACTGGATGACAATGCCTAGTTGGCTAAAAAGATTAGAGTTTCATACAGGGAAGATGAGGTTTACCTCAGAAATGGAGAGGCACTGGAATAAATGGAAAACTATATCAGAATCAGAACTCTGCGTTGCGCCGTTCCATAATTCCCAGGTGACAAGTAGGTTTTTTCTTGTTTGTCAACACAATGTGACATGGTTCTAGGTGAATGCTATATGTCAAACTGTGTAGACATGCCTCAATATAAAGGGAATAGCAACATAGTTGGCATTATTCAAACATTTCCAGGATTTGTAACAGAGGATTGGCACAATTGCTGAATTTTACATTACATCAATGGTAATACAAGTGTTTACTAAAACAGAGATGTCAGAAAATCAATGTTTTTTTTTTCTTTTACATGAGTTTTCACTATTGACCATTTCTGCAAGTAGCAGGACTCAGCTTTTACTTTATCACACACATTTTCTACTGAGCACATACACTGCTCTATGCGCATGCTCATACAACAGCTGAGTTTTGAAAAATATTGGAGGTTTCAAAACTTAGAGTCCCCAGTGATTGTCATCAGGTTAAAGTATGTAAAATATATATAAAAATAATTCTAGGTACCCTTTAAAAAGAATATGAACCAACTAAATGCACCACTCGTGAGAATGAGAAGACCTGGGTAATAAAATGGACGTCTTGAGTCCCCAGTGTGTAAGCAACATGTTTGCAACATTTTCTGTGCCTGTGATGTTCATTTACAATGCCTTAGAGAGATATACATGAAATCTCATGAGATTGCAGAATCGCAAACATTTGCCATCAAGATACATAATAAAAACATATATAGAACCCATGGCTGCTCTTGGCTGTAATATAAATCGAGGCAGGAGATGTATATTTAGTGACCAGGATAAAGAATGAGCAAACCTATGGAAGGTTCGGGCTCTGCAGGTTCAGCCGGACTTTATATAAAGTTCTGTTCTGGACCCAAACTTGACCCAAACCGCATTGAAGTCATTGATTGGGCAGATCGGCTCTTCGCCCACATACAGCCAGTCATAAACAAAGCAGTTCCAAAGAAGTAAGAACAGGGTTTTATCATTTTAATTTGTTGGTACACACTACATCTGATAACTATGGTTTTACATGTTCAAATGCTGCATGGGGCTCGCACTTGGCTGAGCACCGAGTGTACCCAAGCACAGCCTTGCTCGCTTCGGTGATTTGAGTCCATAAAGCACCCGAACTCCGAACCCAAGCACTTAAAATTTTTTTAAAGTCTGCGTTTGGTATGAACTCTGAACTTTACAGTCCGATTCACTCATCCTTTCTCAGGACAGAATTGCATCCCCTACCATCAGGTCAAGAAAAATATTTCACTAAACATTGAGTTACCACAATGAGTTTTTAACCCCTTCATGACCCAGCCTATTTTGGCCTTGTTGATCTTGATATTTTTTAAAATTCTGACCAGTGACCCTTTATGAGGTAATAACTCGGGAACGCTTCAACGGAGCCTAGCGATTCTGAGATTGTTTTTTCGTGACATATTAGGCTTCATGTTAGCGGTAAATTTAGGTTGATAATTTTTGCGTTTATTTGTGAAAAAATCTGAAATTTTGCAAACTTCACAATTTTCTGAAATTTTCTGAAATTTTATTCTGTTAAACTAGAGAGTTATGTCACACAAAATAGTTAATAAATAACCCCACATGTCTACTTTACCTCAGCACAATTTTGGAAAATAATTTTTGTTTTGGCAGGAAGCTATAAGGGTTCATAGCTCATCACCTTATCTCCCGGGATGGTGGGGAAGGGAACCTGATCTTTGACCTTAAATATATGGTTTGTGTGCAGAGTCATAGTATAGCATGATCCTGTATGCCCATAGTTATACTTCTACAGACGTGCAGTATACGGTTATATGACAGCATAGGATTTCCAGTTTTTAGTTATTATAAGTTTATTGTAGCTCTTCAGTTCAGATTTATAGACATCATATTTCTCATACATATTGCACAACACATAACAAATTGTAATTGTACATTGATCACTAAGTTGATGTAAAGCTGAATATTATTTCAATATAAACTATATGCAGCTAATTCTGATTTACAATGTTTTTATTGTAAAACTTACAAATATAAAAGCCATCTTTGAAAATTATAAGAAGAGATAAAGGAGACAAACGAGGCGCAATAGTGCCCTATCAATGTGACACAGATCTTTGCACACAGATCGCAAATGGTGCACTCACCTTGTCTAGTTGTGTGCACCCACAGCTAGTTTAAATAGCATGTAGTTTTAAGAAGCTGCCGCAGGACCTCCACCTCCATGTAGCACATGTAAGAATATCCAAATCCAGGGATGGTGTATATACAGTCTGCGCTGCTTGAAATAATCACTCCAAAGTCTTGAGCAAAGGACCCCCATTCTTTATTTTCCACCTACGCGTTTCGATGCTACTCCAAGCACCATCATCAGGGCAAAATGCCCTGATGACGGTGCTTGGAGTAGCTTTGAAACGCGTAGGTGGAAAATAAAGAAGGTGGGTCCTTTGCTCAAGACTTTGGAGTGATTATTTCAAGCAGCGCGGACTGTATATACACCATCCCTGGATTTGGATCTTTGAAAATTGTTGCTCAACACTAACAGATAAACGATGTGTCTGCAGACTTATAAACCCTCCCAGCACCCGCACTGTGCACTGCGAAGATTCACAGCTTCTAAACTGGGGAGGAATCACAATAATGCGGTATGCAAGTTCCCGGCCAGAGCCCTGGACTAGTGTATGGAGCAAGACCGTGCCCGCTAGACAGCCACTCCCAGTGTTCAAATGCACCCACTCCACACACTTGTACAGAGCGAGGCAGCGCTCACTAGTCTTTTTGTTGCTGCGAACATGCATACCGTATAATTGTGGTCTATTCTTGGCTTAGAAAGTGCAGGTGCTCAGAGGAGTGATAGGTCTGCAGTCACATAGAGATACTGCAGAATTATCCACTATGAAAACTAAATGTGAGTATCTCACATACATCTCGCATGACTCACTCAGCCCGATCCCTGCCTCTCTCTGCACGGGAGTGTAGAGCTCCATAGAAACACAATCATCTCCATATTCTCATTCAGAGAGCTGGTCGCCGGGCTGGGTGACGTATGTGAGATGCATGCAAGACACTCGAATGTAATCGCATAAGTGTGTCTCTGCCCTTAAACCAGACAACCTGGACATCAGCTTTTGGGTCTTTATTTTGGAAAATCACAGCAAAAGCACTACAGTTGCATCCAGCTTCAATCTACCTGTTTTTCTTTTCAAACGTATCCAAGTCAGGAATCTTCACCATTTACTTCTAGGGGATTAAAATGGGTACGATTCATGTAGCTCTGCTACGTACAGTTAGGGCCAGAAATATTTGGACAGTGACACAAGTTTTGTTATTTTAGCTGTTTACAAAAACATGTTCAGAAATACAATTATATATATAATTTGGGCTGAAAGTGCACACTCCCAGCTGCAATATGAGAGTTTCCACATCCAAATCGGAGAAAGGGTTTAGGAATCATAGCTCTGTAATGCATAGCCTCCTTTTTTTTCAAGGGACCAAAAGTAATTGGACAATGGACTCTAGGGGCTGCAATTAACTCTGAAGGCGTCTCCCTCGTTAACCTGTAATCAATGAAGTAGTTAAAAGGTCAGGGGTGGATTCCAGGTGTGTGGTTTTGCATTTGGAAGCTGTTGCTGTGACCAGACAACATGCGGTCAAAGGAACTCTCAATTGAGGTGAAGCAGAACATCCTGAGGCGGAAAAAAAAGAAAAAATCCATCAGAGAGATAGCAGACATGCTTGGAGTAGCAAAATCAACAGTTGGGTACATTCTGAGAAAAAAGGAATTGACTGGTGAGCTTGGGAACTCAAAAAGGCCTGGGCGTCCACGGATGACAACAGTGGTGGATGATCGCCGCATACTTTATTTGGTGAAGAAGAACCCGTTCACAACATCAACTGAAGTCCAGAACACTCTCAGTGAAGTAGGTGTATCTGTCTCTAAGTCAACAGTAAAGAGAAGACTCCATGACAGTAAATACAAAGGGTTCACATATAGATGCAAACCATTCATCAATTCCAAAAATAGACAGGCCAGAGTTAAATTTGCTGAAAAACACCTCAAGAAGCCAGCTCAGTTCTGGAAAAGTATTCTATGGACAGATGAGACAAAGATCAACCTGTACCAGAATGATGGGAAGAAAAAAGTTTGGAGAAGAAAGGGAACGGCACATGATCCAAAGCACACCACATCCTCTGTAAAACATGGTGGAGGCAACGTGATGGCATGGGCATGCATGGCTTTCAATGGCACTGGGTCACTTGTGTTTATTGATGACATAACAGCAGACAAGAGTAGCCGGATGAATTCTGAAGTGTACCGGGATATACTTTCAGCCAAGATTCAGCCAAATGCTGCAAAGTTGATTGGACGGCGCTTCATAGTACAGATGGACAATGACCCCAAGCATACAGCCAAAGCTACCCAGGAGTTCATGAGTGCAAAAAAGTGGAACATTCTGTAATAGCCAAGTCAATCACCAGATCTTAACCCAATTGAGCATGCATTTCACTTGCTCAAATCCAGACTTAAGACGGAAAGACCCACAAACAAGCAAGACCTGAAGGCTGCGGCTGTAAAGGCCTGGCAAAGCATTAAGAAGGAGGAAACCCAGCGTTTGGTGATGTCCATGGGTTCCAGACTTAAGGCAGTGATTGCCTCCAAAGGATTCGCAACAAAATAGTGAAAATAAAAATATTTTGTTTGGGTTATGTTTATTTGTCCAATTACTTTTGACCTCCTAAAATGTGGAGTGTTTGTAAAGAAATGTGTACAATTCCTACATTTTCTATCAGATATTTTTGTTCAGCCCTTCAAATTAAACGTTACAATCTGCACTTGAATTCTGTTGTAAAGGTTTCATTTCAAATCCAATGTGGTGGCATGCAGAGCCCAACTAGCGAAAATTGTGTCACTGTCCAAATATTTCTGGCCCTAACTGTATAATACAGCTCTGATAACCAGGACAGATTTTTAGCACTTAGAAGCAAACAATGACGCTTGGTTACTTAATGACAGCAAGCAAAGATCCTGAAAGTGGTGAGATATTTATATAGATGTATATCAGAAAACTACAAAATGTTTCATTTTGCAAAAATGCAGTCACTGCTTAGGACCATCCTATAAAATACATATTATACTGAATATTGTTCCAAAAACTACATATCATCTCCTCCTGACCTATAGCATACTGTTGGCAGATCAGACTGTAGGGTTAAAATACCACTTCCTGTTTAAAAATATAACAAATTCAATATTTAATTTAGGAAGTTCAAGAACTCTTCCATAAGTTTAAATGGGGTCTGTAAAAGGCACATGCCGCAGAAGTAACTATACTTTTATGTGAATACTGCCTTATATACAAGTGCATGTCAATAAATTAGAATATCATCGAAAAGATCATTTATTTCAGTAATTCAATACAAATTCAATTGTTTCAATTTCAATTGTGCATTTATGTTAATGTTGATGATTATGGTTTACAACCAATGAAAATCCAAAAGTCATTATCTTAGAAAATTTGATTAATTAACTCAAAACTCATGCAAAGGCTTAGTAACTGTTTAAAATGGTCCCTTAGTATAGTTCTGTAGGCTACATAATCATGGGTAAGACTGCTGACTTGATAGATGTCAATAATAATAATATAATAATAAAGCTTTATTTATATAGCGCCAACATATTCCGCAGCGCTTTACAATGTAGATGTCAAGAATGCAGTCATTGACACACTCCACAAGGAGGGTAAGGCCGGCTTCACAAATTGATTTTTTCGGGTCCGTGGCTGTCCGGGGTGGACCAAACAGCCCCGGATCGGAATTTGCAACCTATATATCCCTATGACGCCAGAGTAGCCTTATTTGGCCTCATGCTGCGTTCCCCTGTGCGTGGTGCAAATCGCACTCCCCGCAGCCCGCTGTTTAGCTGGTATCCAGGGAACACAGTGGGTTGCTAGGGACTGCGTTTGCCGCTATGCAGCCTGCGTGAAGGCTGCATGCAGGCTGCGTAGTAAGGAAAAAATTCTAAGTTTTCTGCAAACAACGCAGGAAACTTAGAATCATGCAAGTGTGACCCTAGCCTAATATAGATACTACTCAACAAGTCTTATACTACCCATAGAGCACGGGCCTTATATAGATGCTACACAGCAAGTCTTATAATACCTAGAGACCACAGCCTTAGGCTAGGGCCAGACCTGCATCAGCCCTCAGGCTGACGAATCCGTCTAAAACTTAGAAATTTTCAGCCTGAGGACATAGCGTTAATGGCATGTATTGCTAGGTGCTGGCTGTGTATGCATCTCTATGGATACCTGTTGCTTCGCGCAGCCACCGACTCCACACACAAGGACCGGGTATGCGCTTTTGCTGAGCGCACAGAAAAATGCTGCAAACCGTGTTTCCTGAGCACTCTGCAAAAGCGCATATCCGGTCCATTTGTGTGGAAGCATCAGGTATCCATAGAGATGCATACACAGCCGGCGAATAGCGTTACATGCCGTTAACGCTATGCGCTCAGGCTGAGAAAAACTAAGTTTTAAATGGAATCATCAGCCTGAGGGCTGATGCAGGTCTGACCCTAGCCTTAAAGATACTTTTAGGCAACTCAGTTTACTCCAGGAATCTGGTGTGCAGCATTTTTTGTGCAGCTCGTAGTTGTGCAAAACAATTTGAGACTTTTGTAAATTTTATGACAGCTCTATCCGTGGAGCTTATTAAGAGTGGTTGTGGTCAATTGACGTCCGACATATTATTAAAATTTACTCCATAAAAGGGGTGTAAATGATGACAGAAATGAACATTTCTCCATAACAGTAGTACATTCCAAACACTGCAACTGAGATATGCATGACTCTTGATTTGCCAAACGTGGAGTAAGCTGCAGTAGATTTATTTGCATCATTACAGCCCTATTGAACCTTCATGATATACAGGAAACAGATGTACCTCACGTGCAGCCACGTGCTATAGCATGACAGGCAGACAGGTTAGCAGTGAGTCACAGACTGTGCTGCTACATATGGGAGAATTTGTTCTGCCTAAAGATCTAAATAGTATTCTGCTCCTTTACAGGCATATGATATTGTTACAAAGAGAAATATTTCTACATACTGGCACATCTCTATATAACTATATACTAAAGGTAAAAATAAATGTCAGGATTTTTTTCGTACAAAATTACTAAAAAATATTTTTTTTATTAAACTTGAGAGAAATAACCATTACAATTCAGTAAATAATAAACATATTTTTGGTATTAAAAACCTATACAATACAGTGAACAGACTCTTAATGGTGATCAGTAAATGGCAGAAATAAAAAGCATGATTGTTTTTTTTCTCCATTTAAAAGCATAAAAAGAAATTAGTTGTCCAGTATTTTTCATTAAATGCCTATCCTGTGGATAGGTAATCAATATCAAATCAGTGGGGGGGGTAACACCCCGCACAGCCCTTGCCAATCAGCTATTCTTAATGTCAGGGGAGGCCAGATTTGATAAGTTATGGAGGGGAACTACACAGTTCTTTCAACTGTATAGTGATGGCCGTGGGGTCCTGCAGATCCATGCTTCATTTGAATAGGGGGGACCCCACTACTGCCAGAATGGACAACGATAATTTGATCCACGCTGCTGTGTATAATAACAGACGTCCTCTGTATTATAAACCGATTGACTTTATTCCAACACGACCTAGAAACGCGTTGGAATAAAGTCAACCAGTTTATAATACAGAGGACGTTTGTTATTATACACAGCAGCGTGGATCAAATTATTGTTGTCCATTCTGGGGATTTGTGATCACCTTTGAGGTGGGGGATTCAGTAGAAGCTGTCTGACATGCAAAAATACCGGTTGTGGTTCGCACAACCGATCAAGGTGAGCAGTTCTCACACGTCATACTCATTGCAGATCAATCAGATTAGACCCATTGCACCCTTGCCTACCCCCTTCTTTTAACTGTACAGTATATGGGTGAGTAATGCGTTACTATGTGTATAATTATTATTAATTATTATATATACTTATATATATGTATATATATATACATATGTATAACTGATGTGAATATCCATGTAATGTGTATGTGTGTATACAGGTGGGGTGTGACAGATACAAGTTCTGCACATGGGCTCTTCACTCTTAGTGTCTGCCCTTAATTATATAATATAACCTCATGCACTATGCTAGATTTTGCAATTTTATAACATTTACATCAAATTATCACCATAGCATAAAAGTAATGAAAAACAAATGAAAGTAAAATGGTTCATGACTTTTATTTCCTCAGAGCGGTCACAGTACGTGACCACGAAATGGAAAACGTTTCTGTAATGATAAAATTCCAGAGTTTTTATGTTTTTAGCAAACAGCAGATCCCATAAACTGTGTTTACTCTGAAGTCGTATTCTCTAAGCTAATTGCTACCTAAGCTACTGGCCAACCCAGGCTAATGGTATAGGATGGAGTCTATTGTATCTATGGATACGGCATAGCAACCATATCTCAATGCTGCTAAAAATACTGCATTGAGTTCTGCACGCCGTAGTATTAGAAGGAAGGAGGCTCTGCACTGAGGATAATTATGTTATTTTTTAGGTTTAGTTATTGGTAGGTGCTTTTTGTTCATGAACTAACCTTATACTAAAGACTGAAATGCTCAAGGTAAATCAATTGTAAGACATGGGGCAATTGTAGATATAAACTTCCTAGTCTGTTGTGCCATAAAATTTTTTGTCAAAACAGCATTACAAATACTAGCCTGGGCAGAAAAAGAAAGAGTGGGAGTTTGATTTTTATGGGTATATTTGGCACTATACGGGGACATTACCTATCTACAACTCACCATGGTGGCCATTGAGCCAGGGATCACAGTCATATTTCAGACATTCCCTGACTGATTCTAAATCGCTGACAACAATTTAAGGCATCCCAGGTGGACTTATCGCCTATGACAGTTTCTGCTAGATGTTTCAAAGAGAAGCAACCAGCTCACCTGTATAAATGATCTGTATGTATGGAGCACGGGATTGTGGCTCATCAAAGTGTAGGGAAAAATGCAGTGAGGAAAAAATGAAACCAGTTCCAAATGAAAATTTCCACGGCTCAGCTTTACCAAAGGATGTTTGTCCAAAATGCATAGCTTTAACGTCCCTCACCCTCCTTGGGTCATTGGCGACTCACTGGCCCATTTTGGGATCAGTTTTTTCCTGTATTGCACCTTAATTTTATGTCCTTTTAGATGGATATTTACTCTTCATGTGAATTAAAGCCTTGGAAATCTTCATTTGTAACTGGTTTCATTTTATCCTCGATGCTAGATGTTCCCCTCACACGTACCTCCAGTCCCTCTCGCAGCTGCTCCATTTTGAAACATTTTTGACTAGTGGTAGAATTTGAAGGAGAAAGAAAATCCAGGGAGCAAAATAGGTGGCCCAGTCAGGGATTTTCAGAAACTTGTTTATTTATTATCTCCATAGAAAAATCATGCAATAGTTATATAAATATAATATAAAATAATATAAAGTACAAAAAATGACACCAAACTACAAGAACCCCCCTCTCATGGCCCCTAAAACCCTACGGGGTTCAGCAATGCCTTAATCATGGTATTATGAGGATAGAAGTGACACCAGAATTGGTACAAATCAATTAAAATTTTCCAGTCTTTGGCATGTCAGTAATTTGTAGTCACGATAAAGGCCCCATCACACACTACGATATTGGTAATGATATTGTAGAAACGTCACGGGTTTTCAGTCATTCTAAGGACGCGTAACAACGTTGTTCAGTGTGACATGTACATCCAAATCAACGATAATCGGGCAGATTGTTGATAAAAACAATATAAAATCCATCCCACCCATCCAGGTGACCCAATCGGGACCATCCTGATGAGGTCACCTTGACATGGTGGGATGGCTTTTAGATTTTTTTGATTAAAATAATGTTACCAAGTACCCTAGTTTTATATTCATGCAATATTGAAATGTATTAATTTACTCATTATAGGGTATCTGCTTATTTTTGTTTCTCTTCTTTGCTTTCCTCCCATACTCCAAAGACATACTAATAGTGAATTTACAGTGTGCACCAATGGGGACAGTGTTGATCACATCTGTAAAGCGCTGTGTAATTAATAGCATTATATAAGTGAGTAAAATAAATAAATATTAATATATTGGTGGCAGGAATAACCTGTTCATATTTTCTTGATTGGAAAATCTGGGTAATTGCATTCAATATTCTGGATGATATATGTCATAGTTCACAAGTGGCAGTGATAAGACATATAAAGCTCTGTACAGTACATATATTCTAAATACTAAAGTACGTAAAAGAAAAGTATCAGCACATTTTCATCTCAGTTTAGTCAAACTAATGCTTCCATTGAATGATCTATAAATCCACTTAAGTGCTGGTTGCATTTTCTGTTAAAAAAGAAATGAAATCATACGTAGTTGTTGTATTAATCACCACTAATTATTCCGCTAGAGGAAATAGAACATTACGTTTCAGTTTATGTACATTTGCTTCCTGCTAGGCTGTTCTTTTAGGCACTTGTTTTACAATGGCTTCTATATTGCTGGCATCATTTCTAAGTACAAAACAAAAAAATAAATAAGTAAATACAAGGGAGTATTTTACAGAAAAATATGGTATAGGATGGTAAAAGAACTGTGAATTAAGAATAGCAGAGCAATGAAAAAAATGTAATAAAATATGGCATGGTATTTGCAAGACAAATTGCACAAATGTGTAAACAATTGAAGACATTTGGAAGGTTTTCAAGAATTGGGGAAAAGTAGCATGACTGCAGGATCAGATTACATAGATTATGTTTACAGTCAGTTACAATTGAGACACAAGTCTGAAAAAAGTAAGAAATTATAAATAAAGGTGTTGTTTGGTGGCTGCAGACTTGTAGCCTGTGTGACTGCAGAGTAGTACCCTATGTGACTTCAGGCTTGTAGCCTGTGTGACTGCAGACTAGTAGCTTATGTGACAGCAGACTTGTAGCCTGTGTGACTGCAGACTAGTAGCTTATGTGACAGCAGACTTGTAGCCAGTGTGACTGCAGACTAGTAGCCTATGTGACTGCAGACTTTAGCCTGTGTGACTGCAGAGTAGTACCCTATCTGACTTCAGGCTTGTAGCCTGTGTGACTGCAGACTAGTAGCTTATGTGACAGCAGACTTGTAGCCAGTGTGACTGCAGACTAGTAGCCTATGTGACTTCAGACTTGTAGCCTGTGTGACTGCAGACTAGTAGCTTATGTGACAGCAGACTTGTAGCCAGTGTGACTGCAGACTAGTAGCCTATGTGACTGCAGACTTGTAGCCTGTGTGACTGCAGAGTAGTACCCTATCTGACTTCAGGCTTGTAGCCTGTGTGACTGCAGACTAGTAGCTTATGTGACAGCAGACTTGTAGCCAGTGTGACTGCAGACTAGTAGCCTATGTGACTTCAGACTTGTAGCCTGTGTGACTGCAGACTAGTAGCTTATGTGACAGCAGACTTGTAGCCAGTGTGACTGCAGACTAGTAGCCTATGTGACTGCAGACTTGTAGCCTGTGTGTGGAGTTTCCATGTCTAGTTAGCCTCTGTGACTACAGTCTTAGTACAGCGCTTGTAGCCAGTGTGACTGCAGACTAGTAGCCTGTGTGACTGCAGACTTGTAGCCTGTGTGAGTACAGTCTAGTAGCCTTGTGACTCAGTCTAGTAGCCCTATGTGACTGCAGACTTAGTAGCCCTTTTGTGACTACAGACTAGTAAGCCTGTGTGACTGCAGATAGTACCCTATGTGACTGCAGACTTTGTAGCCTGTGTGGGGAGACTACAGTTCTGTAGCCTGTGTGACTGCATCTAGTAGCCTATGTGACTGCAGACTTGTAGCCTGTGTGACTGCAGTAGTTAGTACAGCCTACGTGTGACTGCAGACTAGTAGCCTGTGTGACTGCAGAGTAGTACCCTATGTGACTGCAGACTTTTAGCCTGTGTGACTACAGTCTAGTAGCCTATGTGACTGCAGACTTAGTAGCCTGTGTGACTGCAGAGTAGTACCTATGTGACTGCAGACTTTTAGCTGTGTGACTGTAGACTAGTAGCCTATGTGACTTCAGCTTGTAGCCCGTGTGACTGCAGACTAGTAGCCTACGTGACTGCAGACTAGTAGCCTATGTGACTGCAGTCTAGTAGCATGTGTGACTACAGACTAGTAGCCTATGTGACTGCAGACTAGTAGCCTATGTGACTGCAGTCTAGTAGCATGTGTGACTACAGTCTAGTAGGCTATGTGACTGCAGACTAGTAGCCTATGTCACTGCAGAGTAGTAGCCTGTGTGACTGCAGAGTAGTAGCCTATGTGACTGCAGACTAGTAGCCTATGTGACTGCAGACTTGTTAAATCTTAGATCATGTGCACTGCACGCTGTAAGCGGCAGGCATGTGACATTAAGTATGAAATTTGCATTCATGCGGTCACGTGCCAGCTTTATGGGCGTAGTCTCACTCAATGCAAGTGTATTGAAAAAGACTAGATACAGTCTTGTTGGAATTTGGTCGGAAGTATACATCTGCGGTCATATGACCACCCACTCCCAGATCTGGCACCGAAGAATCCTCGCATTCACAAGTTTGCAGTCCCATAGAGAGACTGCAAACTTGTAGTCTGAGGCCAAACAACTGCTTTAAGATTGTAAAGTTGCATCAGTTTCTATTAAAGATGTAATGCAACAATTAGCAAACACTTATTTTAGTTGCAGAAGCAGATTTCAGAACTATAGATTTTAAAAAAGCAACACAAAAATAATAATAAAAATATATCGTACTTTGAACCCACAAAGTTTGTTGGATTCTCCCTGAACAAATGATGTCAGGATGAAAGAAAATTGTGGTTATCTCCATGCTGCTTTCATTGTCATTGGAAAAGATCACAAGCAGGATATGATCCGATATATTATGAAGGCGTTTTGAACTGTTCCACATATCTTCAGCACAAACCAAATGACAGTACAGTGCCGAAAGACCAAAAGGTACTGTCACTCGGTCTGTGCTGAAGATATGTGAAACAGTTCTTAACGCATTCACAATACACTGGATCAAATCTTGCTTGTGTATCCTGATTTTTTCCAATGACATAGGGTAGGGTCACATTGCAAACATGAATTGCATTCACTGCATCCGGATCCGGATGCGGTGAACGCAATGCCGGTCGCACACAGTTTTTTTCAAAACTGTGTGCTGAATACCGCACTGCGGTCACCGGATGGCTCAGGATGTGTAATCCTGAGCCATCCGGTAACTGCATAGCTTGCGGTTCCCGATCTGGCAAGTTAATAAAGAGTTAAAATAGCTGACCTAAATGACTTTTTGAGGTCTGTAGGGGGGCTTAGACCCCCCTACAGACCGGCCGGCGACTTCTATAGTGTTCTTCTACAATTTCTCAATGGTCACAGGCTCTTCGGAGCCCGTGCATGTAAACCAAAGGGGCCCCCCCGTATCACTATACTGGGGTGCATAGACCCCTGTATTACAAATAAGCTGTATTGATGTCTAGTAACGGTTAAATGTGTACATTTGCATTGTAAGTATATACTTACAACATTCTTTCGTAGGCAGAGTGAAGGAAATCCATGGGCGGGGCTGTGTGCAGCAGCCTCCGCCCGCTCCTTCTTGATGCCCGCCCCCTCTGGCCGTAATCCAGTCTTGTGAGGGCGGGGACGTCGTTAAAGGGGCGTGGCTAACTATGTGCCGCGGTTAGCCACGCCCCTTTAACGACGTCCCCGCCCTCACAAGACTGGATTACGGCCAGAGGGGGCGGGCATCAAGAAGGAGCGGGCGGAGGCTGCTGCACACAGCCCCGCCCATGGATTTCCTTCACTCTGCCTACGAAAGAATGTTGTAAGTATATACTTACAATGCAAATGTACACATTTAACCGTTACTAGACATCAATACAGCTTATTTGTAATACAGGGGTCTATGCACCCCAGTATAGTGATACGGGGGGGCCCCTTTGGTTTACATGCACGGGCTCCGAAGAGCCTGTGACCATTGAGAAATTGTAGAAGAACACTATAGAAGTCGCCGGCCGGTCTGTAGGGGGGTCTAAGCCCCCCTACAGACCTCAAAAAGTCATTTAGGTCAGCTATTTTAACTCTTTATTAACTTGCCAGATCGGGAACCGCAAGCTATGCAGTTACCGGATGGCTCAGGATTACACATCCTGAGCCATCCGGTGACCGCAGTGCGGTCCCGGTAAACGCTGCGAAAACTGCTGCCTGCATGATTTTAAACGCAGGCAGCAGTGCCGGATCCGGCCACCGGATGGCTTGTGAAGCCATCCGGTGTTTTGCATAGGCTTCTATCAGGAGCCTTTCCTGGTCCGGTTTTGAGCTTTTTTAAAGCTCAAAACCGGATCAGGATTTTAAACAAAAAACGCCGATGTGACCCTGGCCATAGAAAGCAACGTGAGGATAGACACAATTTCCTTCTATCCTGATATGGTTGGACAACACAATCTCTACAGTGTGCAATTTAAAGGGAACCTGTCACCTGATTTTAAGTGCCTACACTATCTCTAGCTGTCCCTACACCTTCCTAGCAGCTCCCTATCTATCCCTTTCTTATCTAAAGTGCAGTCCCCGTGGTTGGGGGACTGGGTAGGCGTGGCCACGCTGCCTTCATCACTCCTTGGTGTTGTAATGCACGCCCCACTGGGCGGCATTATTATGTGTCCTCTCTGCCCCCATTCTTTGGAATCTCCCGCCCTCAGTGTAGTTCTATGCACCGGCTGGACGTCACATCCGGCGCGGTGCATTATGGGGCCGGTCACGTGATCGGCCCTAGTGCATTATGGGGCCAATGACGTGATCGTCCCGGCCTCAATAAGCGCATTGCGCATGCGCGGAGCCGGGCCGATCAGGTGATCAAGCCCATAATGCACTGGGGCCGATCACGTGACCGGCCCCATAATGCACCGCATGTGACGTCCGGCCGGTACATAGAACTACGCAGAGGGGGGAGATTCCAAAGAATGGGGGCAGAGAGGACACATAATAATGCCGCCCAGCGGGGCGTGCATTACAACACCAAGGAGTGATGAAGGCATCGTGGCCACGCCTACCCAGTCCCCCAACCACGGGGACTGCAGTAAGTTTATACTTCATTTACACATGTTTAATAGGGACACTTTAGATAAGAAAGGGATAGATAGGGAGCTGCTAGGAAGGTGTAGGGACAGCTAGAGATAGTGTGGGCACTTAAAATCAGGTGACAGGTTCCCTTTAAAATATAACCTCTAATATTCTAATTTAAAATAATTCCAAATTGTGTATCCCATACACCAGAATATATACAATGACACCACAAATGAACCAGTGGAGGGGATTATGACCCTACGCTCACCCTCCTCTTGCCCTGCCTACCATCGGAGTTTTATACACCTAAAAGTGAAAAAATGGTGTCCCCGTTCCGCAGCAGCTATTCCTGATTAACCCTATAATTCGACTCAGGTTCTCAGTCATGCAAATTTACATAAACATCCAAACCCTCCCATGGCTATATGTCACACACAGGTTCCCCTGGATAAGGGTCTATCCCAAATGTCCAAGTAGCACAATAGAAAGGTCACAGCCCTTTAAGAAAACAGAGGTGTCCTGGAATCTGGGTCAATCCCCAGTACCTCACAGACAAAAATAACTACAATTACCTCCCACACGTGAATTAGAAAAGCCTATGGCCGGGGAAGAGAGCATGTAGATAATGCCCCTCATTCTTTCATGCCCCGCCCCAGTACCAGTCATGAATGGTCACCTTAGCTCCACAGGTACATTTTCTATGCAGACACACGGGTTGTAAATGTGTTATGTACAGGATGGAAGAGTAATTCACAATTTACCATGCCCTCTATTTTTTCGTGCACATAACGAGTCTCATCAATTGCATAAGTTTGTGACAGTTACTTGTGTAACCACAGACTATCAAACATTAGGAGTAGTGAAGATATATACATAGGCAGGTCAGAGAAGCCCTGAAACCATTATGTCCACTTATCTGTTTACAAGCTGTCCACCACTCATCGTCCCCTCCCCTGCTTCATTGTATATATCCTGGTGTATGGGATACACAATTTGGAATTATTTTGAATTAGAATAATAAAGGTTATATTTTAAATTGCACCCTGTGGTTTAATGGTAGGGTCAAACAGTATCAGATATTTAGGAATACATTTCCTGATATGGTTGGACCATCGGTCGTAGATTCTGCAGCAGCTGTGCTAATATACTAAATGTCTTTTGTGCTGTGATTATCACAACCAAACAAGCTGAGCACATTCTCCTTGCATGGCATTTACATATCTTTTGGATAGGATGTGCTTTAACCCCTCACATCCTGAATTTACCACTAACAAGTGATACAGCAAATAAGGAACATGAAGTTGAAATGCTAAAGCTGGATTATTTTACTTCCAGGGTAACTAAATCTCTGAATAAGTCAAGTTTTAACATCTACGAGGGAGAGATACGTTTTGGTCAAGATAAGGCTCAGCCAACAGTTACCTCATGTGCATAGATAAAAGAGAATTTGTCAGAACAAAATGACTGTTCAAACCTAGCAGAGGCACTAGCTGTACCCATTGGTGCAGCCAAGCAGTTCAGTTTTCCATCACGTCTTCTTATTTTAGGCTGCCTTCACATTTGCGGACCCCTCCGCAGCGTTCTGCAGAGGGATCCGCAATGTGACCGCAGCACCGCAAGCCCCTATCTTTATAATGGGAGTGCACAGTGCTGCGCTTGACTGCGCATGATCGTGCGCACCCATTCACTGCCATATGTGATCTGTGCGCAGGCACAAATCACCCAGTCTCGTCCGCACCACGAACGCGACAGATCACATATGGGAGTGAATGGGTGTGCACAGTCATACACAGCACCGTGCGCTCCCATTATAAAGGTAGGAGCTTGCGGTGCTGCTGTCACATTGTGGATCCCCTCCACAGAACGCTGCGGAGGGGTCCGCAAATGTGAAGGCAGCCTAACATCTGTCTCTTCCCTCTCTTCCTTGAATGACATCTCTGAATTTACAGAAGCCAAATGAGGGCAGAGATAGATGCAAAACAAGTAATAGAGCATCTCAATGAATTATATATCATTAATAAGTTAATTTATTTCAGTATTCAATACAAAAAGTGAAATGCATTTATTACAGAGTCATTACAAACAGAGTGATCTATTTCAAGTGATTAGTTCTGTTCATGTTGATGATTATGACTTACAGCCAATGGGAACCCAAAAGTCATTATCTCAGAAATTTAAGGTAGGGAGAATGAAGGGTTAAAAACCTCGCTGCTGTATTCCACGAGACATCAAAGGCTGAAAATAATATTGATTTATTAGTCAACGCGTTTCAGGACTCCAGAAACACCTGAAACACCCTGAAAGGCAATATTACATTGATTTTTGATGATATTCTAATTCATTGAGATACACTAGCGTGTGGGAAGGTCACAGTCATGCCTAGGGTGCATCAAAAGCCTGTGCTTGGTTTGAACATTCATATCCTGCTGGTAGACTTTCCTTATACTTCACTATTTGAAGTCTTAAATGATGTCGGAGATCATTTTTTAACATTATATCCAGAATTAAACCAAATTCTAACCCTCTGTGTTTGTCTGTCCATCCGCTTATCTCGAAGTCCATTCATCAATCTACTTATCATAAAAAATGTAAACCATATGACGTAAGGTAGTTTTACTCTATTCAACTAATATGTACTTTGTTTAATGGGATGCTCATTGATGCCTCTAATAAAGATGCATGGTGCAGTTATTTCGCTTGACTGCAGACTTCAATTGTTAATTGTTATTTGTTGTAATTTCTTAATTTGTTTGCTATGTGTTATATAATGAAGAACATCAATTATTTTAATTATCCTTCTGTTAAAACAACTAAGCAGCTTTGATTGATTTTGCAATAAGAAAGAATATGTTATTTTTAATATTAAATACCACAATAATACTAAATATATAAACATACGGGAATAATAATGTTTTGTGATGTTTGATTACATATACCTCTGGGTCATATGGACACTCTCAAAATTCAGCCGATATGTCTGACACTGAACACAGGTCTCAATAATGTCTGACCGATGGCATAACTTGAAGCTCATGGGTCCTAATGTGAAAGCTCCAGCAGGGCCCCCAATTATTGCAAATCTTTAATAGCATAAGTCTTTTTGGGGTCCCTAGGCCCCAGGGCCCCAGGTGTGATTGCAACCCCTGCACCTGTTAGGGTTAGAGCCCTGTGTCTGACTATGATAACTAAGGGATCATTAAATTCCTATATTTTTCCTACGCTTTCCAAATAAAGGGAATCTGACCTATGATATCCATTGCAAACAATATCTATTGCCATTGCAATTTTTCTCTACCATTTCCCATTCCTAATGGGACAAGCCCTATTTCCATTATTAGAGATGAGCTAATATATTAGAGTAGAATTCTACTTGAATAATAGGAAAATCCTCATTCGACAAAATGCTGATTTTTAAAACTTTGCTTCTGTAAAAATCAACAAAATGGCAGCATCCTGCTTCTATTTTGCTGAGCTGTAAAGGGCCATCAAAAAGATGAAAAAATAATTCTTACACCACCTTACTGCTCACTTTTTCAGCCCTTCACCAACAACTGTTCTGTCCTCGGCACATTTTTTTATCACTGCCGATGAGTCCAGAATAACTTGGCAGCAAAGATAAGAATAAGCAGCAAGGACCAGGTGGGTGAAGGACCAGGTGTGGAAGAGCGGAGGAGCTGAAGAGGTGGGTGAAGGACCAGGTAGGTGAAGGACCAGGTGGGAGGAGCGGAGGGGCTGAAGAGGTGGGTGAAGGACCAGGTGGGAGGAGCGGAGGGGCTGAAGAGGTGGGTGAAGGACCAGGTGGGTGAAGGACCAGGTGGGAGGAGCGGAGGGGCTGAAGAGGTGGGTGAAGGACCAGGTGGGAGGAGCGGAGGGGCTGAAGAGGTGGGTGAAGGACCAGGTGGGTGAAGGACCAGGTGGGAGGAGCGGAGGGGCTGAACACGTGAGTATTTTTCTTATTTCTTACATCTTATGCTTATTGTGCTCTGTGTCTGGAGAGACCCCAGAGCATAATTAAGGACATTCTATTCTCAGAGAAAAACTTTATTACAAATCGAATTTCCTAGGACAATCCAAGGAATTATGTGAATTCAAATTTTGACAAATTCATTTTGTGATATAAATATCCATTCCATTTACATCAGCTTGGGAAACTAAACTACAACAAACATTCTCCCCTGAAGATTGTAGTAAGGCTTTTATCTTTTCTCATATCTCCTCCGAATCTTGAAAGTTACCAAAGAAAAATTATAGATCTCTCCAGGTGGAGCAGAACTCCAGCTCTGCTCAACGTCCTTCATCCTCAGTGCTAATACTTCTGGTAGAGATGCAGAACATGGAGCGGTAACGTACACATATACATATATGATGGAACTGTGAAAAATTGCCCCCTTGCGGTCAGCTATTAGTGATCTTCAGAATAAAGGAAAACCCCTTGTGAATCCACTTGTTTTCCCCATTAAAAATAATAGACTCTGTACTCACCTCCTGTGCTGCCACCGTTAAAGTACTGTTGGCAACCATGGCTCGGGGCTCACATGACAGTGTGATGTAACGGTAGCCCCGCATCAATCGTTGGCTTTTTTCTCTACGCTTTTGCACCAAACAAGCTAACAGCAAGAAGAAGTGAGTGGAGGAGGGGAGAAAGCTGGTGATGATTGGACGCAGGGCTTGCATGATGTCACAAACCCTGAGGCGGGGTTACCAACAGTGCTGGAACGGCGGCCGTATGGGAGGTGAGTACAGAGCCTGTTATTTTTAATAGGGGAGGAGGCAACTGAATTCACAAGGGGTTGTCCTAGTAATGTTCAACCCACTTAAGTTTAATTGTCCTGCCTGCTCTGTTTTGCACCTTTGTTTTTATGCTGCCAGGGCTTGCTGTGGGATTACCAATGATAAACTACAGTTTCCATGATTACTTTCTCCTTGCACAGACGTTGCCTCTATTTACAGCTGCCATCTGCCCCTCCATTACCTGTGATTCTAGGCATTAGAATGTGAAAAGGGAGACGTTTTATGCTGTGTTTATTGCCAGGTTGACAGATGTCAAGAGAGTAGCGGCGCTGTCCTCACATAAAATCCCTGAATCGTCCAATTCCCCTGAACTGCAGGTTGTGGGTCAGGACTCTCCATGTAATAGAAAATGTGTGGGTACATAGCCACAAACAGGTATGGGCAAGTGAGGATGGTGGTTCCCACTTTGGAGAAACCCCTCTCTTTTAAAGCAGAACTAATCCTTCTCTGCTGGCAAACAGGCTAAAAGGAGGCGGTTTACAAAAATAAACCCATTTGTCTGCACTTTACTGAGGGCTATGGTCCAACTAAGTTACAAACAATGAGGATGAAACAGTTTTTCATTCTAGCTGATGATTTTAAAGGCTGATTCTTAAGTGCTGAAGATTTTACATTTCTTATGACAATGGTAAAGCTTTGCACTCTTCCTGTATTCTAATTGGCTTTGACATAGCGGTCTATGGACAGATGCTCCCGAGAGAGCAGATTCTCAGAGTTCATTCTTTACACAATCCTGCATCAGTTCCCCATTAAGTATCTGAAATACAGAGAATGGACAGCTTCTGGCAACTCTCTAGTAACAATGCAAGACAGGAATTAGAGCTAAGTGATGTATACAATACCGATAAAGTCTCCTTGATGGATTTTCGCGCACATTATTTTAACGTTTTTTTAATTGCTATATTTATTGATTTTTCTTGTGCAGAATCCGTTAGAAAGGCATAAATCTAATTCACATTAGATTCTGATCACACAATCCTTATATTCATCTTCAAAACTACAAATACTGAGATGACCAGTTACATGAGGTCGTATTAAGTCTCATGTTTGCTTAATGTCTTCTGTTCACCTAATACATTATAGACCTAATGTGCAGAAAAGTGGATTGATTATGCCTGTACATTACTTATCTTATACTGATCCTAATTTACAGCTTGTAGTATGTACAAGTGTCTCAAGTGTATCATGCCCTTGGGAGACCGTTGATGAGTCTCGGACCTGAAGGTTACAATGCCATGTGGATTGCAGGTCTACAGTATAACTTGTATTTAAATGTATATACTTTCTTTTGGTGTTGTAGGGAGTTAAGGACTCTTTTCTATCTGGTTGTTCATATTAAGCCTTAATCTCAGGTGTGGTTTTTTGGTGACCACTCCTCTACAGTAAAAGAGAGTCACATGTATTATCAGCTGACACCATTGAGAGAACTCTTTCTATGCTGCCCTGTATGGAAGGGCCAATCTTTGGAAGAAGCTGTGGTGTCATGACATTTACAGCTGTGGTCCTTTGCTGCAATTGAGGTGTTTGGTGTTACAGCCATTTGTGTCTATTTTCCCTCAGTTTGTGTCCCTTACCTTGTGCTGTATTATTGTATAGGGAAGGCTAATGTCCTCACCGGCCTGCACACTAACCAGGGTGACTCCAGGGCAAGTGTGGGTCTAGGTACGTGACGGCGATGTGGGAAGGACCTGTATAGGGATGTTAGTTAGCAAAGGGTTCAGTCTCAGGTGAGTTTCAGGAGCTGACCCTTCTCCCCTCTTACTATCACCAGGGTCTTCCTTCTATGCCATCCCCATTATCTCCCTTGTGTTTTGTTGCATGCTCGGTGACACTACGCTCTGGAATGACATCAAGTGCTGTATGTACTATTCTGCAGATTTCAGAAAAACGTCCTAGCATTCTTCGCTGGCTTAGTGCTCAATTGATCTTGTAGTTCTGGTGCTTTGAATTTTTGGGCTTGTCCTTTACACAAATTTTATTCTTAAAAATAGGGAAAAAAGTACTTTACCTCTCATGCTGTATAGAGCTCGGCTGGCTGCAAATAAAACACTTTGGTTTGGGGACAATTACATTTTAATTTAAAATGACACCAGGTTTTACTAGTCTATTTTAAGTATGGTTATAAACTCTGATTCCAGCGATGTATCACTTAATGGGCGCTAGCGGCAGTTTTGATAAAAGATCTATTTTTCCTGCTGCAGATGTACCAGTTCTCTGAATGCTGAGCTCTGTATATCCCTGCCAACCACCACCGCTTGGCTGCTTACTGTGTCCAATGTTCATAGGGAGTAAAGTTTTTTGCTTTGCTTGTTTTAATTCTGCCATACAGTTCATGTATGTACAGTTCACACCTATTTATATACTATCAATGTTTATAGTCTTCACAAGTGGTGACGCCACAGGATTATCTCGGGTGTGGCACAAAGGATCCTATAGGGGCATGTCTTCAGGCTGCTCTATATAATTCTCCTGTGAGCACCGCCCACTCGTAAAGACCTTGAAAATTAGCATCAAATAAAAGAAATCCCATATCTCTGGTACCGTATGGCAGATTTTATAAAACAAAAGACCGGCATGCTCATGGGGAGAGCTGGAATAAAGTAAGAGCAAAAATGTGCCACTTTTGAATTGGTGACAGTTCTCTTTGAAGGGGTCAGCAAAGGACATAATATTAATGACCTATCCTTAAGGGCAGGTCAAGTGCTCCTTAAAATGTGAGCTTGTTGTTGGTGAAGCCCAGTTTTTCATAGAAGTGATCATATGCTGTACAGTCCTTTTCATGGCTGCAGTAATGTTTACTTTAGCAACATAATGTCTATTTTTTTTTTGCGACAAGACTGCGTTCAGCCTAATTCATTTCCCAATGGGACTTGCGGACATGTTCAGCAATTGCGGTTTTGCCCTTGCGGCAGTGGTTTTTGTCCGTTGCTACAAGTGCCAGATTGGCTGGATCACGGCAAAACTGCATGGCACAAGTCCTATAGGGAATGAATTAAGGCCATATGTAGTCTTGCCGCAAGTGTTCCGGCAGATGCGACAAAATTGACGCAAGTGGTACAAGTCGCTGAAAAATTACCTTAGAGATAGGGTCCATCCTTATTGGGTACACTTTGTCATTTAGGTTGACTTTTATGTTCTTTGATCAAAATAATGTCAATTACGTACCTTATGTCATTAAATCATATTAAATAGGTTCAGTAGTCAAGAAATGTTCAATTGAAAGATATACCATATCTTACTTTAGTATTTTACTATTACAGATGATGAGGCCCAGGTATGATGTTAGTTTGACTATGAGGCGCAGGAATTATCTTGGTTTGTCAGGAACGGCCACATCAGAAAATGTTTTCTGCAGCCCTGAGATCAGTCACCTTCAGATCGGGGTGGGTCTTGCACTCAATATAACACAAGTCACCTGTTATAAGTGCCAATGGTGGCCGGATGTAAACTGAGCAGTTCAGCTCTATTTAATTAGTAGTGGCTGCTGCCAGGTGCTCCAGAACAGCTTTTTTCTTAAAAATAGGATCTTGCCACTACTGGTGCTAATAACAGGTAATGGTGAGGGTGCTGGGTGTCGTATTGATGACCTAACCAAATATAGGTCATAAGTATCCTATTGCCAGACCACCCACTAAGCTTTTGCGATATGACTGTGTAATAATCTGCTTCTTTATAGGACCTGAAACAAGCTGCTCTGCATCATCTACAGGAGATGCTGGACACAAAGGATACTTTTCAGTAATTGAAGACGACAGTTCAACCTATAAGAAATACCCTATGCATGACAGCTCTACTGCTTGGAGCGAAAGCAGCGGGCAGTGAACTGCTGTATGTACATACCGTAAATTGTATGGACGAGTAACACTGACATATCTATTGAACCTGAAAAGAGACACCTGTTATAAAGTGTCTACATTGTAAATGTAGATACAGAGAAAGAAAGTCATAGATCATTCACGCTCTATGGGAACCATTATTTGTATAGGCATGTTTACATTTTAAAACTTTCTTCTTGTCCTTCTTGTTCATGATGTTATTTAGACAAGCACTTCACATTTCTTCTACCTTGCCCAGTGATGTCCCTATATAAACTGTGCTAGATAACCAAAGGGTGTAACTAGACCATAGAAAACCCTTAATGTTCCCTACTCTATTTAAATAGGGGTAGTCATCGGTGAGAGTTGCGTCACTCACTAAGTAGGACGCCAATCCCCGCTGGCTAAGAAGGACACAGGGAACTTCCCCTTCCCTTCACCATTTTTTCTATTTATCTATATGTTGTGTGTCATACATTTGTTTTAATTTATTTATACAATAAGGATATATTTTTTAGGGTAATTTGTTCGGTTTTCAGGATGTATCTAACAAGAAAATTAAAGTAGGGAGGCTGAAGGGTTAAAAATCTCGCTCCTCGAGACATCAAAGGGTGAATATAATATTGATTTATTAGTCAACACCTTTCAATATGATATTTACCCTTTGATGTCTCATTGAAAATGGCAGCGCGGTTTTTAACCCTTAATCCTTCCTACTCTATATGCACCATGCTGGGGACTGCAGCAGCCATGATCTGCTTTTATAGTGGTTGTGACTTTCACAACCACACAAGGTGAAGCCTCTGATACCTATTTAGGTCATATTTTATGTCTCAGACCCTTCATCAACCCTACTTTAATTTTCTGAGATAATGACCTTTGGGTTTTCATTGGCTGTAAGCCATAATCATCAACATTAACAGAGATAAACACTTAAAATAGATCACTTTGTTTGTAATGACTCTATATATTATATATGTTTCACTTTTTGTATTGAAATACTGAAATAAATGAACTTGCAAGTAGCAATTTCAAAAATCCAGTGGCATTGAGGTTTCCATTGATGAAGAATGGCCCCTCTATCTTTGATGTTATGGTGTGGTATATGGGGTACAATTTTTGTGTTCCAACAGTGTTGGAGGGATCTATCCACTGTGCCCAACACAATGGGCAGCACTAAAAAGATATTTTATATGTGGTCATAAATTTGTAAATAAGTCATGAAAGAATAAAGTTTGGTGAAAACCAATCACACCCTTGTTTTTCTTATGAAATTCTCAATATGTTTGATGTGTTACTAGTGATGAGGAGTAGACTCGTTACTACTCGCTACTCGCACGAGAAATACGGTATTTGCAATACTTGTTACTTGGCGAGTATCGCTGGTGCTCATGAGTGATTTGTCGATCATTATCGATCTGACATAAATTGAAAGCTCCCTTCAGTAAACAATGGTAGCTGGCACCTCAGGTGAGCAGATTCAATGTTAGGCTCTCTGGGGGGCACTGCAAGGTGCTTGATGCTGTGAAAAATTGAAAAAGCCCACCCTCCCGCCCTGTCCCGGAAAGCCTCGTTTTATAGCTGGATGTGTGTGGGTGGAACCTATCACTTATTGACTTACATTGTACTCGCTACTCGGACGAATATGCGATTATTAATAACTGCTCGGCTCGAGTATAGACGGTGTGAGTATTACGGTACTCGCTCATCCCTATGTGTTACATGTCCCTCTTCCCATTGAAAACAATAAAGTTGGATACAAAATGGCCGACTTCAAAATGGCCGCCATGGTCACCACCCATCTGGAAAAGTTTTCCCCCTCCCATATACTAATGTGCCACAAACAGGATGTTATCACCAACCATTTCCATTTTATTTAGGTGCATCCATATAAATGGCCCACCATGTGGATATATAAATCCTCATGCTGCCAGCTCCATCTATTGGTTATTTACCTATAAAGATAAAATTAACATAAAATATGAAGTAGACAATGGTGGAATAGTAGTACACATAACTGACAAGTCTTATTGCTCTCTGGTGCTTACCCACATCCCAGCCATACTATTTTCCTGAATAGCTCACATTTTTCACATCTATGTATAATTAAAGGAATACTGATGCTATAGTTATTACAATGTATATCTGACATCACCAACTCAAGACATTTCTTGAACCTCTTATTACTAAGTAAAATGTTTTTTTTCATCATCATAATAAAAACTGCACTAGACTACAGTAAAGCCTACCTGATTTATTTCAATACTAAATTATACAACTCTCTAAATGCTGCCGTCTTTCATTGGAAATATAGGAGCATATGTAGAGGTGTAAAAAATTATTGGTATTGTCTTCATATATGTCTCCATAAATCTATGATTCAAATTTTACTGGTTTACTGGATAATCCATTGCTCATCTTTGTCCTCTCTGCAGTATTCTAAAATTAGGGAATTAAAATAAATTTGTATTGTTAAGTTATGAAGTTACTGTAGCTTCAATAAACTGCAGAAACTAACAGAACCAGTACAAGCAAATGATGGAAACTTTGTAAGAACTTATCAGAGAAATGTTTTTCTCTCCCATTATGAGCAACTTCTTCCTTTACTCTAAAAGAGAAGATTCAATTCATATTAGTCAAAGAAAACTGAACTGAACTGTCAGTATAGTGAGGAGTCAGATTACAGCTCCTTATATGTGCTATGGAGGGCAAGTACAAATTGTGACAAAGCAGCTGTTAACCACAGTACAGTGCTGGATTCACAGCCACACATCTCAGTACTGTAGTATAATGTCCTCCTTCTGCTGACTAATGTGATGGGTGGCACGGTGACTCAGCGGTTAGCACAGTAGTCTGCAGCACTGGGGTCCTGGGCTCAAATCCCACCAAGGACAATATGTGCAAGCTGTTTGTATGTTCTCCCTGTTTTGGCGTGGGTTTCCTCCGGTTACTCCAAAGACAAACTGATAGGAAATTTATACTGTGAGCCTATGAGGAAAAAGCGCTATATAAGCAATCAATAATAAAGATGAATACTCCATTCTGTTTCTACTTCTGGACTGGTGCTTTACAGAGAAAGAAAAGTATGGAAACCTTGTGTCTGAGTGTATTGTGTAATGGAGACACCATAGTAGCTCATCTCAATCTACTACATCAAAAAAGGTGAAAATCCAAGATATAACCTGCAGACGGAGAAAACTAGTGCTATTTTTTCTTAAAAATGACAGATGTGTTGAAAGTATGTCTGTAATATGACAGCACACAAACAGTTTTGTTGTGTTTTTTTTCTTCTAAAATTGGGACGAGAACTTAAAGAGTTTATCAATGGTTAAAAACAGTTCTGGCGTCTTGTTTATAAATCTTTGCGTTCTTTTTGGTATTGCAATGCAGCCTTATGTGGAGATGAACTGCATTACCAGTCCGCATCCCATGGTCCAGAGTAGCAATGCTTCTAGCAAAAATGCAGTCATTTTCTTTACACGGGGCAACCCCTTTGAAGGGAATTTGTCAGCAGGTATTTGCTATGTAAGCTGAGGACAGCATACTGCAGGTGTTAAAAAACAAAAGTCAACTGTGCCTCTCTTATCAGGTTGTGTGCTATTGTTTACGTAAACTAAAGGTTTTATCACCTAGATATTACCATTACTGGACTACATTGGTCATGTACATGGCAGTCGGACACCCCTTCTCCTCTTTCAATGTGCAATCTCTATTGAGAGCCTGGTGTGGGTGGGGGAGCTCTCCCAGCTCTGCTGTGTAGCTAAAACTGAATAATTTCATTGTGTCAGAACTGCTGCAGTCAGTAATCTAAGTTAAACATTGTTAGATTCAGAATCTCTTCTCCTACAACATGCTGCTCCCAGAAGAGGTAGCATAAGCCTGCTGACAGATTCCTTTCAACTCAAGTCCGTGTCTTTTTTTTAGAGATTGCAAAATCTAGCGCTTCAGAGCACAGTTTAGGTACCACTGCATCATCTACATTACACATAGATAAACTAATTAAAACCAGAATATTTATTACGATGGATTTTCTTTATCTGTTTATAAATGAATATAATAATAGCTAAAAATATTCTCCGATTGCTGGCACAACACATTCCTTCATAGACATTTCTCAGGAACCTTCTATTTATACTGGGAGCACCTCTGGAAATTGTTGGACAATGATTTAAAAAAGCTCTAGGCATCTAATGCATCTCAATCTGGCACTAAACTCCGTATGGTATAATAGTTTAACAGCAGTCACCTGTTTAACATAGCTGTCAAAGCCCAGAGCTCTCTCCATAGGCTATTTTAATATCTGTTAAGGGTAACTAATGAAATTGTGAACATGCCATAAGTTAGCGCACGGACATGTGTGTAATGTCATGTGCCTGCTTTCCCTTCATTACACCATACTGTGTTTTCTTAAATGCATGTTTTCCACAGTTGTTTTTTTATGGCTAAACCAGTACTAAATATTAGTTGGCTTGTAAAAGCATGCAGTTATATTTCATTTTCTGTATATTTTATAATAACTGTGTTCCTTCACATTGAAAATGTATTTTAAACGTTGATCTGTGCATCCGGGAGAGATGTATTTTGTTGAGTTCCACATTTCTTCTTTTATTTTAGACCTAATTAATTTGACAATGAAAGAGCAAATCGCGGCACTTCTGTGATGGTTGTGCCCAATTAACATCCAATCCCATGTACGAGTAATATAATAAACTTGACATTCAGGTGCAATGATAAAGGTTCTTTTATTCTTCAAATAATCCAGTGATAAGGCATAGGTACAGCATAATCATAAAATGTTTCAGTCAATATAGACCTTCATCAGTGTGCAGATTGCTGTAAGAGGAAAGCCTGGAGCAGTATCAGGTGCTGTTAGCTGTGGGCATCCACCTCTGGTATGAGCTCATACTGATTTACTCATTACTAATTTATTTGACATGCCTGCTTGTGCAACCACTTGTTCATAGCTCAGTTAGTATTACCTGTGTAGCATGTTTATGTGGTGCCCCATTGGTCGGGACGCCATGAAGAGGTACTGCATCCAAATATGAGTGTGTGGTATTCCTGTGGCTAAGGAAACTGGGATGGTAAACAAAGGACTCTCACAATACCCATTCTTGCACACCCTAGAGTAGAGAACCGTTTTTGAACCCGCTTGCAGGGATGAACCAGTCCTGTGGAAGGAGTCACATGGGTAGAAAAAGTGTATGGGTGGGATAACAGTTAGAGTATTGGAGTGAGGACAATGCAGGGGAGGGTCATAGTGACAGGAAGGAGATCCTAGGGGTACCAGGAGCTACGGTGCGCCCGTATATGGACCCGGTACTACCAACCAGAGGGGTCTGGTCCCGGGCAGAGGAATGGCTCTGGACACAGTGCGGGAGTTTAACCCCGCACTGTTAAGCCAAAAGACCTGGCGTATACCTCGAAAAGGCACACCGAACTAGGGTCAGGGGGATCTGAAGGGGTGTCGCCCACCAAATACCCGTGGGAGCTGGCTTGAGGCCATGCACACAGAAGCGTTGTACGGTTGTGAGAAGATAGCACAGTGAAAAGACCTGTAGGGAACGGCAGGCATACCACCGAGAGTCCTGAGTGAATCATCCTGGTTCCCTGGTGACTACCAGGCCAGAAAGACCCAAAAGACTGTTTCATCTGTCGATCTGCTTTAAGAACTTGCAAGTTAACCTAATCAGAGTTCATGACTGGTGTGACGTACTTTATTTCTCTCGCCTGAGGAGCCGCACACTGCTGCAAAGAAAGGACCAGTGACAAGGCCATGTGGTAAGCTGCTTTCCTGTGTAAAAACTATTACAACTGTATCGGGGATCCCACTCCACCTACGGGGAGCGTAACCATCTGGCTGCCCTACCATCACCCCAGAGGTCTGACCCCCAGCTCCAGTAACCATACCGGAACCGTAGGTGGAGTCACAAACTACTTTTATTTTTATTATTTTTACTGACTTTTTAGCGACCACCAGGGCCACAGGACTAGGCACAGGCCCCTGTGACATCCCCCATGAATCAACGCCCGTAACCGAGTACCCCCGGCCCTGGGGCGGGTCATTTACACCTCCCTCCACAAATTTTCTAAATACCTGGCCTGTGTACCTGTTTCCTTACCCACATATTTCTGACATTGTTGTGAAAATTTTTGTGCTTGCAAGAAAACATACCTAGGTATGTGTATATTATTGACCAATGTACAAGGCTCAGCAGCAAGTTAGCACTAAATTTATACAATATACACATACATAATTAGTTTGCAGTCTGTAATGCCAACATGACAGCGATATAACCTTGTACTTGTAAATGCACATAAGAGTAGTTAAGCAAAAAGTGTGGCATTTCACCAAAACAATATCTAACTTTCATTCGACCCCTAGTTGCAAACATTGGCTGTTAAAAACAAACAAAAAAAAGAATACCACACCGCTGACTTCACCATCTTCCATTCGGTTTTCTTTTTTTAATTGACATGCCGCATCTCCAGCTTCTTCATTATAGTCCAGGATGCCTACACATATCCAGGCCAGAGTTCAATGCACATCATAAGGTCATGCCATCATCACAATCTTATGATGTGCTCCGGCCTGAATGTAGCCAAAAGTCCTGGCTTTTAGTGAAGAGGCTGGAGATGCAACACACCCAACGATGGAAAAAAGAGGAACGTATGGTAAGCACCGGGGAAGCTGGAGAAGTGAGTATTGGTAAAAAAATAATACTTCACATCAGCTACCCCCCTACTCACCATCTTGTCCTCTTCCTTCTTCAAGACTTCCGACTTCCGGTTGCTGCACCTCATACGGTTTCAAATGTTGATGATAAAGCCCTCTTTTCCCGCAACTCCTGGGTTTTAACATGGGTCTTTGGTGCTGGCCCCAACTTGATGACACAAAGTGTCAAGCACATTATTGAAGTAAAGGCCTGTAACAGGTGAGTGTATTGTGTTTTTTATTTTTAAATCCCCCTTCTTCATTTTTTATGATTCGGGATCTGCTGATAGCTCAGAGTATTATAAACCATAATTAAGGGTGCTTTCGATTTGGACTGAATTGAATCTACCTACAGATTCGATCTGCCCAAAATGAATTTTTGGTGAGGTGCACATTTTTAGTTCTATAACATGCCATTGAGTGAACCAATTTTTGTTCTGAAAGTTTGAAATTCTTAGGTGCACATAATGTGAAAATATACTCACGACTGCACAATGTTATAGAATATTATAGAACAGCCTGACTTTGCCAATGACAAATACATTTTTCAAGGAATAAGCGTTACTAAAATGTGTAAGGTAACCGTGGCTCATAAGGAGAGCGCATAAACAGTTGTATAGCATAAAAGTAAGTTCTTCTATGGTTCACCAAGGTTAATCAGTGCTTTAGGGAAAATTCTAGCAGTTTAGAACATAAGAAATACTTCACAATGCACAATTTCATGCTAAAAAAATAGGAAACAAAAACTAGACAACAACCAAGCGGAGATAAGCGAGGATGTGTTTCATTTAAATGTGGCCAGCAATTGTGCATCATGATACTCGGCAGCTAAAAATAGGCAGCATGACATTTCCAAATGCCTTTCTTTCTAGGGTGAATTGTGCTGAATGTCACACAATGTAACCCACAAAATGAAAATGGACTATTGAAGCAGGCAGCACAATTGATGGGGGTTAGAGGAAAGAACAAAGCAAATGCCATGACAACCTGTCGTAATGAATGGTGTAAGTGTAGCATGGAAGCTTTTCTATTGTGAAGCCGCACCTAAAATGGCACATTACATCTGCGCTGCCAGGAGAGGTGTCGAAAAAGACTTTGCATATGAGTCACTTTGCTGGTGGATCTCCTGGCGCTGATATTTGTCATTTACTCTTAAAAATTTAGAGCAAAAAAATAGCTTTTTGGTGGACCAGAAAACATTTTGGTGCCTTATAAATAGATGTGATCCTTATGCGAGGCTCTTAAAGGCGCTATCCTGATTTGCTTTTCTTTTTTCATTTAAAAACATACAAAAAACTGGAATTAGTATGGATAAAATAAAAAGAGAATATTTATATACAGTGCCTACAAGTAGTATTCAACCCCCTGCAGATTTAGGTGGTTTGATAAGATGCAAATAAGTTAGAGCCTTCAAACTGCAAACGAGAGTAGGATTTATTAACAGAAGCATAAATCTTACAAACCAAAAAGTTATGATGCTCAGTTGAATTTTAATAAATTTTAAACATAAAAGTGTGGGTCAATTATTATTCAACCCCTAGGTTTAATATTTTGTGGAATAACCCTTGTTTGCAATTACAGCTAAAAATCGTCTTTTATAAGACCTGATCAGGCCGACACAGGTCTCTGGAGTTATCTTGGCCCACTCCTCCATGCAGATCTTCTCCAAGTTATCTAGGTTCTTTGGGTTTCTCATGTGGACTTTAATCTTGAGCTCCTTCCACAAGTTTTCAATTGGGTTAAGGTCAGGAGACTGACTAGGCCACTCCATCACCTTGATTTTTTCCCTCTTGAACCAGGCCTTGGATTTCTTGGCTGTGTGCCTTGGGTCGTTGTCTTGTTGGAAGATGAAATTACGACCCATCTTAAGATCCTTGATGGAGGAGCAGAGGTTCTTGGCCAAAATCTCCAGGTAGACCGTGCTATCCATCTTCCCATGGATACGGATCAGATGGCCAGGCCCCTTGGCTGAGAAACAGCCCCACAGCATAATGCTGCCACCACCATGCTTGACTGTAGGGATGGTATTCTTGGGGTCGTATGCAGTGCCATCCAGTCTCCAAACGTCACGTGTGTGGTTGGCACCAAAGATCTCGATCTTGGTCTCATCAGACCATAGAACCTTGAACCAGTCTGTCTCAGAGTCCTCCAAGTGATCATGAGCAAACTGTAGACGAGCCTTGACATGATGCTTTGAAAGTAAAGGTACCTTACGGGCTCATCTGGAATGGAGACCATTGCGGTGGAGTACGTTACTTATGGTATTACATAGTAACATAGTTTTTAAGGTTGAAGGAAGACTTTAAGTCCATCTAGTTCAACCCATAGCCTAACATGTTGATCCAGAGGAAGGCAAAAAAAACCCATGTGGCAACACTAAGCTCCACATTGGGGGAAAAAATTCCTTCCTGACTCCAGATACGGCAATCAGACTAATTCCATGGATCAACGCCCTATCAAAGAATCTAGTATGTATAACTGATAATATTATAGTTTTCAAGAAAGGCATCCAGGCCCTTCTTAAATGTTAGTAGTGACTCACTCATTACAACATCATGTGGCAGAGAGTTCCATAGTCTCACTGCTCTTACAGTAAAGAATCCGCGTCTGTGATTATGATTAAACCTTCTTTCCTCCAGACGTAGAGGATGCCCCCTTGTCCCAGTCTCAGGCCTAAGAGTAAAGAGATCATTAGAAAGGTCTCTGTACTGTCCCCTCATATATTTATACATTATTATAAGATCCCCCCTAAGCCTTCGTTTTTCCAAGCTAAATAACCCCAAGTTTAATAACCTGTCTTGGTATTGCAGACCCCTTAGTCCTCTAATGACTTTTGTCGCTCTTCTCTGGACCCGCTCTAGTTCAGCTATGTCTTTCTTATACACCGGAGACCAGAATTGTACACAGTATTCTAAGTGTGGTCGCACTAGTGACTTGTATAGAGGTAAAATTATGTTCTCCTCATGAGCATCTATGCCTCTTTTAATGCATCCCATTATTTTATTTGCCTTTGCAGCAGCTGCCTGACACTGGCCACTAAATGTGAGTTTGTCATCTACCCATACACCCAGGTCTTTTTCAGTGACAGTTTTGCCCAGTGACTGAAACCAATGTCCCCACTGCCATGAGATCTTCCCGGAGCTCCTTCCTTGTTGTCCTTGGGTTAGCCTTGACTCTTCGGACAAGCCTGGCCTCGGCACGGGAGGAAACTTTCAAAGGTTGTCCGGGCCGTGGAAGGCTAACAGTAGTTCCATAAGCCTTCCACTTCCGGATGATGCTCCCAACAGTGGAGACAGGTAGGTCCAACTCCTTGGAAAGGGTTTTGTACCCCTTGCCAGCCTTGTGACCCTCCACGATCTTGTCTCTGATGGCCTTGGAATGCTGGCAAAAGAGATAATTAATCCACACATGTGAAGCTCATTATTCTTTGTGCCTGAACTACTTCTTAATACTTTAGGGGGACCAAACAGAATGCTGGTGGTTTGAGGGGTTGAATAATAAATGACCTTCTGAATTAACTTTTAACGCTTTAAAAAAAAAAAAATCTTTTTGGCTGCAGTGCATTTCCCACTTCCAGGCTGATCTACAGTCCAAATGTCACAATGCCAAGTTAATTCCGCATGTGTCAACCAGCTAAATCTGCAGGGGGTTGAATACTACTTGTAGGCACTGTATCCATCCAATTCCCAGCCCTCGTCATCAGCAGGGCTGTAGAGCCATAGACAGAGCTACTTTTGGGTTGAGTTGGCGTATTCTTAAAGTGGGTGTGCCACAGACATTTGTAGATTTTAATTAAGAGTAAAAATAAGTTCCACAATTAGATGTGTAAAAAATGTTCCTGTACTGAGAAATTCTTATAAATGTGCCACTGTGTAATGTATGTGTCCAACCATGCAAGATCAGGTCAGATATACCACAGCTACTAGGCAGGTGGGGAAGTAAGAGAGTATACAGACATTACAGCCAGGGATCCAGCTCATTCTTTCTGTAATGAAAAACAGTTCATTGTCTGTTCAAAAACTTGTTTTACATCACAGAAAAATCAGCTGTGATCCTCGGCTGTAATGTCTGTATAGTCTATTACCTCATCCCCTTGCCCAGGAGCTGAGGTATATCCGACCTGTTCCTGCATAGTCTGACACATACATTACACAGGGGCACATTTACAAGAAAATCTCAGGACAGGAAATATTTTTTCACACATCCAATTTTGTAACTTATTTTTATTCTAAGATCTATTAATTGAAATGTACAATTGTTTGTGGCACAACCCTTTAAAAATTAAAGCACCAAAATGAAAATTGTACGCATTGAAAGGGATTAAAAAAGTTTGGAAATGTTAATAATATAAATATATTTTATCTTCAACAATTTAAGGCAACTATTCATAAGGAAAAATTATACTATATATATTTGAAGGTTGAAATTAAATAAATATGATTTGCTGAGTAGTTTTATTATTTACAGAATGGAGAAATAACCTGATTTTACCATTTTACTACAGTAAAAGTGCTACTAATAATTGACAATTCTAACAACATAGAGAAGTCAAAATCTGGAACCTTATAGACTTTAAGACTTTATGTGACATATTACTCATCTCACTAAAAGTTGGGTGTTTCCAGCTTGTTAAAGGGAACCTGTCACCCCCCAGAGCCCATTAAGCTAAAAGAGCCACCTTCAGCAGCGCCTATGCTGCATTTTGTGAAGGTGACTCTTATTATCCTATCCCCCAGGGACACAGACATAAACACTTTATTAGATATTAGTTTCGGTCTGGGAGGTATACTCTCCTCCCTGAACCTAAACGCTTTGCTGATGTTACCCCTCCGCTTGTGTGGTCAGGGTCCCTCCACCTTCTATCTAACTTCGGAGCGGCGGCGTTGGCACCTGCGTGTTCTTTCAGCTCTCAGACATCTCTCCGTGAGCGCTACCCGAGTGCTGAGGTCCCATGATATTACGCAGCACCAGGTCCTGCCCTGTGGTGTGTTAAGCTGTATGCACACTGCGGTGCTGGCAATCTGGTGAGTGAATGTTCTGATACTTTTCAGTGCATTCAATAGGCTGCACTCAAGAACATGATAGCGCTATAACTACGAGCCGCATGATTATTATGCAGAGTAGTACTGACTCACATTTCCTCACCTCCTGAAGGTATACTATCACACATTTTAAAAAGGGAAGAAGAAAGATTCCCCTTTGGTGTTTCATCATTTTTAAATTGGTTTTGAAAATGCCCTCTGATGATATTTTCATTTTTGCTGATATTTCCACCCTTAAAACTGCCAGGATTTCACATGTTGACCTGCGATTCATCCTTCCATAACATCAAACACTTTGACAGATCTATATTTTATAATCCTCCCTGATCCTGCTTTAAATACAATAACAATGAATATACAAAACACTACATAAAATATGCCCGCGTATACTGGAAGAAAGCAGCAGCAGTCGGCATAATGCGTAATACCTGCAGAGCAATTAAAAGGAAAATGGATTAAAATGGAGTAACGGGTTAAAGCTTTATAAACAACAACATAGTTATGGTTTCATTAAAGGAATTGTCCACTACTATTTCATTATTATTTCAACAGAGCAGACAGCCACCCTGACATAATATTGATGAGGCAGCTGCCCATTGACTGCTGCAGTCATATGACACTACACTATATAATTAAAATCAAGGAGACAAAGAGAGGCGCAGATTGTGCCTTATCACTAATGACACACACAAATCAAGAGCTAGATACCAGCTTGCTCACCTGGTTTGGTTGTGATAACCCACAACCAGCTTGAACGCCTGAGCTACAGCTGCTGCTGAACTTCCACCTCCACGTGCACGTGGGAACAAGATTGCTAGAAAGGAATGGTGTCTCACGGTTCGCGCTGCTGGTTCAAAAGATGCACTGGGAAGACAATTACTTCATCCATCACCTCCTTTATTCCTCCACACTCTACCAACACGTTTCAGTGCACACCTTACACCTTGCATCTTCCTCAGGAAGATGTACATCTGTGATTTTTTTCCTGATGAAGGGCCTGAGAGCCCAGAAGCGGGTAGAAAATAAAAATCACAATCCATCAAGAATTTTTGATTGTCATATATGGTAGTCGCGGTCAGTATTCCCTTTCTTTTTATTTTATTTTATGACACAATTTGATTGGGACGACTGCAGCAACCTTCTAATACGCTTTTGTAGTGGTTGCAGCTTACACAACCCTGCTGGGTGAGTGTGTACCTATTGAACAATTCCAATTGTTATACTTGTAACACCCTAGATTGCTCCTTTTCCATTCCAGCTTTTCTTTTATTACCAACCCCTCAGAGGAACTGTAAAGCAGTGGCGACCATTAATAGTCGCAACCTGTGGGTGGCATCGCGTAAATTAAATTACCAGATCTAGTAACCCGATCCCAAGAAGAACCTCTCCTAGTCTCTGATTCCCAAATCAAAGTTACCCTTTTTACCCATCTTTTTGATTGACCGCTCCGGGGCCACAGGTCGGGTCACGCCACTGTGACATCCCCAGCGACGACACTGAACAGGACCCGGTCCCGAGTACCCCACGGCCCCCATGGGGCGCGTCACATACCACATACTACAAAATAAAGTTTGTGCATTTTTTCCTCAGAGTTTCAGATGTCTCTTGTGTAATCCAGAAACTGAAAATATGTTCTTAAAATTATTTGCCCCACAAGTGCACAACCTTTTAAAGGGATTGTCCCCAATCAGAAAATCTTTATCCCTGACTGCAACTTGTAATAAATAAACAAGCAAACCACAGATCATTCTCTGTTCCTGGGTCCAGCTCTGAGTCTATGGCTCTGCTCCCAGTGTCACATCATCAAGACGACAGCCAATCAGTGAGCTCATCGCCTGTGCCCATCCAGACAGAACACACCCTCAAAGCCACTGAGCTCACTGATTGACTATCGAGTACCACAGCCAATACCATGATCCAAGATTTTTTGAAAGGTGACAAGTGACAACCCCTTTAACTCCCGGAATCAATAAGCACAATTCAATAAAAGAGATAGGCTCGGAGTCTGTCTGTTGCTTCTAATGTACATGTAGATATCCTGATACAACAAAGTATGAAGCTAGAATAGCCTCAGTGGTCAGTGTGAAAATGGCAAGATTTCTAAATTGTACAATTTTAATTTTTCAATTTTAATTTTAATATAGATGAAAAAAAAAGATCAAACATGTTAAAAAAATACATTTAACACAAAATCCTGATTGAATGTACAAGTCATTTTCCGATGATCAGTGTTAGTCTCTACTTGCAACCCTCAATGAATAAAACCTAAATAAATGAGTATGCCATAAAATTGCAATTGTGGTAAAGCGTTTATAGTGTATCAATTACATTTTTAATTAAAGAAAGTGTACAAAAATGCTGATCGGTGCAGTCCAGCTTCTGAGATCACCACTAATGTCTCACATAGCCACTGACTTGCTCAATAAAAGTCTATGAGCCTACACTCCACTCTGTGTACAGGCTTTCTATTGAGCCCATACTCCATTCTGTGTGTGTGGTCAAGAAAAAGCTCAGCTCTTCTACACACTGAACGACATTTTTCAGTAATCCGTTGGAGTCTGAGGACATGGATTTCCAATGCTTTAAAAAATATGATGGGTTACTTTTGAAGCCCTTTTTATCGCTTTATACAAAGTAGGCTCCATATAGGAATTCCATTCTCTATATCTTTACACATTACAAGTTTTGGCATTTTAACTGTTTACCAAAACATATTCAAGTTGCAGTTATATATTCAATATGGCCTTAAAGTGCAGACTCTCAGCTTGTTCCAAGTATGGCATTGATTTTGGAAACGAAGAACACTCTCCATTAAGTAGGTGTTTCAGTTTCTAAGTCTACCATAATTAGATAATATCATGAGAGCAAATACAGAGGGTTCCCCACTAGGTGCAAACCTTTAATTAGTCTTAAAAATAGAAAGACCTGATTAGACTTTGCCAAAAAAACATCTAAAGAAGCCATTCCGTTCTGGAAAAGTATTCTTTGGACAGATGAAACTAAGATCAACCTGTACTAGAATGATGAGAAGAAGAAAGTATGGAGGAGGCTTGGAAGAGCTCATGATCCAAAGCACATTAGATTTTCTGTAACACATGGTGAAGACAGTGTGATGGCCAGGCATACATTGCTTCCAATGCCATAGGGTCACTTGTGTTTATTGATGAATGTGACTAAGGCAAAAGCAGCTGGATTAATTCTAAAGTGTACAGATGGATACTTTCTCCCCAGAATCAACTAAATGCAGCAGGGTTGATTGCACGCGCTTCACAGGACAGATGCACAATGACCCGAAACATACTGCAAATGAAAATGCTGCAATGCCAAGTCAATAACCAGTTTTCAACTCCATCAATCTGCATTTCACATACCTAAGACAAAAATTAAGTCCCAAAAGAACCACAAACAAGCAACAACTGAAATCAACTGCAGTAAAAGCCGACAAAGCATCACAGCTTCCAGACCTCACATAGTCATCACCTGTAAAGAATGTTCTACAAAGTATTAAAAATGAACATTATATTTATTGAAAGGGTAAGATGCCCAATTACTTTTAAGTCCCCGAAATGAAGAGACTTTAGAATTGTTGCAATTCCTAAATGTTGCACCTATTTTTGTTCTTACCCCTTTCTTAAAGCTGAAAGTCTCCAGTTCAACTACATCTCAGTTGTTTAAATGACAAATAGTAACATGCAGAGCCCAAGTCACAAAGATATGGTCACTATGCAAATATTTCTGAACCTAACTGTACATATACATGGGATCTTTGATGAAATGAGGAGATAGAGCTTAGATATAAAGTTATAGAAGTGGTGCATCATAAGCTCCAGCCCTTTTCAATAACCTTCCCATTCCTTTTCATGTTCTGTCACATTTTAAGGGGTTATGATGATATAAGATAAACAAAGATAAGATAGATTAAAAAAACTATTGAGAACAGATATAATGGAATCATTGCTAGGATTTATAGGTATGTAGCTTGGAGAAGAATTGCAATAACTAATACTATCTAGTTATGCACAGTAACTGAGAATGTCTCACCTAAATATTAAAGATTCTCATTTTAATTAACAGAGAATATAAGATCTGACAAGGCAGCTTCACATATTATATAACTTTTGGAATGAAGTGTTGTGAGAAAAGAAAATATTTGACTTTGCTAATAAAATATTGTTTACATTTAACTTGTGAAGATGGAAGATGAAAGCTAATAATGTAAAAGTGCCAACTGGTGCGCTGCTGCAGAGGAGAAAAGTATCTAGGTCATAAAATCCCTTTTTATTCTGTTAAACTAGAAACTTTAGATGTTATAAATTGTTGAGATCTCATTAAAAGAGTTCTTTGAATCCACCAAAGTTAAGGTAGAATGTAGAAATTGGTATAAAATATCAAAATTACTCCATTGCTGCTCTTGGTACTCCCTGAGCAGTCTACAGTGAGAAGACGGCCAGAAGGTAAAGACAAAACTAGCGAGAAGCCCTGAAGAGTCAACGCGACAGAGGTAGGGGCTTTATCAAACAAGTAATCACTGTAGGGAATAATGTGGGGTTTTCCTATACTGCTGATGGCGTTTCCAATGTTCCACACATGCGATTTATTATTCACGCGTTTTAAAGCTATAAAACGTCTCCAGATACAACCACAGTACAGATGCAGTGACAAACAGAAAGCTTATACCAAGAGTTGGTGTTTGAGTAAAGGTGCCAAAAAGGCAGATAATATGTCAAAGATCACCATTTGAATATTTTGTGCTCTTTTGGTGCCTTTATTTGAACGTCAACTGTTGGTATAAGCTTTCTGTACTGCATCTGTACTGTGGTTGTATCCTAAATAAGACATTTGATAACTTTGAAACGCATCGATATTAAACCACATTGTTTCAGTGCTCACGTGTCCTGGATCCTTCCTGAGGAACTTTATCAGAAGTGCAGAAAAAAACACGAATTCTTCCACTTCAGGGATTTCCTGGTTTAACGACCCATGAATCTGCAGCAGCTGAATTTACTTAAGCCCTAAAAGTGTTTGGGTAACACAACCTCACTAGGTGAGCAAGCACTCTCTAAAAACACATCTATTGTTATCAGTTAAGACTCTATTGAGCTTTTTGCTCCATAGCTTCTGTAGATCAAAAAAGTAATGACTGTTATGTCATTTAATAGTACGACTGTCTCTGTGCCCACTGTTGGGCCTGTTCAGGGGATTATGTGCCCATCAAGGACCACAGTCAAGATGGACATCTAGGCATCTGTCCACCATAGGGACACACTGCAAATAATGCATACCGCATGATATATATTTGAGTGTTATTCCTTCTGTATAGGAAAGCCAAGTATAAAGTAAATCAAATGGAATGCCATGCATATCAACAAAACGGAGGCTGAAAGTATACACTTGGCCTCCATTAGATGAATGGCAACTTATTGGAATGTTACTGTATATGCAAGGAGAAATCTGATGTATGCTGTAGGCTAAGTGCACATATACAGTGTGCACCTAGTCTTACTATCTGTAGTTTAATTTTGGCACATCCAGAAAATACCTTGAGGCTATATGCACCCAATGTCTTTTTCGGAGACCCTGAAACAGTTAAAAGAAGTCACCTGTCCTCTCTTCAAGAAGCTTCAACTAAGAAACTACCAGCTCTCTATGCTTGAAAGTATTGATTAAAAGGCATAATGACTTCCAGCATTTTTGCCTGAGAAAAAACGTGATGGACAAGCAGACATCTAGAAGACTCAGTGTGCACAGACACTTAATGGAAACTTCTAATTTACAATAAAAGGATGTTATAAAATATACCTATTATAATTAAAGTTAGGATTTGTGAGTGTCTGAGGGGATGGAGTTTAAAAAAGGTGGAGGGCCTGTCTTGAATATTTTAAACACTAAAGGCATAGCAGTAGAACAAGACATGCCCCATTTCTTCTTTAGATCCTCCATGTGTAAAGGAATTATGATACAGGATACTGATTCTAAGTAACATACTGCATTATTTCCATCCAGAGCTGTATTCACTATCTTGCTGCTAAAGAGCTTACCATCAGACACATCCCAACTGTCCTTGCAACCTAGTTGGACAGTATGTTTCTCTACATCAGGTTAATGCTCAGTGACTGGCGAAGGAGATAACACTTCCAATGTGCCTGCAGAATCATAAATGCAGCTCTGAACTAAAATACAGACTATAACAAATGTTTAGAACTAGATACAGTATGTACTACATATCATGTGGCGCCCCTACCGGATGTTGATCCCATCAGAAAAGCATGAACACTTTGCTGCCTACCATTTCCTGTGATAGTTCACAATACCACAGCCCTTCCCAAAACCAGCACCCCTTACTGGCAAATGTCCATTTCTGCAATGCCTTTGTTGATAGGGTATAAATTCCATGTAGAACAGCATAGGAATTAATGAAGGGTGCCCTCTGAGGATTTAAACACAATCATAGGACAAAACCAAAGTAACGCTCTCATTCAACGGTCACCATGACTGCCTCTGTAGTACATTGAGTGGAATATTGATGGTGTGATCCATTTCTATCCTTAGATTATTACGAAAGTAACTTGCAATGTGAAATTTGCATTAATTCAATGCAAAGTCAATGTTAGGTTAATTGATATCCACAATGTCTAACCATGCACCCAACAGAACCACCTTTGAAGATGGAGTGGAGAGTAAGCTTAATTGAGCTCTTTTCTATAGTAATTAAACCTAAGTACGTACCTATAAGTGGATATTGGAAACAGATGACAATGTTGTAGCCCGCAGTTAATGTACTGCAGTGCGCTGAACAGCTTGCATTTTTTTATTTTAAATTTTAATGAGAATTTTGATAAGTTGTTTGAAAGTAGCCTTAGGCTTATTTTGAAAGACTATTAATTTGCTTCCTTCAAATGAAAGAAATAACACAAAAAAGGGATTAAAGTGCTATATTACCAGATCTTACACTTCACTACCAAGAAGAACGCGAGGAGGTAGAGCAAGTTAAATGCTGGAAAGTTTTCTTTCTTTTGTTAAATATTTAGTTGACACATAGATTACAAATGGAAGCTTCCCAGGGGGAACATAAAAATAGATTTCTAGCACTTAATTCCATTACTGTGGCTTTGGTGAAAATAATTTAATACACCAAAACATGCTATATATAAACTTTTCTAACACGCAAGAGAAACAATTACAATGTTACTTATAGCATGGACTCTAAACCATAACATGGGGCAAAGTTCCTTGACACTTACCCAGAGAAAGCTCCCCTGATCAGTATGCATATAAATGGGTCCGTAAAGGATAAGTTTCTAAAGGTGTTATCATTTTTCTCCACAAAGGTCAACTAATGTTCAATGTTTTCTATTTTTACAAAAGGAGACTTTAATTTAAAGAGAACTTGTTTATAGGGATGAGCGAAACAAACTTTAAAGTTCGGAGTTTGTATATAGCACAGACTTTTAAAAATGTTCAGTGTTTGGGTTTCGGTGTTTAATGCAACACAAGCCACTGAAGCGAGTATCCCTGTGCCCGGGTAAACTCGGTGCTCAGCTCAGTGTGTGAATGGCTCACACTGAGGGTAAAATCAGCATTATTGGATGTAGTCTGTACAAAAAAGACAAAGCCCCATCCCAACTACCATGGAAGTACTTTAGTTATGGCTGGCTGTATGTGGGTGGAGAGCAGAACTGCCCAATCAGTGACTTCCAATGAGGTTTGGGTCAAGTTTGGGTCCAGAACAGACCTTTAAAAAAAAAAATCTGGCTGCACCCTCAGAACCAAATCTTCCATGGGTCTACTCATTCCTAATGGCCACTTTACACGCGGCAACAGGAAGATAGAATACAGCAGGTGTCGAAGACAATTGTACCTTTTACCTTCAAAACACCTTGAAGTGGCTGCGTGTAATTCAGGTATCTGCAAGGTGTTTTGAAGGTAAAAGGTACAATTGTCTCCGACACCTGCCGTTTTCTATCTTCCTGTTGCCGCGTGTAAAGTGGCCATAAATGTTTGTTTTTAGTAAACAGAATCTACTGAAAGGTCTCTGCATGCTATTTTCCCTGGAAACATCTCTTCTTAACTTTCAAATTGTTATTGTTTTTAGATATCCCAAACAGGGATAACATACAGCAGCTCTCTTATTAATCAATTATCAAGGAAAAAAACACTTGTGACTATATATGACTGATATATCAAATATTTCATGGAAAAGTCTTCATAAAAAATAAGTGATCAGTTTTATAGCTTCATACACTTGCATTTACTCTATACTCCATTCATTTCAACATGAGACAAGGGTAGAGAACAGCTTGAATTACTGCCTTCATTTACTTTCTTACTGCTGATACCAGCTGCTGAAGCAGACAGAACGGTACAAAAATTAAAATAAATTAAACATCCTACAAGAAATGAAAAAATGTTCAACTATTTAAGTTCCCCCGCAGGGAATTTACGAGTTAATAAAGACATGTGATTACAGCAGCCTTGGCACTGTTTTAAATAAGGAATGGCAAGTGTGATGTTATCAGTCTTGTACAGATAATGATAGGTGACTGAGACGTATCTGTACTAGAAATTAACAAATTTATTGAAGTGAAATTGAATTATACCTGAATTGTACAAAAATCTACATTGTGAAAAATACAGATTTCTTTGTACACGTCCAGCAAATTCAGAAAAATGGCTTCCACCATCTTACTAAAAAGTAGAAGGTCAGCACAAAAAAAACAAACATGCCTCACTGCTCACCTGTTCAGCCATCGCCGCTGCTCCTTGCCCGCTGTTCTGTCTTTTGTTACATCTGTCCATTGTTACATCCAGTATTCACTCTGTGCTGGTGCTTCAGGCAGCGAGCAGGCCCCGGAGTTCAATGTGAATACTACTGGGCCTGTGCACAGCTGGAAGACCTGAGCTTGAGTGGGCCCAGGGCCACAGATGCATTGCCAAACTTTGGTCAAGAAGCAGTGGGAGCTGCTGGACAGGTGAGTGGTGTAGTGTTGTAGTGCAGATGACGATAGATCCAGAAGCACACACAGATATGCTGAACTGCTCAGTCGAGCGGCCATACTTTAATGAATCTCTTCCCTTTCCCAGCTCCCCCTTCTCCTGCCACAGCTCCTCCTCTATCTTACATCACTGTTACTAGGCAGAAAACAAACAGGGGAGACACAAGCAAACTACAGAAGATATAACAACATTACATCTCTTATCATCTTACAAAAAAAACTAAGTAAATAGTTAACCGTTCAAAAGTTCGCGTTGTAGAAAAGTTTTTTTTTTTTTCTCTACTGCAGAATATAGTCCGCAAGGTGGACTGGTGGCCCTCGATTTGTTCTCCCAGGATACCGTCGAGACATCTCATTTCCAGATAAACTTGGGGGGTCTTCTGAGGTATCTCCTATGGGAGCAGCTGAGGTCATTGTCTCTGGCAGTATGTCGTCGCTATCCACTTCCTCTGCATGCGTCGTCTCTGGGACGTAGCCACGAAGTTTTTTAAAATGGGACACATTTCTAGTGACCTGATGATTTTGGTTTTTAGCAGTAATCATGGTGCCTCTGATCTGTGTGGCCTGAAAGGGCTCGGGATAGTATGGCGATGCAAACTTGTCGCTAGGTCTCAGTCTCTTTACAAGAACCCAATCACCCACCTTTATTTCTGGATGCTTGTAATGGCGGCTACTTTTTTCTGCATACTGCTTCATTTTACTCTTAGAGACGGAATCATTAATAGCAATTGGGGTTTGGACAGGAACTGACTGAATGCATGGGATTTTGACGCGCAAGGGCCTGCCGAACAATGCCGTTGCTGGTGGTATCCCAGTAGTGGAGTGTGGTGTGGCTCTGTACTGTCTTAGGAATCTATGTAATTCTTGTTGCGAGTCCTTGTGCTCCATGGTAGCAATCCTCAGGGTCTTGTTGATTGATTGCATGAATCGTTCCACTTCTCCATTGGCTTGAGGCCAGTACGGAGTTACTTTCCTGTGGGAGAAGCCAAGATAAGTTGCCAATGACTGAAAGTCTGTGCTATTGAATGGAGGACCATTGTCCGTCTTCACTGTCTCGGGTATGCCATAAGCCGAGAAAATCTTGTCTAATTGTGGTATAACTGCCCTGGCTGATGTTGTCGAAACATGTTCAATGACTGGAAACCGAGAATAGTCATCCATGACCACCAACAGGTAGGTGCGGTCCGGTAAAACACAAAAATCAACACTGACAGCAGTCCATGGGCTCTTTGGCAGGGGTGTCATTTGTAGAGGTGCACGCCTATGGTCAACTATAGTTGCTTGACAAGGAATGCATGTTTGGATCAATGCCTCTACTCTTTTGTCCAGTCCTGGAAACCATACTTTTTCTCGAAGTAGTTGCTTTGTTTTTACCACCCCTTGATGAGCCTCGTGGGCCAGATCAAGTACACGGTCCTCCAGTTTCTGAGGTATCACCAGGCGACTGTCACGCAACAGCAGATTTGAGTCCGACACTGAGAGTGAATGTCGTGCATTAAAGAAAGCCTCCAAGTAACCTACTCGATCTGGTGGTTGAAGGCGAGCCTCAGCAAGAAAACAGCTCCATTTCTTTGACCGAACAGAGTCTATAACCAACTGAAGTTGGGGATCAGAGTCCACCGCCTGTTGTATTTCCCCCATGGTCATAGCTCTTGGCACTGAATGTGCAGCAACGAAATTTACATGTTCCTCCGCTAGAATAGTTGCTGGAATGTTGTCCTTAGTAGGTTGTGGTATTGGGTGTCTTGAGAAATAGTCCGCCGGGTTTCCAGCTCCTGCCTCATATCTCAGTTGAAGATGGTAGTTCTGTAAGCGGAGCAACCAGCGTTCAATTCGTGGAGGGGGTTTGGAAGAGTGTTTGTTGAAAATGGGAACAAGCGGTTTGTGGTCACTTATGACTGTGAACTTGTGTCCGAAGAGGTACAGATGAAAGTGGAGGCATCCCCACACTACTGCAAGAGCTTCCCTTTCAGTTTGTGAGTAGCGCTGTTCTGTATCTGTTAATTTCTTGCTTGCGTAGGAAATTGTAGAAATGTTGCCATTGTTGGACACTTGTGTGAGAATTGCACCCAGGCCTACCGGGCTAGCGTCTACAATCAGTTCTGTGGACTTTAATGGGTCAAAGTAAGCCATAACAGTGTCACCAGTTAGGCTGGACTTCAATGCGTCAAACGATGCTTGATGCTCAGTACCCCATGACCAAGGGATATCTTTCTTTGTGAGTTGTCTCAGGGGTTCAGAAATAGTGGCTAGGTCGGGTATGAATCGTCCACAGTATGTGACTAGTCCTAGAAAACTGCGAACCTCTGAGGCATTTTGAGGTTGACCAGCAGATTTGATGGCAGTGACTTTCTGTGGATCTGCTGACACACCTTGTTCTGAAAAGATGTATCCAAAAAAAGTTAATGACGTTTGGTTGAACTCACATTTAGATGGATTGACAGTTAGATTGCAGGCTTGCAGTCTCTGAAACACTTGCTCAAGGTGACTGTCATGTTCTTCTTGGGTTGTCCCGTATATGAGAATGTCATCACTGACGTTGAGGACTCCCGCTATTCCAGACAGAACCTAACTGATAACATTTTGAAAAATTTCTGCGGCTGATGAGATACCAAAGTTCAACCTCTTGAACCTACGCAGGCCCATATGAGTACTAAAAGTTGTGATGTACCTAGAGTCTGGATGCAACTCAAGTTGATGATAGCCAGATTTTAGATCAATTTTTGAAAACACCTTTGCACCATTCAGATCTGTGAGAATGTCATCAATAGTAGGCGTGATGTGCCTTTCTCTTTGAATAGCTAGATTGGCATGCCGCATATCCACACAAAGCCGTATTTTACCAGGCTGTTTTGGTTTAGGTGCAACAACGATTGGCGAGACCCAGGGAGTTGGGCCTTCAACCCGTTCAATAACATCAGATGCCTCCAGGTCTTGCAATTCTTGCTCCACAAGTTTGCGGACATGAAAGGGAATGCGCCTGTGAGGTTGGATGGAGGGCTGTATAGACTGATCAATATGTAACTTTATCTGAACGTCTTTTAGCTTACCAAGGCCTTTAAAGAGACTGGGGTACCTCTGCATAATATGTGGGACTGAAGAACCTGTAATGCTGTTGACCAGGTTCACCAGGCCTAGAGACACTGCGCTGCTGCAGCTGAGAAGCGTATCTGCAGAGCACTCCACTACGTAAAAAGTGTCCGTGATGGATTTCCCCTCAGCTGTGAGTTCTGACTGAAATTTGCCACACAGGGGCAACGCAGCTGTGGAACCATAAGGGAAAATCTGTAGGCTGGTATTTTGTAGAGCAGGTCTGTTCAGGAGTTGATTATATATTGTATGACTGATGACATTGACTGAAGCCCCTGTGTCCACCAGGGCTTCCACTGGATTGCCGTTTATGAGGATGACTCGTTTTGGATTGTTAATCATGTGCACAGCCCGAGATCCTTCCTCAGTCACTGAGAATAAGTGAATGCTTTGAGCCTCGTCATTAAGCTGCAATGCTTGGACCTTCTGTGACCTGGGCTGTACTGTGGGACGAGCAGATTGCTGCAGTGTAGATCTGCACACTTTTGCAAAATGGTTTCGTTTTCCACAATTATGGCAGGTTGTACCCTTTGCTGGACAAACATTCTGGTGAGGGTATGACCCACCGCAGTTGTAACAAGTGGCCGCCTGTACTTGTGATTTCTGTGTAAGCTTTGCTATAGAAGATGGTGCTTCTGGCTCACTGCCCTCTATGAGTTTTGCCTGTGTCTCTGCAGTATCATTTATACGTGCTGTGTCTAATAGTTTTGCTAGGGTCATAGTAGGGTCTCTGAGTGCTTGTCTTCTTAACTTTGAAGAAACACATCCTTGTAATATCTGCATTTGGATTTCTTTGTCTACGTCTGTAAACTCACAGTAAGCTGCAAGGTGCCGTAGCCGGACATGATATTCATCAATGCTTTCTGTGGCTGATTGCTTTGATTGTCTAAACTTGAAGATTTCAAATGCTGCATTTCTGTGTGGGGAGAAGTGTTTGCTCAATGCTGCTTTGGTGAGCTCATAGTCCTTGTCCTCCCCTGTGTTAGGCAGAGTAGTGAAAATGTCATAGACTTGCTCCCCTGCATAGTGTAATAACATGGCTTTCCTTCTTGTATCATCGGCTATGTTCATGGCTTGCAGAAATATCTCAAAGCGTTTCAGCCATTTATCCCAACATGCTGCTAGGTTTGCTTGGGACTGATGCACATCAAAAGCTGGGAATGCAGGTAGACAGGACATGGTGAGCACTGATGATCTTGTGGCACTGAAATACCTTTAGCTGATGAATGAACGCTTCCTCGTCGCCAATTGTAGTGTTGTAGTGCAGATGACGATAGATCCAGAAGCACACACAGATATGCTGAACTGCTCAGTCGAGCGGCCATACTTTAATGAATCTCTTCCCTTTCCCAGCTCCCCCTTCTCCTGCCACAGCTCCTCCTCTATCTTACATCACTGTTACTAGGCAGAAAACAAACAGGGAAGACACAAGCAAACTACAGAAGATATAACAACATTACAAGTGGAAAGGTAAATATTATATTTTTTTTCACATCTTATATTTACCATGCTCTGGGGAATAGATGAACATTAAATTCACAGAGAATAACTTTTCTGCAAATCAAGTTTCCATGAAAAATCCGAGCAAACAGGCAAATTTGAATAATTATATGATCCATTCTTCTGTATTCAGTACTGTCTCTGTAATGGCCGAACATATTAATGTCTTAAAGGTTTAAAAGCATGCAAGTGTTTATGACTACCACTTACTATTACTTTCATGAACACCACACATTAATCTCATGTTAAATCATCTTGTTTACATTGTTGAATTGGAAATGTTAGTTTTCTTCATGCAATAGACAAAAGAAAGTATGGTAGAAACTTTCCAAACACCAAAAGAAAGGTGAGTTATTATAAGGACGTCTGAAGCCTCAAGGCTCCCCAAGGCATGTGCATAACATCCCTGTATACATCAATTTATTATGTCACAAGGGAGACAATTTTTACTGACCTTGACTTTGTTTTCTTCAGAGATACTAATTGCAGTTTATTTTTGCTGATACAGTGAAAAAATTGACGATTTACAACCTTGGATGTACAGTTTTGCATCATCAATAGCCCCTGTCTGCTTCTGGCAACCTTGTACTGCAATACTGGAGGGTGTAGAGCTGAGTGAACCTGTTCCGAGCTGGATTTCGGGGAACACCCATCTTCAAAGCTGTGCACCGGTACGCTGAATGGTTGAGCCAGTGCGAGCTGCTTGCTGTGTGTGATCAGCTTGCACTGGCCCTAAAAGCTGAGTAATCGTCCATAATATCTTTTCTAAATTTAAAAAAAGTTAAATCCCCCCTGCCCCCAGAAGTGTTACACTTAGGGCTGGCTGTATGTGGGCGGAGAACTGACCAGTCAATCACTGACTAGCAATGACGTATGGGGTCATGTTCAGGTTCTGAACATGCAACCCCTGTCCCCAAAGGGTTCACTCATCTCTAGTTGTAAACCATATTCTGTTTCCTTGTTCTTTCATAAGTGCATTGTGTGATTGCCATATATGTTCAGAATGTGAACATAATTAATTCCCTCTCAAAAAGAGCCTTAATGGGATTGTCTTGTATTACCGCATAGTCTATGTATTATTTCAGCAGTACACAGCTCTTCTGCCTCCCATCTTCTTGTTTGTTGAGGTCAGTGCATTCCCAAAAAGTAAAGTTAGTGAACACATGAGGATTAGGGAGCGTTCTGGATGCAGCATGCGCTGTGTTCTCCTGCGCAGGACACTCAAGCATCTATGCATGAGAAATTGATATTCTGTGGGTAGGAAACCCACAAAAACAGACCACAAAAAATGGATCATGAATACACTGTGTTAACATGTCCTAAGGCTGGTCTGATCCTACTGTCCGGCCACTTCAGTAAGTACTAAAGCATAGAGCCTGCAAATGACACACACCCCTTACTTAGATAGCTTTGAGACTGAAAGCAATGAATAGTACACATTTAGCACTATAGTACTAAATACTGCAGTGAACACAATAATCTAGGCTCTGAACAGGACACATTGGAATTAAAAATCCCTCTGTTTTAGAGATGATTTTGAATAAGTGGTAAATTGAAAAGTTGCTTGTTTTTACAGGCAATTTTCAATTTTACACTTTATGAAGATGAAACACCCCCTTTAAAATCTATACAAGGTAGGAGTCAAAATGATACCATTATAATTCAACAGTGAAAATGTTCTAGAATACATTAAAATTATTACACAGTGGAGAAATTGCTGTTCTTTTTAGAAACTATCTAACCAACTTTTATACAATCACAATCTTTCCAAAACAGAACCTTAATGGCTATGGACACCTTTGGAGGGTAATCCTTTCATATTTGTATCTGAAATACATTTTTGACTTCTATTAAAGCCCATAGGCAACTGCAGATTGCCATTCAAAATGAAATCTGTCATATGGCTTGGTCCTATCATTCCTATCTCTGCTCCTCTCCTGAACAATATTACAAAACAATCTAGATAAGATGTCTGCATGTAAAAACACTTGGCAGATGAGGTTTAACCGCTTCATGACCAAGGACGTGTCTTTCCCCTTGATGTGAGCTCACGCAATGGGCTCGCATCATTCCCAACATCTCAGCTGATCTGATCAGCGGAGATAAGTAGCTAACCATACGGATCAAATCAGCAATCTGATCAATGCTGTTAACTCTTTAATCGTATTGTCAATCACTGACAGCGCAATTCCAAAGCACAGCAGCAGGGTTCACGCCATTGTCCGCCGTGATCGAGGTCCCGTCATGTGATTGGACCTCTATCAGTTACCTTGACAGTCCAGGGTCCTGTGATGACCCTGGATGCTGTCTGTGATCAGTTCCTGTGGATGGCTGGCGAGAGCTGGCATCCATATGAAATGATGATTTCTGCTATGCAGACAGATGCTGCAGCATGTCTCTGCATAGCTAAAGTGATTGCACTGTGCAGCACTTGGGCCCTGTAAAGAGCAGTGTAAAATAAAGAAACATTGAACATTTTTTTACTTATATGAAAGAAAAAGAAAAACATAAAAGTTCATATCACCCCCCCTTTTGCCCCATTGAAAATAAAACTATTAATAAAATTAAAAAAAAATGCATATTTGGAATCACCACATTCAGAAATGCCTGATCTATCAAAATATAAAATCAATAAATCAGATCTGGAAACTGCGTAACAGAAGAAAATCAAACGCTAAAATTAAGTTATTTTTGATCCCCGTAACATTGCAATAAAATGCAATAACAGGTATTAAAACAGCATATCTACCCAAAAATGTATCATTAGAAACATCAGCTCAAGGCACAAAAAATAAGCCGTCACACAGCCCCAGATCCAGAAAAATGAGGTCGCTATGGGTCTTGGAAAATGGCGCCAAAGTGCAATTCTTTTTCTTTAAAAACTTCAGAATTTTCTTTCACCACCTAGGTAACAATAGAAGTATACATGTTTGGTTATCTACAAACTATGCCAACCTTAGCCATCATACTGACATGCCAGTTTTACCATATAGTGAACATGGTTATTTAAAAAAAAAAAAAACACACGTAATTTAACTTTTTTGTAATTTCACGCACTTGGAATTTTTTTTCCCATTTACTGTACACTATATGGTAAAATGAATGATGCAATTCAAAAGTACAACTCGTCCCACAAACAATAAGCCCTCATGTCTATATTGATGGAAAAATAAAAACTTTACGGCTTTTGGAAGAAGGGAAGGAAAAAAACGTAAAACGTAAAATGGAAAATCGTCCAGGGGTGAAGGAGTTAATATTGATAAATGTATAGCAATACACCTTGGCTGGAACAATCGTATTGCTACATATTTTTTAAATGGAAATATACTCAAGACTACAGAACAGGTAAAGACTTGGGTATTCTGGTTATAAGTAATGTGAGCAGCAGTACTCAATGTCAGGCAGAAGCTGTAAATGCAAACAAGATTTTAGGATGTATAAAAAGAGAGAAAATCTCATGATCCCAGTGTTACCCTTCTATAAATCACTTGTAAGGCCACATCTAAAATAGGGCTCCACATTACAAAAAGCAGATTCAGAAATTAAAGGTGTGGTCCGAAAGCTAAACAAATTTTCAACCAAATCCTAATGTGTTAATGGGGGTGATCTAAACTAATTTTTAATATACAGGGTGGTCCATTTTATGGATGCACCTAAATAAAATGGGAATGGTTGGTGGTGATATCAACTTCCTGTTTGTGGCACATTAGTATATGGGAGGGGGAAACATTTCCAGATAGGTGGTGACCATGGCGGCCATTTTGAAGTTGGCCATTTTGGACCCAACTTTATTTTCTTCAATGGGAAGAGAGTCATGTGACACATCAAACTTATTGAGAATTTCATAAGAAAAAACTGGTGTGCCTGGTTTTAATGTAACTTTATTCTTTCATGAGTTATTTACAAGTTTATGACCTCTTATAAAATGTGTTCAAAGTGCTGGCCATTGTGTTGGATTGTCAATGCAACCTCTTCTCACACTCTTGACACACTGATAGCAACACCGCAGAAGAAATGCTAGCACAGGCTTCCAGTATCCGTTGTTTCAGATGCTGCACATCTCGTATCTTCACAGCATAGACAATTGCTTTCAGATGAGTGATGAGGCAAACTTTTTTGTGAAAGGTGAAGTTAACAAACAAAACCACCGCTATTGGTCTTACACTAACCCACAGTGGATAGATCCCTCCAAGACTGTTGGAATACAAAAATTGATGGTATGGTGTGGAATATGGGGTACAAAGGTAGTGGGACCATTCTTCATCAATGGAAACCTCAATGCCACTGGATATCTGAAATTGTTACATAATTCAGATATCCAATGGCATTGAGGTTTCCATTGATGAAGAATGGCCCCACTATCTTTGTACCCCATATTCCACACCATACCATCAATTTTTGTGTTCCAATAGTGTTGAATGGCCACCATGGTCACCACCCATCTGGAAATGTTTTCCCCGTCCCATATACTAATGTGCCACATACAGGAAATTGATATCACCAACCATTCCCATTTTATTTAGGTACATAATTATAAATGGCCTACCCTGTGTTACATGTGGAGGAAAGTTAGTTCCGGCATCCAAACACGAAAAGGGCAATTCTTTACAGTTGGAGCAGTCAGACTGTGGAATCCTCTACCACAAGAATTTGTAATGTCAGACACTATAAAAGCCTTTAAAAAAAGGGCTGAATGCTTTTCTCACTACAAATGTCATTGTGGGTTATAGATAATCTTGGTAATAGAGGATGTGTAACTTGTGGAGGAAGGTTGAACTTCATGGACCTGTATCTTTTTATCATTCTATGTAATCTTGTCACAATCTTATAAGCTTAGCTATAATTAAATCAAAGCTGAACTTTGGTTTGGTAATAAATCAGCTTTAAAAATTCTTCAGGAGCGGAGGGACATGAGTTACAGACCCAAGATATTAGACAAGATTTTTGATAGATTTGTTTGTGAATGGAATACTTAGAGGTTGTAGAAACCAATAGAGCAAATTTTTTTTTAAAATAAAAGCTTATTACAGAAATGCTTTGCAGTCACTAATACAAGCAGCAATAATTACCCACAGCTGTGTTCATAACATTTAAACTACCGTATATACTCGTGTATAAGCCGAGTTTTTCAGCCCAAAATTTGGGCTGAAAAGTCCCCCCCTCGGCTTATACACGGGTCATATACGGGGGGGCTGTGTCCCAGGGGCTGTGGAGGCTGGAGGAGGCGGGGGGGGGGCTGCTGTATGAGCGGCCCCGTCACGTGGGGCCGCTCATTATATATGCACTGCTTCCCCCTGTCAATCAGCGGCAGGGGGAAGCAGTGCATATGGCCCCCCCAAAAGCTGGCACTGTCCCCCCTTGTAAGGCCTCCCCCCCGCTGCTTATACATTACCATCCCGGTGTTCTGATCGGCGCCGCTCCTCGGTGCTGCGTCTTCATCCTCCCGTCCGCGCTGGCTGCATCCATCCGGGTTCTCCGGCTGTCGCAGCGATATGACGTCATCGCGCGACCGCCGGAGATCCCGGATGCAGCCAGCGCGGACGGGAGGATGAAGACGCAGCCCCGAGGAGCGGCGCCGATCAGAACACCAGGATGGTAATGTATAAGCAGCGGGGGGGGAGGCCTTACAAGGGGGGACAGTGCCAGCTTTTGGGGGCTGTTGGTACCCCTGGGGGGCTGTTGGTACCCCTGGGGGCTGTTGGTACCCCCAGGGGGCTGCTGGGTACCCCCTGGGGGCTGCTGGGTACCCCCTGGGGGCTGTTGGTACCCCCAGGGGGCTGCTGGTACCCCCAGGGGGCTGCTGGGTACCCCTGGGGGCTGTTGGTCCCCCCTGGGGGCTGTTGGTACCCCCAGGGGGCTGTTGGTACCCCCAGGGGGCTGCTGGGTACCCCCAGGGGGCTGCTGGGTACCCCTGGGGGCTGCTATATGTACCCCTGGGGGCCTGCTGTATACCACTGGGGCTGCTGTATACTACCACTGGGGCTGCTGGGGCTCCTGTATACTACCACTGGGGCTGCTGTATACTACCACTGGGGCTGCTGGGGCTCCTGTATACTACCACTGGGGCTGCTGTATACTACCACTGGGGCTGCTGGGGCTCCTGTATACTACCACTGGGGCTGCTGGGGATCCTGTATACTACCACTGGGGCTGCTGTATACTACCACTGGGGCTGCTGGGGCTCCTGTATACTACCACTGGGGCTGCTGGGGAATCTGTATACTACCACTGGGGCTGCTGGGGCTCCTGTATACTACCACTGGGGCTGCTGGGGAATCTGTATACTACCACTGGGGCTGCTGGGGAATCTGTATACTACCACTGGGGCTGCTGTATACTACCACTGGGGGCCTGTATACCACACTGCTGGGGGCTGTATACCTGTGCTGGGGTCCACCCTCGGCTTATACACGAGTCAATAGGTTTTTCCAGATTTTTGGGGAAAAAGTAGGGGGGTCGGCTTATACACGGGTCGGCTTATACACGAGTATATACGGTATGTACATTGTAACCTGTAGAAAAAGCTATGGTTCTAATAGTAATTATAGAAGGGAGGTGTACGTTGCATCCATATCTGTATAACTCAGAGCATACTTTGTATTAGACCGCGATCCTACTGGCAAGGGACATGCAGGAGACATGCGAGAAACTCGTGTGGTTTTCGCATAGCAATACCAGACATGGTTGCCCGCTTTTCGGACAGGAGCATGTCAACTGCATGTACTTGTATGTGGCTGACATGCTCCTGTCAAGAGAGTGGGCCGCTGTGCCAGGTGATGCAATATGAGACTCGTGCCAGTCTCTTGCCAGTGGGCTCGCAGCCTTAGAGTGGGGTTACATGAGCATATAAAAAAAGGTCCCATTCTCATCCTGAAAAGTGGGACCATTTGCTTCTCACTTGTCATCCGTGTTCTATTTGTATGCAATCCGTTTTTTTTTACTCAGCAGCAATTCATCCTTTGAAGGAGCATTTACAGCTCCACATGTTGCCGAGTTGTATTATTTCTGTAAATGTTGATGATAATACTCAAGTCCCAAAAAAAGTTTAGAAAAGTATTCTAGGAGTGATACCTTTATTGGCTAACCAAAAAATTATATTTGTAAGCTTTCAAAGCTCAAGGCTCCTTCATCAGAGAATATTACAAATGACTTACTGAGACATTTAAGTACAAAATACAGCAGGACATGAGGTGATGCTAAATCGAGGTGGGCTTAGGAAATTTCAATTTCCTTAGCCCACCTTGACTTAGCATCACCTCATGTCCTGCTGTATTTTGTATTTAAATGTCTCAGTAAGTCATTTGTAATATTCTCTGATGAAGGAGCCTTGAGCTTTGAAAGCTTACAAATATAATTTTTTGATTTGCCAATAAAGGTATCACTCCTAGAATACTTTTCTCAATTTTTTGGGGGGACTTAAGGATTTACATCGATTTCTCTAGCTAAAACGGTACCACAATATTATTTTGTATTGTACTTCAGTAAAAGTTGGATGTCATACTGATGGTCCATGTGGCATCTAAATTTTTTCTTGCACTGTACAGATATCAGAGTGATATTGCAGCATGCTGTGATTTATTCCTCATGCTGAATACAGTTTAGAAAAGTATCAGATCTGCACTGCCTCATTGAATACTGGATTAGGCAGGAAAGAAAAGGTGCAAATTGGGTCTTACCCTACAAAGGAATATTAGTAAGGTAGAATCTTAGACTGCTCACATGATAGGGTTCTGATAATATCACAATGCTCTAAAAAATTTATAATGTCGGATGCTGCAGTCTCCATAGTCAGAAAAAGCCAAACTGAAGAAAATGAAGGGGTTAACCATTGCACTGCTGTTGTCAAGAATTTAACCAAATTATTATTATTATTGTCCATGTTTTGGGGATAAAATCCCCTTCTTCAGGAAAAAAAATTCAATGGGGTACATCAATGATTTTTTCCAGAATAAGGGGATTTGTCTTTTAAATGCGTAGAATAATAAAATCTCAGTTATTAATACTTTGGTTGAATCCTCACTTTGGCTACAGCAGCATGGTGGCTACCCCTTCATTTTCTTTGCTTTGGCTTTATCTGCCTCATTGAATAACATTTGTCAGAGTGCAATCCCTTTCCTTAGCAGACTGCATTGGTAGTAGTTATACGCTCGTGTGAGCGAGCCCTTATATTGACACTTGACAAGTCAGCATTACTGAGAGCTCTCCCGGTGAGGCTTACTTGCCCAAGCAGACTGACAGACGAGGCTTTCCTCACACCGCGTTGCCCTGACATCAAATCCATCTGTTATGCAGACTCCGTGCACAACCTCCCACACTGTCATCATCCACTAGGTTAACCCCTTTTTATCATATCATGGTTTTGTATATGATTATGTACTACACTAGTACAGTTCACAGTAGGCCCACAACTTTCTCTATACCAGATAATACAAATAGGGCACCGATATACTGCTGTCAGTTGGACGTTTTTATATAAAGAGGCATGTTTATCTTCCTCGTGTCCATGCTAGCAGAAATTAATCGTGTGAGCTAATGTCAATGACCTAAAGCTGAATTATTCATATCAAATGATGTTATAACCGTACGCCCAGTCATGGAAACACTGCCAATGCTTGGCCTGGGAAGCAAATATGCTCTGTTGTACTGCAGCAATGTCAACATGTTTACAAAAATGGTTTATTGCAAAAAGCAATGTCATGATGGGAAAATGTCCGTGCTTAGATGTTATAGAACCCTCAAGGCTATCCTATTCATTTGTCTCATGATTTCCTATTAGACCTTCAGCTACTCTCTCTACTAAGTTATTAGCGACTGATTATTTTGACCATATCATCATTTGTTATACACATTTTCCAAATCCAAGCTGTATAAACTTGAATGCTTAATAGATGAAGCAGATCAAATGATATGTATTTGTGTAATGAGAACGGAAGAGGCTTGAGGATACAACACGCTTTGTTAAGGTGTGTAGGATTATCAGGCAGCTTGTTTTCCTCAGGCAAAATGAGTCAAAAAAGAGATTGAAATTTCTAAGATATTGGGGAATGATCACAGAACTACAAAAGCTTTATCGCAAATAGTCAACAGGTGGCAAAAGCATGTTGAGGAGAAAAGATGCACATCAGCTGAATTTGAGACGATTTGAGAAGAATCAATCATGAGATGACTAGTAACTCATTATCCTCCAGGGCTGTCATATTCCAGAACTGCAACCTCCCTGGAGAGCCCAGAAGTACAAGGTGTTCAGTGCTCAGAGACATGACAGAGATTTATGAAAGGCTGCCCAAACTGCAAACTTTGCTCGCGCGTCTAACTGATGGCTCTCTTTCTCGCATAGAGTTGGTGATGGGGAACTCGCTACTGGCTGGGATGTTGTATTTGGTGGACTAACTACTGCAAAGCTTATCAGACCATGCTCAATTAAACTAAGAGTTTAAATAAGTTTGCAAAGAAGTGAAAGGGTCTCATGTGGAGATTCAATCCATATTTGATGAATTTATTTGAAAAAAAAGATGAGTTAGGTCCCCTTCACATAGGCATTTTTATGAAAATGCGGCAGATGTGGCAGAATTACCGCATCTGCCGCATCTTCCGCCTAACAGTTGTACTTGCTGCACTCCTGCAGCAAGCCCTATGCATTGTCTATGGGGCTTTGCTGTCAGGTGTGGCAAGTGTGGTTCTGGCACTTGCGGCAGTTTTGGTCACGAAATAAATGTGTTTTTTTTCACGACCGCAAGTGCCGCATCTGCCGCAAGCCCCATAGACAATGCATGGGGCTTGCTGCAAGTGTGTTGCAAGTGCGGCCGTTAAGCGGAAGATGCGGCAGATGTAGTAATTCTGCTGCATCTGACGCATTTTCATAAAAATGCCTATGTGACAGGGCTTAGTTGGATATTTTCTGGGTTAAGATGGACTCAAAATCAATTGCAGAGCCTACTGCCGGTTTTCTGGGTTTTAGAAGCGTACCTGTTCATTCCTGACATATGACCCAAACTTTCTGTTATGTAAATCTCGTCTTTTTTTTTTTTAGCTAACCGGGCTTGACCCTTAAGAAGACATTCATATAGCAGAGTTGATAATCAAATCCGTTTGGCTAAAAAACTAAATTTATATAATGGGAAGAAAAGGCCACATTTCAATAATGGAGAGGTACATAACCAAAAGAAAAATAATGCCAGATGAAGGAAGAAATATTGGCATTTACACCAGGTCAACCACTTACATATCTAAGGCAAGTGACAAGTTGTTTTTAAATAAGAAATGGATTTTCTTTACTGAACCACTCCCAATGCTCTGTGTATAAGACAGCTGTCTGCCCAGCATAGTGCCAGTCACAATGCCAAACCACAGTTACTACCACAAAGCCCTAATGTAAAACCATCTAGAGTACCTGATACGGTACCTCCATATTAATGCCAACATTGTCCTCATAACAGAGCCATCCATAGTGGAGCAATCACTCAACCAATGAAGTGCTCCCACCCTTGATACAGTCACAGTGAAATGATCACAGTTCTAAATCCAGTGCCCTACGATATATCCAGCCACATTACAGTGCCAACCATGGTGCCCACATAACACGTACTAGCTACAGTGAGCCCAGAAAAACGTATAATGAGGTGAGAATGTTCAATTTCACTGCAAAAGAAGGTACTTTATTGGAGCCAGTGTGTATGATAGTCAGTAGGTGTCAGCAAATGTGAAAATATTTTATTTTTTATTATTACTATTATTCATTCATATAGCGCCATTTATCCCATGGCACTACACGTGAAAAGGGGCATACATAGACAAGTACAATAAACATGATCAATACAAGGCACACATGAGTTCAGAAGGAGAGAGGACCCTGCCTGCAAGGGCTCACAGTCTACAAGATAGTTTAAAGGGAACCAACCACCTCAGATGACGTGTATAAGCTGTTAATACATGTCCCTGGACCCTATGTACACCATTGCAGCTATGTTTTTGCTAAGAATATTGATAACAGCAAACCGAAATAAACAGTTTATAAACTTACATGATTTCGTACTTGAGGGCGTCTCCCTCGGGCTTTAGTACGAGAGGGCTGTGTGTTATGCAGCCTGAGTGGCTTTCCTCCCCCTCCCTCTCTGTTTGCAGGACGTCACTGAGAAGACGTGCACGGACGGGAGCTGCCTTGGGTGCCCGCCCACACCAAGATAATATCACGCCCTAATGTGACGTCCTGCAAACAGAGAGGGAGGGGGAGGAAAGCCACTCAGGCTGCATAAGACACAGCCCTCTCGTACTAAAGCCCGAGGGAGACGCCCTCAAGTACTAAATCATGTAAGTTTATAAACTGTTTATTTCGGTTTGCTGTTATCAATATTCTTAGCAAAAACATAGCTGCAATGGTGTACATAGGGTCCAGGGACATGTATTAACAGCTTATACACGTCATCTGAGGTGGTTGGTTCCCTTTAAGGTTATATGGATAAATATGACAAAATGATAGATGAAGCAGTTACATTGTCTCTTTAAGGTGTCCCTCCCTGAGACTTAATGGCGAAACCTACATTTTAATATCATGATTTGAATATTATTCTCATGGCTTTGAATAAAGTTATACAGTAGTCGATGGGAAGATTGAAATAATATGTTATCTGTCAGGTACTTTTAAAATAGTCATCTAATAAGAGAAAAAAAATGTCATCATCGTTTGCTTTATGCCTCGGCCAAGAAACATGCAAGATGATTGAGTACAGTTTATGTACGAGATCCCAATAGAGAAACTAGCCTGAGGAAGCATGGCTTTCTTTTGGAGATGTGAGCACCTCTGCTACCAAGACACATTACTTATTTTCTCTGAGTTATTCATCAGCAATAATAATGACTGAGCTATTCAAAGAAAAACAACTGGAGGTGCAAATAAAAGCAAAATCGACTGAAAACATCAACAGCTCTAACCCTTGTAATTTATGTTGATAAATTATCATTTAGAAATTAATTAGGATTTACTCATGTTAAATGTTTTTTAAAAAAAACATAATTATAAAAAGATTGTACATAACTAGTAAGGCTACAGGTTGTCATGAGAGACGTAATATTGAATAACAATAATAAAAAGGAATAAGAATGTTCTTTTACATAGTTGTAACCAAGCCTGGATGGAGCGGCATTCATAGATTCCCGCAATCTGGCGGCGGGTACAATCATCTAAAACCCATAGATCCATGAGCATGGATGACACAGTATACGATAACGTGTTTTCTCCCCTCTCCATTCTCCCAAAATCCATTTTCAGAGACACTATACATTGATTAACCCAATTTATTACTGCACATCAACAATCAACATTGTACAACAAAGGAAAAAAATGTTTTAGGAAAAAGATGATTATTTTTTATTTAGAATATATGTACAGTATATATATGTAGCTGCTAATTAGTCTGGCATATGTGGCATGAGAACAGTCAAGACTAAAGGTTTTATTTGGATTGGTGTTAAAATAAAACAGTACAAACCAACAAAACATCATGAGTAATATTAACCTAAAGGTTTGTCCCAACAACACATATACTTTTCTGAACATTACAGGAAATCCAAGATTAAAACACCACTCCAACATTTTTTTTGGCATCGGAGTGGTGCTTTAAATGGAAGCCCTCATCTCTTACCAACGCCGCTCCAGTCTTGCGACACCATCTTGTGACTGGCAGTTACGAATGACTGGAGGTCAGATGTCACGTCACAAGTTCACAATGCATCTCTATGAGGCCAGAATGAGGTCAGAATGAACCTCTCCTAGATATGTATTAAGTTGCTACTTCTGGCGTGCTCAATGAAACACTGTAGTTACTGAAAGGTCACATATCCCCAGAAACTGACTGGAGAGGTGGCCATAGAAGCTGAAGGTGCACGAAGGTGAGAGTAATTCAGGGGTTAAGATTTATAGCACCACTCCAGCGGCGGAATAAAAAACACTTCTATCTATCGCAGACTCAGAAAGACTATTAACTAAATATTTACCTGTTAACAGACAACTATAGGATGCAACCTTCAGTGGTCAGCTTTACTGTTGCTAATTATTAAAAATAAAGGGGATCCCATAACTTTAAAAATTGGGTGGGATCCCTCCTATTGCTGATAACCAGCCACAGTAAAGCTGACAGGGGAGCCTGGTATTATCACAGTGGGAAAAGGCATGTAAATTGGCCTCTCCCAGCCTAAAAAGAGAAAACCACAGCTGCCCCAGAAATTGGGTATCGATTAAATGCGCCAATCCAGGTGGTTACGCAGCTCATCCTGATTGCCCTAGGGCAGTGGTATAAGGTAATATAAGGGGTTAATGGCAACTGTCATTCATCAAAAATCACATCTGCCATCAAGCCCTAGGTTAGTAATTGGTTGGGTCTATGAGACCACCCTATTACTAACCTGTAAGTCAAAAGAAATAAACACAAACACCAAAAAATCCTTTATTTGAAATATAAAACACACACTCATCAACACAACATCCCTTGATGATCTTGGCTCTGCTACATTCCAGAAGCTGCAGTGATGGAAAATGCAACCAATCACTGCAGCTTCTGAGACACACTGACAGTTGTGGGGGAGCCTTTAGCTGTGAGAAGCAGTGATGTCACCGAGTTCACCAAAGATCAAAGCCAAGGGCATCTCCACTGCCGTTGGGGCATTCAGTTGAACCTGCTGCCAGATTACTGGCATATGTGCCACCATGTCCCGCAATCGGGAGTTCAAAGTTGTAGATTCCCAAAGTGACAACTCCATTCTGCTTGCTGCTGGATTGCCAGATTGCAGGATATGGTGGCACAACTGTCCGAAATCTGGCTGCAAGTTCAACTGAGTTTATGCCAAGGGAAACTACAACTATAAACTCAAATGAATCTGCTGCCAGATTGCCAGACTGCTGTGCCGCCATGTCCTGCAATATCAGTTAACTTAGTAAAGCTCGCTGCTGGATTGTTGGACATGGTTGCACAGCTATCTGGCTATCCGGCAGCAGGTTCAACTGAGTTCACAACTGTAGTTTCCCACAGTGTGAACTCAGTTGAACCCACTGCCGGTTATCCAGACAGCTGTGCCACCGTGTACCACAATCCGGCAATCCAGAAGTAGGCTCAACTGAGTTCACACATGATAAAATACAGCTGTGTACTGAGTTGAACCTGTTGCTGGATTTCCAGACAGCTGTGCCACTGTGTCCCAAAACACGGAAATCCGGCAGTGGGCTGAACTGAGTTCACACAGTGGGAAACTAAGGCTGTAAACTCAGTTAAACCCGCTGGTGGATTAAGGGACAGTTGTCAGCTGAGTTCACTAATGGCAGCGGGAAGCCCTCCGCTATGAACCCCAGTGAACTCAGTGATGTCACCGCTTCTCACAGCTGAGGACTTTCCTGCGGCTGTCAATGTATCCCTAAAGCTGCAGTGATTGGTCACGTTTTACATCACTGCAGTCTTTGGGTACATTGTGTGATTATTTCAGACCTGCTGGTTTTTTTTTTGGTCTTAATAAAGGGGTAAAAGGAAGTTTGTGTGTTTTTTATTCCACATAAAGGATTTTTTGGTGTTTGTATTTATTTCTTTTGACTTACAGGTTAGTAATGGGGTGGTCTCATAGACCCCTTCCAATTACTAACCTAGGACCTGACAGTAGCTGTGATTTTTGAAAAGTGAAAGATTTCATTAACCCCTTATATTACTCCTTACCACTGTACCAGGGCAATCTGGATGAGCTGGGTAAACACCAGGATTGACGCATCTAATGAATGCGCCAAATTCTTTTGTGGCTGTGGGCTGCTATTTTTAGCTGGAATTGACCAGTTTCCATGGCCATTCCCTGCCTCATAATACTAGCTCCACCTGTCACAAAAATGGGGGGAGCCCACACCGTTTACCTCTATTTGTGGTAAACAGCCATAGTAAGGCCGACCACTGTGTGTTGCAGCCTGTAGCTGCTACTTTACCCATGCTTGTTATCAAATATAGGGCGGAGCGCACTTTTTTTGCTTTACAGTGGTGTGCTGGCCAATCACAGCCATGCCAACAGTGGAAATAGCTGTGATGGTGCGGAAGTACTTGCTGATTGGCTTCTCTGCGGCCTTTCAACAAGCTTTATTCAGACGGAAAAAAGAAACAGGAACCGAACGTGCTGTACAAAGTCTGTCTTCAGGGACAGCCCCAGACAGAAGTTATTGTGTATTAACCCTGAACTTTACAGTTTGGGTTCACTCATTCCTAATGAAGGTCTACAATTGACCAAAACATCAATTACCTGTTTGTTACCGACTGTTCCTAATTGATTGTCAATAAATCCACATCGTTTACAAAGCATTCAATTGAGTGCCGTGTTTTACCACTACTAACATCCATGGATTGGAACTTTACTCTGTTCCTCATCACCCATTTCCTGAGTGTTATCAATTGCTTTAGAAGAATTACTTAAAAACATGTATTTTACTTAAATGGCTATAAAGCAGGTCAACAGTATAATTAATTCAATAGTTTTGGAGCATTTGGCTTCTACAGCCTGTATTTATCACAGTTCAGAGCCAGCAGCAAAATCATCCATTAATCCATCATGCTTTGAATGTTGGATCTTTAATTTTTATCTTTCTTCACACTGACAATCCTCCAAACTGATTTATGGATTCATTACTAACTCATTTGTCAGTCTACAATGTACTGCAATACAAAGAGGATATAGAAGCTAGATATTCCAACATTCTTAACAAAACCCAATGTAAAAAAACACTGAGATAAGAAATATCTATTACTGTAAATTAATCTGTTGAGAAAGGACAGTAATATCTAGAATTCTATAAGAAAATGTGCTGCCGACATAACATGGGGTCTGCGCATATTAAAACGTAGATTAGACTGGAATGTCTTTTCCTTGAGAGGGAACAAGATTTATTCCACATACAACATTCACAAGGCACATATCTGCTGAGACAATGCACTTCTTTTGAAAAGAGGTCTTGAGGAATCGCTTCTGGTTAGTTTGATTTATTGATTCCTTTAAGAGTTTGCCCCTTAGGTTTTTCTGGCGGAAACAAGCCTAGAAATGATTACTTATTCCCTAGTTTCATATTGTTACTGATTTAGATTTTTTTTAATTGTTGTAAACATACTTGTCTGCTATTCTGTACTTGACTTTGTACACTTCAAAGGAGCAGTGGTATTATTTTATAGCCCGTTTTGTAAATTAGCTGATCTTGTTTAGCCAGTTTGTCACATTTTCTCACCTACATCTTAATTGTGATATTATGGTGGTACTTATGTCTTAAAACATTTTTTAAAGATCACTAAAAAAGCTCAAAAGCACAATGGAATTTTAACTTGTTGGCTAACATATGCATTGATGTGTCCAACCATTGGGATCCACAGTCATCCTGATGTTGAGGCTCTGAAACCTGGAAACCAGTGCCCTATAACAAGTGGAGCAGAGATGAGTATGCTCAACCATTGCTCCAATCATATTCACCTTGGCTTCATTCAAGACATAGCACTGCAGAGCCATGTTTCAAGGTGCCAGAGCCCCAGACTCGGGATTGTTGGGGGTACCAGCAGTTGGGCCCCATCAATCAGTAAACTATCATCTAGCCTATGGATAAGGGATAATCTACTCTTTTTAAGGGGGTGGTGCGAGACTATATTATTTTTTTACTATGGGCCTAAGAACAATTAGGCAGATAGTTTCTAACTGCCTGGTGCACAGCCCTGCTGGCACATTTCATGGCTTCTGTTGACGTCACAATAACAGATTAGCTGCTTGTCTTCTGCTTTGCACCACTGATTGCCACTGTCTTATTATTGACAGCTGGATCCCCACTGCCTTGCTGTCAGCAGCATGACGCTGGCAGTCATGACTCATTGACAGAGAAGCGCAGAAGAGAAAAACCTGCTCTGCTCAGGTGAAGCTGCAGAATCGCTGGCAAGGGTCAGCGTCGTGTAAGCCAGGCAGGTAGTCAACATCTACTCGCCTGTTAATTCTCAGGCCCACAGAGATAAACACATAAAATAGTCCCAGACAACCACTTTAAGGAAGCCTTATTATTTGTTATGAGCTGATTAGCAAGCATTCTTATTATTTAATATTAACTTAGTAAAAATAGAGTACTGATTATTCAGCTTTGAGATGACTTTAGACTTTCTACAGCCATGTACTCACATCCAGAGTTAATTATTTTATCTGTTCACTAAGACAACAAAAGATGTATCTTGCAAGCATTTTGAGAAACACTTTGGCATTAGCCTCAGAATACAGATAATGTACATGTGGGAGTAGAGTATAAATATAACTCGGTTCCTATTTAGTTAATTTGCAAGACATTTACCATAACTGCAAACAATTGGATTAGCTTTACTTTAGTACATTAGGACATAATGATGCAGACTAGAGCTAAAAGCTGGTAGATGGGATGTGTCAAGAGTCATGAAACAGTCTAGTACAGGGGTGAAAAATTGTGTAGAGTGATTCTAAAACACTTGGGACTGTTCTTCTACATCTAAGTGTAAATTTTTCATATCAATTATACCTTTGCCAATTATTTATAGTCTATCTATCTATCTATCTATCTATCTATCATATAAATAAGGCAGGCAGCCATTCAAGTAAGGTGCAAACCCCTAAGATTGAAATATTTATCCAAAATAGCAGTTTACTTAGTTCTTTGGTAAAGTGGAACTTTGACTTATGAGCATAATTCCTACCAGGAGATGTGCTTGTAAATCAAATCCCTTGTATATCAAATCATATTTTCCCACAAGAAATAGTTGAAACAAAGACAACTAATTCCACAACCCAAAAATATCTACTGCATTCATATACATACACATATAGAACTGTAAAATTATTACAGTAATACAAAATATTGTACAGTAAAACATAAAAACATAATCATGCCCTTGCAGCTCCCATCATCCCCATGCAACCCCATCATCCTTATGTAGTCCCCATCATCCCCTTGCAGCCTCCATCATCCCATGCAGCCCCCAATATCCCCATCATCCCTATGCAGCCCCCATCATCCCAATACATCCCCCAATATCTCCATCATCCCTTTGCAGCCCCATCATCCCCAATCATCCCCTTGCAGCACCATCATCCCCATGAAGTCCCCAATACCCCCATGCAGCTCCCATCATCCTCTTGCAGCCCCCAATATGCCCATCATCCCCTTGCAGTCTCCATCATCCCTCAATACACACACTCACTCTCACTCACTCTCTCACACTCTCTCACTCTCAGAGTCCTCAGTGGTTGATACATTATCTCACCCTGCTTATGTATATATGTATTAGACTGGTTATTGCGACCACTTCTAATTACAGTACCGTCATACATAAAAGACTCTAATGATTTTGTGAGGTGCCTGGACAACTTTGAATGGAGGGAAGGTCTGAAATTGACTTCCATAGATGTGGAGAGTTTTATATACTCGGATTCCACAGGATCGAGCAGTAGAAGTCATAAAAGAAATTCTAAATACAGACAAACAAAGCCCTCCCTTATTGACTTTATTGGTGAGGCTTTAAAATGTATTCTTTCCCATAATGTGTTCTCGTTTGGTGAATCATGGTGGGTTCAGTTAGTGGGGACAGCGATGGGGACTCCAGTCTCTTGTACTCTGGCAAATTTGTTTCTGGCTCACTTGGAGAACAATCTGATCTGCGATAATAAAAATCCGTTCCGAAAAATTCTGAAACTTTTTCTATGTTATGTAGATGATGTATTTATAGTGTGGGAGGGACTGAAGAAGAATTCAAATCTCTTGTAAATTACTTGAATGTTGAAAATAATTACAATATGTATTTTACAGCAGTTTTTGGCGATCAGGAAATGGAGTTTTTGGATGTGAGATTAAAAATTGAGAATGGAAACTTAGCTAGATCAGTTTTCAGAAAACAATCATTCTCTCCCTGTCTGCAGCATTTAAACAGAGTTTTTTTTTTCTCTCCCAGAAAGTCCGTTTAGTCCCCGCCCCTGAGGGACAGAGCCAAACGGCAAGTTCTGAAAAAAAAACAAAAACTCTGTTTAAATGCTGCTGAAGAGGGAGAGAATGATTGCAGCGGTGGGCAGATTAAACATGCAGGGGGTGTGAATCTGCCCTTGGCTCCAGCCTCTGGCCACCTCCTTAGTGGCTGGAGCATGTAAGTTTTCTAACTGTATTATCTCGGGGTACAGGGCTGCTCAAGTGCTGGGTGACCCCTTGCCTGGATGCTGCAGACATGCTGCATCCAGTGCTGTAATTAGATCATCATGCCTGGTTTGGTGACAGGTCCTCTTTAAGTCCAGATCTAACCATTATAGAATATGGTTTCAAAGAATTTTGGCGGATCCTGCCTTTTCGTCTCTTTCACTCATGCTGTATAGTAATTTGCGGTTAGATCTTTGACCACATTGTGCGGCCTATGAGTCACCTTTTTACAGAATAGAAAATTGAATGTTTTGATTTAGTGCTTTAATATAACAGGTATAACTGCACTGTTTATGTGCGTACATAATACTTAACTAGAAGCTTATTCACAGTTTCATCTCAAATTATGCGTTTTAGGTCATGTTAAAAAAGTTAAAGTAGGACTTTTTCAAGAAAAATAAAGAAATGTTAGGCTAAGAGTCTGTTTTCAGGGCTGGTTTATATAAAATTGATTTATAAAGAAGTCGTGATGTGACCCGTGATGTGATGGTGCTTTATTCCTGTACACCACATAACCTGGAATAAATGCACTCACCTTCCACCTGGGCATATACTACTAGTATGCCAGTAGTATAAAATAATTAAATGGCTGTGGAATTTCTGTAGAAGCACAGCTACGTTTGTTTCAATTATGAATATTTTTGTTACAACAAGAAGAAGCCCCTATAAGGTTGAGATTCTCCCCTTCCCTGGCAAATGTTTTTATGTTGTGATGGGAAGAAAATTTCATATACATTAAAACTATATTATTGATTTGAAGGGTATATCTGGGAATTTTGTTTAAAAAAATTGTGCCTCAGCACTAACAGGAAGGTAGTTACCTGCCTGTTGTGCTTGGCACCATTCACTGCTGGCACAGAGCGGTCATAGACTGCTCCTGACATTGATAAAATGGCTTTGTCAACATAGCAGCAGTTTCTCTTCCGCTCTGCTCTGTAGAAGGTCCCCGCTACCCAACTGGAAACCTCCATTGAAGCAATGTTAGTGCAAGTTGCAGAATCGCTGGCAGGAGTGGTATGTGACCTGCTCTGTGATGGAGGTGAAGGTGCCAGGCAGAACAGGGAGGTAGATGGAGACTACTTGCCTGTTAGTGTTTAGGCTCTTTTTTTGTAAATGAAAATCCTGCATATACACTTTAAAAGAAGAGTTATCTGTAGCACCTTACAAACTCACAAGCATGTGTGGGTTTGTGCTTGTCTGCTTCATTGTGTGTATGTGCATGTGTACATATAAGTGAGAGGTGCAGATAACGCTCGTCTTAACTGAACAATGTGATATGTTTATATATCATACTAATATTCTGGGATAAAGACAAAATTATCTATTCCTTCTTCCTTTAAATATATCAATAATGACTCTTTAAACATTATAGAAGCAGTTTTATCAAAGTTTTTATCCTCTTAGTATATTGCAATCATCATAATTGCTAACATTAACTTACAAAGCAATCTACAATCTGTCTCCCCTCATATATCTCTGAACTAATCTTCCGATATCATCCAACTCGTAATCTGAGCATCCTCTATCCTCTGGATCTCTGCACCCCAACACGTCCAACTATCCCTTACACGCTGAGCTTTCAAGCGGGACCTGAAAACCCATCTCTTCAGAATAGCTTACAACCTGCAATGACCCTACCGACACTGGACTTGGCGCTCCACGACCACCAGACCTGACATTCCACCACCACTGGAGCCAGGGCTCTATTAACATCAGAGCTAACCCAGCCTACTGTCTCCTTCCCCATTGCCCATTAGATGTAATCCAGTAAGGTCGGGGTCCTCTCTCCCCTCTGTACCAGTCTGTCACTGTTAGTTTATTGTATTTTTAACTTGTTTTACTGTATATGTAACCCTTTGTCATGTGCAGCACCTTGGAATTTATGGTGCTCTATAAATAAATAATAATAATATACAGTACTGTTTCCTTACATTTTCTCATTTTGCCTTTCTACCCAGTAAATTCTTCGGTTTTCCATTTGGTTTATGATGTCACGTGATTAAAAATAGACTAGCAGAAGCCTTCTACGCTCTAAATAGAAACTGTAAGTATCTTTTGCCATTATGAGTCATCACTGCAAAACTCTCTAGCAGGGGGGAGGAGGGAGCATCTGGGTCAGGAGTTGAAGAGAGGAATCAGTCATAGCAGAGAAAAGAGAAGAAATAACAGGATAAGAAGAAATAACAGGATAAAAAAGGCAAAGTGAACAGTTGTAAATACAAAGTGTTTGATATTATGATGATTGTAATATATTAGGAGGATATAAACTTTAATGGGAGTGTTTCTTTCAAGAAGATTTCCAGCATTTTTTTTAATTAACAGAGACATAAGTCTAAAATAAAAACAGTGTTATTTACCATTAAAGTCTTCCAAGGCTCCAGCTCTGATGCTGTTGTGGTCCCTTCTGGAACAGGAAATGATGACAGTCCATGCATTAGTCCCATGGCTACTGAAGTCAATAAGTGGCCTTAGCAGTCATGTGACTTATGATGGGACATTATTATTTACTGATGGGGTTCATCAGACTATTGGTGCTGAAGTGATGTATACTTCATTAGTATTTTTTTTATTTTATAATGATCTGTACCCTGTAAAAGTCTCTAGAGAGTTGTGAAAGTTGTGTATAAGGGCATTAAAGGATCCATATGTTGTTAATATGGTAATTTTCTTGGGGATTCAACTCTACAAGGGTTTCTGGTGCTGCAAATTTCCATTCTTTATATACAATGCCCCAATTTCTCAAGACCAGCATTGTTCCCACTCTTCTTGATGAGGGAGTGTGCTAGAGTCAGGGGCGCCTGATTCATTAAGAGACATATACCTCTTAAAGTATCAGACACCTCTGAAAAGTGGTATGTGTCTTGCCTCAAATCTTACTCCCATCATGGACTGGACTAAGATTCATGTTGTAAGCCACTCATATCTCATCATAATTTAGGCAAGTGGATGATGCCATGCCCTATCATATCCCTGTCCCTTTCAGCCTTCCATTTTGGCACAGCTAGCCGAAAAAATTATGACAATGTAAAAATTTGCAAAGTTTGTTTGCAAGTCCACTTGGAACTTTTCAATGTTTCAAAGTGTTTTGCGCAAGTTTTCTAGCATTAAAGTTTTACTGAATTTGGGCCAATATGCTCAGGACCTAAAAGGAATACAGAACAGCCTGAAGAGTGAGTACTGATAATGAGGTTTTCACAAAGGAATATAAAAAATGCATGTTTATTTCTGTTATTTTATAGTACTAAATTTAAAATGGTTTGTTACTATCTTTTTTTTAGAAATTCAATTAATCTAATAACTAATATAAAGTTATTTCAGATCTGCACAATATTTCCTTAATTACAACAGTCTAATTTACTAACTGTATGGTGCTTCTTTGGAGATAAGGGTATAGTGTACGATACAGGGGCATGAGACCTGTCAGTAGTCTCCTTCAAAGGACCAAGCTGTGCACAGTAATGTTGGAGGCCTCTGATGAAAGGGTGTTTTCTATCTATTACGATTTCTCATTAAACTCACAATTAAATGACACTTTGAAGAAATCATTTATTTCATGGGAAATCAGACAGTTTTTGTTCTTTGCACAGAACTTCTAGGATGCTATTGTATGTTGCTGCTACTGATACTTTGGTGTGCTAAGTTGTCAGTATGTTATGTTTAGAGTTATTCTCCCTGCTGGTTCTGGGAAGGGTTGGATTACTCAGATGTCTCTATTTTCTGTGATTGTTCTGTTATATAATTCAGCAGCTTTCCCCAAATTGCTGCCAGTCATTTACCTGAATTGCTGTGTGGCCATATCGCCTGTGTATACCTTGACCTCTGGTAACTGACCCCGACTGTTTGACTACTCTTGTGCCTGTTCCTTCTGCTTGTTATCTTTCTCCTGGTATTTTGACCCCTGGATTCTTACCTGTTAAAGCCTTTGTTAAACCCCCTGGATTCTCATCATGCTCTTCTGAAGTTGGACCATGATATAACCACATTTCTATCTACTTCTGGATACAGTGTACTCTCCTGGAACTGACACTGGATTGCCTTATACCCTTTTGCCTCTTATCCTGTAAGTTGTGACTTTGTCACATGTTTGTTTTTGTAGTGACTATGTCACAGTTTTATGATGGATGGATTTACACCGATATAGCCGATCATTTGTATATCTGTAATATATCTATTAATCATGTAATTTTCATAATTTTATGACTTTTCCTTCTTGGTGTTGCAATTTCAATATTGTATTTCATTGTTGTTAATGTAATTAATTTCAGCAAATGTCAGGCCCACAGGCATTATCACTAATTGTATATTTGAGTTGCCAATTCATGCTGGTCTTGTCCACTATAAGGTCATTGTAATTTCTCTTTACAATAAAGAACAGGAAGGGAAAAGTCCAAGTTTTTTTTCCAAATGTTGCTGGACATTATTCTTATTTCTTGCCCCATCAATGTTTGAGTGATGGTGAATGCGGCATTTCATACACCGCAGTCTGACATATAAAAATGTTAAATTGAAAGATATGTCACAGTGATTTTTTCAAACTCCTTTTCTATTCCTCACCACACATTGAAGCTCACAGTAAATAGAAGCAGCAAACATATAATTATTAAAGCAAATATAAAAGATTTTAGTAACGTAATTACCTGTCACAATTTTTGCTAACGGAACATGACTGTTCTGCATGCAAAGAATGGAAATCATTTGTGAAAAAGAAAAAAAGAAAAGAGACACAATTCATAGCCACCGGTGCTAGAATAAATGTAAAGTAACATATTCCAAGTATATTGTCAATCAGATTGTATAGCACTGGACAGGTGATAAATGATGCTGATATTGGGGGCCACATTTGAGGACTGGCGATGATTTACTTTCTCATGTTACACTTATACACACAAAGTACTGCATTAAAGGAATGTTCCCGGTATTCCTATTCTTATGGAAGATTTTTCAACTTGGGGCTACCTCTGTGAGCCAGAACAAAAAGCTGCTATCAAGCAATGTTTCTCAGTCTGAAAGACTAATGCCATCCAGGTATTATATGGAAAGTCATTTATGTCAATGGTCTTCTTTTATTACTACAACAAGGCTGCTACAGGACTATGATCAGTCAATTGCAACTTTCCTTCCAAGGTCAACTGTTTTTTACCTAGGTCTTTGAAGCCAACTCTGACGATCGGCTGATCATCAAAGTGATCATTATAGTACTTTGGGCTCACCAGAGAGCTTCCACTTAACTATACAAAAAGAGAAGAAAATTATTTTAAAAAACATAATTAATTTTTATAATAATAATAATAATAATAATAATCTTTATTTATAGAGCACCAACATATTCTGCAGCGCTTTACAATTCAGTGGTTCACATACAAATGGTCATAGGTAACAATTATATAGAAACAATACAGTAATTAAAGTAGAGAATCAATGTATAAAATACAATGCAATAATTAAAGCAAAGTAACAATGTACAAAGTACAATACAATAATTAAAGCAGAGAAACAATGTAAAAAATACAATACAATAATTAAAGCAAAAATAAAGGTGACCCTGTTCAAAAGAGCTTACAATCTACGAGATGGGGGTTAAACATAGTACAGGGGCTTATTACAATGATGGTCCAGGCATCTTGAGGAAGAGGGGGATAGAAAAAATTACATGAATTGTAACCAGCCAATCTGCGTAGAGCTTTTGGGTTTGGGTTTGGTGGAGTTTGAAGGAGAGTTATGTTCAGAGAGATAGTGAATGGGCTATATACAGTAAAGCCTCGTGGAAGCGCACGCTGCGCGAAACGGTGCCGTCGTCACCTCAGCTATACACCCCCCCTCCCTGCACTATGTGAATATTGCACCCTGAATAAAAGCACAGCAACAGACCGGTGAGTGCCGTCTTCCTTATTTCAAGACTATATACAGTAAAGGACTATTATTTGGGAGAATGATAGGTCACCTTAAAAAATATCTGTTTTTAGAGAGTGTCTGAAGCTGTGTAAGTTGTGGATAGTCGTAATTTCTTTGGGTAGAGCATTCCAGAGAATTGGTGTAGCTTGCGAGAAGTCTTGGAGCCGGGAGTGGAAGGTTCGGACATAGAGCGGAGGCGTCCGAGTAACGGTTAGCTAGATAGGTGATCCTGGCTGCTGCATTAAGGATGGACTGGAGAGGGGAAAGTCTAGTGAAGGGGAGGTCAATTAATAGAGAATTGCAGTAGATAATGCGGGAATGGATTAGGGCCTCAGTGAGGGTTTTTGTTGCTTCCATAGTGAGAAAGGGGTGGACTCTAGAGATGTTCAGATGCAAGTGACAGGTGCAGGTGAAAGATTGTATATAGGAGGTGAAGAAGAGATCGGTGTAAAACATAACACCCAGACAGCGAACCTGCTGCCTAGGCTTTATTGTGGTGCCGCACACTGAGAGGGAGATGTCAGATTTAGGGAGCTTATTAGAGGGCGGGAGCAGAAGAAGTTCAGTTTTTCAGTTTCACTATTACAAATAAAGGTTATCTGTAAATATTGAAAGCTTAAAATGAATCTATCAGTAGGATCAACCCTCCTAAACCATCTATATAGGCATGTAAGTCCTAGGAAGTTAAATAAAATGATACTGTGATCCAATGTCCAATGTCTTATTCCAGGGATAGCCATGTTTTTTAATATGTTAATGAGCTGTTCTAGACCACACACAGATCTTCCTGAGAATCTGCCTCCAGATACTTTTCTAAATAAAAGGGGGATTACCAGTGTGAGACATGTAACTAACACAGAACAATAGAATTGAATTTTTTCCTCTACAAACACATTTGCTGCAGCTCTTACAGCTCTGCTGTATTGCAACAATATTGCAACCCTGTCTGCCTGTGAGATGCAGAGGAACCTGCAGATGAGTTAGTTATAATCACATACAGCTCTGCAGTGAGATCAGGAGGGCAGAGATCGTCCATCACATAAAACACTGGTAAGTCCCCCTCCATTTATAATAACCTCTACAGGTAGATTCTCATGTTTCTGGCCCATAGCGCTTAGCAGATAATTTAAATACAAGAAAAATGTGGATTTCACTGGAAAATGACATGGATTACAAATATCAAGGAATCATTTTATTAATCTTCCTTTGATCTATATAGACTGCTCAGAAGGGGTTGATCCTACAGACATATACCCTTTAGTTATCTAATAACTGAAATATCCCAGTCCTATACCTCACTCTTCCTTTACACCAGTTTTGATATATCTCCCCCATTGTCTTTTTGTTATTCTATATGAAGTGCAGCAGAAGTTGATATTAATATACAATTTATAATGATTTTACAAAAAGTAAATGTTGAACCTTTTTTCTTTTACAAAGGCGGTTAATGCATTTTTTACAGCTCATCTGTATCTCCCAGAAGCGATCGGATTGTGCAGCAAGGTGCCTCTTAAAGGGGCAGTGTAAAAATAAGAATGAATAAAAAAATAAAGGTTTTAAAAATCTGTAAAAAAATATATATATAAAAGTTCAAATCACCCCCCTTTTCCCCCAATCACAATAAAAGTATTAAAAATAAAAATACACATGCTTGGTATCGCCACATTCAGAATCGCCCGATCTACCGTTGTATTAAATCCGTTAATGAGAGCTGTAAACTCCGTAAATTCCTTTTTTTTGGTCGCCACAACATTGCAATAAAATGCAATAACGGGCAATCAAAACTTCAGATCACCCCAAAAATGGTATCATTAGAAATGTTAGCTCAAGACGCAAAAAATAAGCCATCACACAGCCGCAGATCCTAACAAGTGAGGGCGCTATGGGTCGCAGAACATGGCGCAAAAAGTCCATTTTTGTTTTTCAAACTTCTGCTTTTTTTTTCACCTCCTAGATATTAGTAAAGGTATATATGTTGGGTGTCTACGAACTCGTACCGACCCGAGGCATCGCCCCGTCATGTCAGTTTTACCATATAGTGAACATGGCGATTAATATACCCAAAAAACAAACGTGTTATTGCACTGTTTTTGCAATTTCACTGCATTCAGAATTTTTTTGCAATTTTCCTGTACACTATATGGTAAAATAAATTATTGCTTATGAAAGTACATCTCGTCCTGCAAAAAACAAGCCGTCATATTTCTATATTGACGGAAAAATAAAAAAGTTATGGCTCTTGGAAGCAGGGGAGCAAAAAACGAAAATGCAAAATGAAAAATGTCAAGGTCATGAAGGGGTTAAAAATGGCTGGATGATTTCCTTAGTGGACATAACATTGTGGTTTATAGATAATCTAGTGACAAAAATGTATAGATGGTGGACGAAGGTTAAACTGAAGGTGGATGTAGGTCTTTTTTCAACATATATAACTATTAAAAATAACTTATTTTCTAACAGACTAAAAAAAGTATCTCAGAATCAAGAGAAAAATAAAGAAATAATTTATTAGACAATATTTTTTCCACAATAGTTGTTGTGTGTTCCAATATGTTGACCCTCCAATGATCACACATTAATCATTTATCCTGTCAATCAATATTCAGAAAGTGTTTCCCCACTTCTTCATCAGGAAATCCAGCGATCCACCGACTACTGATAAAGAAGTGGTAAAAAGCTTTGAAACACGTTGAGTAAACCACCTTTAACTTATCAGACACTAGTCTGGACTTTTGGCTTTGCACAGGTTTTTTCTGCTATTTTGATCCAGTCCCTGTATACTCATCTTCCTTAAGGCCCCATCACACGGGGCGATATCGCCGCCAATTACATAGGCGACGCAGGGGCGTGGCCTATAGGCAGCGACATTACCCCTACGTCGCCTCATGTAAAGGGGCGATGTCGGCGCCACCGGGAGGTCGCCTGATTTCAGAGCAGTGCTCTGAAACCAGGCGACCGATCTTGGGCGGTGTGCACACATATGTAACCGGCCGCCGGCGATCTGACACTCGATGGGAGCCTGACAGCTCGCCGGCGCGGGGCTGGAGATGTCTCCCCATGTAAATGGGGGACGGCAATGCTGGCGGGGTGCCAAAAACGTGCACGCACCCGCCAGTCGCCACCAACATCTCCAGAGCCGTCGCTAGGTGTGACAGTAGTGTATGTGGATTCTGCGGCAGATGTCTGGGCTTCTGTAACTGGTTGTGGGTCACACAACCCCACGAGGTAAGCGAACAGCTTTGCGCACTCCTCTTCTGTTTATTGGGGTAAAACCCTATTTTGCTTTTTTATTCACAGCTTTTCCAATCAATATTCAGAGGAATACTCCTTTATCTACAGATACTGTTGCTCCTCTTAGTTTCGGTGCTGAGCAACGACTTAAACTAATCTCTTATGGTTTTTAGCTGAACTAAAACCGACAGTCACGTATTAAAAATAAATACTAATATGAGATTCATAAGAATGAAGGCCTGCTATAATTGAATATTGGTACTTTTGTGTAACTGCAATTAAAATTGCATTACTTTTTTACAAGGTAGGCCGAGATTTCACTGCGGTAATACATTTACTTTTTAAATAGGAATTAAAGTAGTGTATAAAATGCAATTATTACAAGTCCAGACTGTTCAGAAGCTACAACAGATGAGCTGCACTTTATAATAACATGGCTCAAGTTATTTTATGGAACTATAAAGCCTCAATTTCTTATGCTTTGCGTTAGATTAAAGATCTTGAAAGTGTATATTTTACTTTGATTGCCAAAGTGTCACTTAGTCCATGTACATTTTATGTTACTAATCAAAATTTCTGCACTTGACCTCAAAGGATATTTTGGAGCACTGAAGCCCAGATGGTATTTGAAGCTTGTGGCAGCTATGCTTAATGTCAATATTTAAATCAAATATAAAAGATCTTTGGGTCTTTCACAAGATTTCTCCATAGGGAGAACTCGTGTGCTAGATAAAACCAGTGCACAGGATTAGATAAGAAAAAAGTTTCACTGCAAGTTTTGAAACGTTTAAATAAATAAGGCTGCTTTCACATCAGTGTTTTGCACTTGCAGTTTTTACCGAAAGTGCAAAACCGCAAGTGCCGCACATGTCAGCAAGTCTTATAGGGAATGATTGCGAAGAACGCAGTCTTGCTGCAAGGGATCTGTTATGTGGCAAAACTGCTGGATCTGCCATGAATGGCGAAAAACGCTGATATGAGAGTAGCCTAAGGGCAGCTTCACACTGCGGTCAGGTCTGGTCCGGGGCTGTCAGGGATGAACCTGACAGCCCCAGACTGGATCTGAACACAGAACCGGAGGGCAGCTATTCCCCATCCGGTTTCCATCTGTCCGGCAGTATCCGGGGCAATCCGGTGCTCCCTAACATGGGAGTCTATGGGGCCGGATTGCCCCGGATACTGCCGGACAGATGGAAACCGGATGGCGGATAGCTGCCATCCGGCTCCATCTGGCCCCATAGGATACTATGACCGCAGTGTGAAAACCGCCTTAAGAGTTGAGACCTCCAGTACCCTGCAGCAACTGCCCCACGTTATACAGAACTGCAAAGTAATGCTTCATTCAATGTTTACATCCAGCTGGAAGATAAATAATAACAACCGATTGGTGGAGATAGAGGGTGTCGGATCTCCACTGATCAGATATTAATGACTTCTTCTACAGGTAGGTCATTAGGGTCTTTTGACCAGACAACCCTTTTATAGAAAAATGAAATGAAATTACTGGAAAAAACAGAAGGGCACACAATACGGTTTATCTGTGGTAAGATACAGAAGATTGAGAGATGGTCACTCTCACCTGGGTGGGTTGTGAAGAGTCACAACCACTATAATCGCATATGATACTTAAGGTATCAGATTACACAGCTTGCAGCAGTCCCCGGTACATAGGAATCCAAGGAAGAGAGAGTGAAGATGCTACCGTTGACAGCAATTACATAAAATGTTTAAAAAACAATTGTGATCTTTATTTGATACGTTTTGGGGTCTGCATGCCCCTTCTTATGAACCTGAACACAGGATGCACATTGTACATTGTATATCCTGTGATCAGTTTCTAAAGACGGGGCACGCAGACCCCGAAATGCGTAAAATAGAGGTCATAATTGTAACATTTTATTTCATTGCTGTCAACGATAAGGCGGTATTTTAAACCCCATGCCCACTTTCTCTTCCTTGTATAGAAAAATTAAAGAAAACCCACAAAATTGGAATGTGAAGTTCTGGTGCATAATCACTGTACACTGAGAATAAAATGATTAAAGGGAATCTGTCATGAATAAACACTGCGGTTCATCTGCAGGTTAATTGCGTTTTGAACCTGTCCAGTGCCTGCACTGTCAGGTGGATATTCATTTTAGTCTGTCACCAGGCGCTGCTGTATTCACCCTGTAAATGGTGCTGGTGATAGAGAAGTCAGAGCTAGAATCTCTGGTGAGCTCAGCCTCTGCCCATTCACTAACATTAGAGTGGCTGGGACCACTGAGTGTAGACATGTGTGTGCTGTCCAGATGAAGTCATTAACTACTAGATTCAGCCTATTGGAAAGCACCACACCCTACTAATGCCTTCAGTTTTCTGCTGGAACCTGCCAGAAATAGCGTTTGTGATCATTGACTAATGTCCTGTCTTGAATTGGTATTTTTCCTGTTTCACCCCTTTCTCCGGATCGCAGCTCCATTTTTCCATTTTTCCATCGGCAGTAGGAATGTCTAGATGGCGTCATGCAGTGCCCACCACCAGTAGCAATTCAGGAACAATGAAAGCACTATAAAAACTTAAAGTATAAGCCCCACTGACATATAAGCAATTTTAAAGGGTTCAGTGGCTAATGGACAAATGTGTTTAGACAGGGCTCAAAATCAAGACATCCTAAAATATGCAACCTAATGGATCTGCAACAGTGAAATATGCAAAAGCTGCATTTTAATACTACTTCCATATAACCTAAAAGAGTCGCAGTAAGCCAAAATAACCCCAGAAGAAGACTTGTGAGCCTGAAACACAAGCACATGTAGCAATAGTTGCCATCTCTGCAGTGTTATACCGGGTGGTTATTTATTTTACTGCTTAGAATTATCATATATTTTTGCAATGTTGCACTACATATAATGATCTGTATGTAATTATTTATTTTCTAATTAAGGATATAGAACATACTGTATCTATATATTAATTTGATGCTGAGTCTTTAATGATGTTTGTATATTTTCTCATTATATTATACATCTCTATCACTTTTTTGTGTTTTTGTAGATTTGTGATGTCATTCCTGTATCATTTATATAATTTTTCATACTACAATGCCTTTAATTTATTTATATAGTTTAGATGACATTATGACAATAAGGGAACACAAATAGGAAAAAAAGTAATTGATCAAAAGTAAGAAAAGTAGCATGCCGGAAGTTGTATGAATAGAATGCAACACCTGGTGCACAACCAAGTGCGGATTACATACAATCAAAAAGGTTTTCCTAACTTGTCTTTAACTGGTATCTTGACCCTTAAGTTGTACTGTAAGAAGAAAACCTTTTCACTTCTCCATTGAATCGTGAGCATGATCGAGAGCTTGCCCAGATGGCCGATAGCCTAGAAAGCCAACCCATTAGACAATATTATTGCATTTCTCAGCTCCAGTATCTATGTTTCTGGCTATTGCCGGCTCTATCAGCAGCTATTAAGAACTTATACTTGGTTCTGAAGAGTTTAATGCTTTTCTAATTAACAATACATTAATTAATTAATTAAACCAGTTGAAATCTTCACTTTTTTCTATTACCATGAAATTCAGACTTCTTGGTAGCTGTTAATTATTGACATTATAAGAAAAGTAAATTTGTCTCATTTATAATTTAAGTCCGGCATTAACTAAATTATTTAAAGCACAGTGTGATATTGTCAGAGAAATGTTCCACTTAATGGGGAACGCACACTCCCTGGTCGGACCACACATAGAAATTAAGTAAAATATCTGGTTAAGAAGGCCTATAGCCTAGCAATGAGGTAGAGGTCACATCATGTTTGGCTCCCTGCTGATCAATCCACCTTTTTGGTAGTCTCCCTAAAAACAATAGGCATTCAGACTATGCTATTTTGTCCAGCAAAAAAGGCGGACACAAAAGGTAAAACAGAGTCCAAAGCATCCTATTTTAAAACTCTGTTTGCATCATTCAAGTCAATGGCAGAGGAATGCCTGCATACCGCTTCTCAGCTAAGCAGATGGTGCTTCCCTACAGAGTGCTCAGCAGGGAGCAGAGCGTGATGTTAAAATCTCCTTAAGACGCAGACTACAAGATGAACTTTCAGTACAGTAGTGACTTCCAGTTGTTGAGAATTTACTACTCCCCAGTCTCACAGCATGTCTTGACTGTTGGCATTGTAGTTTTGCAACAACTGAAGAACAATTAGTTGAAAGGTTGGAATCACTAGTCTGGAGAGGTTCTTTTAGGATTGGAGATACTTGATTCTAAGGGAAACCCATTTTTTGATTTGTAGCAATAAGGGATTAAGGAGAACAGTAGCATCTACTATATTATCGTCTAATGTTGTCTGTCTGTCACGGAAATTGCGCGCCAGAGCGAGGCTGCTTATTGGTGGCTGCTGGAGACAGCCACCAATGAGCGCAGACTATGCAAATCGGCGTGCAAATTCAAAGTTCGAATTTCACACCAATTTGCAGCCCGGCGACTGCGGCATCTGGCCGACGGTGGCCGCAGCGCGCGCGAGCCAGCCGGGAGATGGCCGGAGCTCAGCCGCAGCTACCTGTGGCACAGAGGTCTGCGGCTCGCCAGCCGGGAGGTGACCGACATCAGCCGGTCATCTCCTGGCTGGCGAGCCGCTGACCTTTGTTCAGCAGTAGCCGCAGCTGAGCCCCGGTCAGAGGCGAGCCAGCCGGGAGATGACCAGCGTCAGCCAGTCATCTCCCGGCTGCTCGCAGCGGTGGTGCCCTTCGCGGCTTTTAAACCGCGCACCAAGCCGCAGTACTCTTCTGATTGGTCACCGCGGCGACCAATCAGAGAAGTAGCTCGGCTTGGCGCGTGGTTTGAATGCCGCACCTCTGATTGGTCGCTGCGTTCAGCGCTGACCTATCAGGATAGCGGCGCCGCCATGGCGCCATATTTACAAATACACTTAGTACAGTGTATTTGAAATATGGCTCCATGACGCAGCGCCGCTATTCTTATTGGGTGGCGCTGAACGCGGCGGCCAATCAGAGGAGCGCGCATGTTTGAATGGCGTCCTCTTGGTCAGCGCTGAACGCGCCAATCGGATAGCGCGCCCATGGAGCCATATTTCAAATACACTGAGTACAGCCGCATTCAGCGCTGACCAATCAGAATAGTGGCACGCCATGGCCCATATTTCAAATACACGGGGATGTGTGCCCTGCATAGGGGACGTGAGCCACGCACAGGGGACGTGTGCCCTGCATAGGGGACGTGTACCTTGCATAGGGGACATATGCCACATAATAAGGGGGGAAACGTGTGGTGCCACACATAGGGGAAACAGTGTGCCCTGCATAGGGGACGTGTGCCATGCATATGGGGACGTGTCCCGACCATAGGGGACATGTGCCCGCATAGGGACATGTGCCCTGCATAGGGGACTGTGCCATGCATAGGGGACGTGTACCCTGCATAAGGGAGTGTGCCACGCATAGGGTACATGTCCCCAACGCATAGGGGATGTGCCCTGCATAGGGGACGTGTGCCTGCATAGGGGACGTGTGCCAGCATAGGGGATCATGTGTCCTCCACAGGGGACTGTGCCACAATAGGGACGTGTGCCCGCACAGGGGACGTGTGCCCTGCATAGGGGACGTGTGCCCTGCAAAAGGGATGTGTGCCCTGCATAGGGACGTGTGCCACAGCATAGGTGATGTGGCCATGCAAGGGGACGTGTCCCGCATAGGGGATGTGTGCCACGCATAGGGGATGTGTGTCCTCGCATAGGGAACAGTGCCACCATAGGGAGTGTGCCACACAAGGGGACTGTGCCAGCATAGGGGACATGTGCCCTGCATAGGGGATGTGTGCCCTGCATAGGGACTGTGTGCCACGCATAGGGGATCGTGTCCCACATAGGGGAACGTGTGCCACATCACAGGGACGTGTGCCCTGCACAGGGGACAGTGTCCCCTGCATAGGGGACGTGTGCACGCATAGGGGATGTGTGTCCTGCATAGGGGAAGTGTGCCACCATAGGGGACGTGTGCCCTGCATAGGGAACATGTGCCAGCATAGGGGAATGTGCACCATAGGGGACGTGTGCCTGCATAGGGGACGTGTGCCATCAAGGGACGTGTGCCACCACTAGGGAACTGTGCCTGCATAGGGAACGTGTGCCACGCATAGGGGATGTGTGCCCTATAGGGGACGTGTGCCATGCATAGGGAGTGTGCCATGCATAGGGATGTGTGCCATGCATACGCAGAGTTGCACTGTCCAATGGTCAATATGAGCCTTTAGGGGACGGCAGAGCAGAAGGGGCGGCACCTGCACCATGCACTTCCTGTGTGACGTGTGTCGGCTGCATAAAGATAAAATCACCAGCAGCGGCTACCAACAGCACCCCGCCAGTGGCCGCCAGCAGCAACTCCCCCTTCCCACGGCCGCCGACCTGCACCCCCACCCCGTCCTCACCTAGGCTCAGGCAGCAGAGAGCCTTGCTGCACCCCTGTGCATAGGGGAAATTAATCTGAAATGTGTACCAGCAAATATTTTTTACAAAAAATGCATCCAATGCATCAGCTACGCGGGATTACCGTGACAGAGACGACAGCGCAACACTCACATAGCGAGCGGGAAAGCTGACTTCACTGTCGGCTTTCCCACCCCGCTATTTGAAATGAACAGCGATGTAAAACGAGCACCGGCGATCCCGGCCAGGTTGTATCGTTATCGGTATCACTGGTGCATCGTTATGTTTGATGGGGGCTCAATACTTACAGGACCTCTGTATGTCTCAATCATGGCCGGAGCAAGGTCACATGACTGTCACATCACCAGAGGTCCTTAATCTAAACGCACACAGCACCAGGAGCCAGGTACTGCAGACCACTTACACCCACACACCGTACACTCACCCACCACTCACACTTACCCTGCAGTCACATCAAACTCTGTCCTGCACTCATGTCACACTCACCTTGCACTCACGTCACACTTAGCCCCACACTCACCTTGCACTCACGTCACACTGTCTCTCTAACGCAAAACCCACGTTGCTGATTGGTTGCGCCCAGCCAGCTGCGTCCAATTTCCGTTACGGCGAAACAGGCACAGTCTCCCAGTCTCCCGGACCCCCCCGCTCGGTCTCCTGCCCGCTGCTCACCCGCTCCACGCTCCTCCGGCCGCCGCTCCATGTTCCATCTGCCAGCCGCTCCATCTCCCTGCTGTTCACCCCGCCATTCTTCTTCTTTTTGTGGCATAGACTCCAGAAATTGGGGGTGGGGGTGGAGCTACCAAAGAGGGCGTTGTAATGGTCATGAACAAGGGTACGCCCACCACATCAGGGCTTTGCACGTGGATAAGCTTACTATGACACCCACTGTTAACTCCGTCCCCCCGAGGCCTTGGAATTGCTGACGTCTATGCTGGAGGAAGAAGAAGACATGCTAGGGTGAAAGGCAGCTGGACAGAAGCCTGTAGAGGGTGAGAACTGAGGGGGCCACCGCCGTACACATCCGCACCACGCACACCCACATATTCTAGAATACCCGATACGTTAGAATCGGGCCATCATCTAGTTTATGCAATAATTGTTTATGACAACTCATAGGTCCTCTATAAAGGGATTTTCTAGAATGGGTCTCCTTTTCCCAACAAATAGTGCCAAGCTTGTTCGTTGGTTGCACCGTGCTTAATGAGGCCAATCTGTGCCAGAGAAAATCATGACCAGTTTTCTCCTATTGTAATTGCATTCTTTAGTCAAATGTTTCTTTTCACAGCTCCACTGGATGCAATTAAAAACAACAGTAAAAGCTGCATACAGCCATTATAGGTTTCCGGCCATGCAGTTCCTATTTTAGGCAGGTGGCGCAAAGATATAATCACATGAACTCTGCCAATTAGCAGGATTCCATCAAGATAATGATCAAGGATTATCATGAGGTGGGTGGTTTTCTTGATTTTGATGGGAGTCAGATCAAAGTGTGGGGATGAGTAGAGAGTAGCATCCCAATGACGGGAAGATCACAATGCGAGGGAGAAAATAAAGAAGTGCAGAAAACAATGAAGGGAAGGGCACAGATAGGGAAAGAACACAATGGGGAGAGAACAAAGTGAGGCAAGCACATTTGGGGGAGAGCACAGTGTGGGAAGACAAAAGGACACAGCACATGTGAAGAGCACAAACAGGACATAGCACAATGGGGGAATAGCACAAACAGGGACATAACAAAATGAGGAAGAGCACAAACAGAGATTTAGCACAATGAGGTAGAGCACAAACAAGGACATAGCACAATGGGGAAAGAGCACAGTGGGGAAAATCACAATGGAAAGGAGCACAATTTATGGAGAAAATAATGAGAGGAAAAGCATGCAGGAGAAAACACAGAGGAGGTAAGCATACTTGGGAGACACACATTATAGGGGAACATACCGTATTTTTTAGATTATAAGACGCACTTTTGTTTCCCCAAATTTTGGGAGAAAATGGGGAGTGTGTCTTATAATCTGAAAGTACATGTACTGTAGGAGAGGGGGGGCCGCTTTTGAGTGGTGTCTGGGGGCTGGTATGGGCTGGAGCGGGCTGCAGAGGCAGCGGGAGGTCACGTGCTCTCGCTCATTAGCCTCATGTAATATGCACTGCACCCGTTGTCCATCACCTTTGGTGCAGAAACTGCGCCGAGATGTGGATAGGCGGAGCAGCGCATATTACATGTGCCTGCACTCACCCCCCCCACTACCCTATATGCCCCCCTGCTGGTGCACGCATAGTAAAAATGTTTTTAACTTACCTTCCGCTGCTGACTCCATCGCTCCCAGCTACTCAGTCTCTTCCTGTGTGTGCCCGCATCCGATCACGTGATTGGCACAGCACAGTGATCACATGATCAGATTGGGCACAGACACAGGAAGAGACACTGAGTAGCTGGGAGCGATGGAGCCAGAGGCGGACAGCAAGTTAACAATATTTGTTATTTTACTATGTGTGCACCAGCAGGGGGCATATATAGTAATGAGGGGGCATATCTGGATGGGGGCACATATGTGCCAGCACAGGGGCTATATGTGCCAGCACAAGGGGCATATGTACCTGCACAGGGGGAAAATGTGATAAGCACAATTGGCTATATGTGCCAGAACAGGTGGCTATATGTGCTGGAACAGGGGGGTCTATGTGTGCCAGCATGGAGGGGGCATATGTGCCAGCACAGGGGAGCATATGTGCCAGCACAGGGGGCCATATCCAGGATAGGGGACTACATACCAAGATGGGGTTATATATATACTTGGATGAGGGACATATATATGATTTGTAAGACAGATGCTGGCATTATAAGACGAACCCCATTTAACATCAAAAATAATTTTTGTTCACTTTTCCTTCACCAACTTTGCGGTGCGTCTTATAATCATGTACTCGTAGGCTGCTTTCACATCAGCGGTTTTCGCTGATCGCGGCAGTTGCGGTGAAAAAAGCCGCAACTGCCGCCATTACCGCATAACGGCCGCACTTTTGGAATTTGGAGCAGGGCACCATGATAGTGGGTAATAATTTGGTGACCTTATTTATTTGCTTATTAGGTGAAATTATGAGATTATTAATTTACATTTTCAATTGTAGATGCACAATGGCTAGTTATATTTTAACTATGTATTGTATATTTATATTAAGAGGTTTACAAGGGGCTCTTTGCATTGAAGAGGCAAATAAATGTGATTTTTTTCCAGAGGTGCGGTGATGTGTGGCAGTGAGTCGTGGCTCTAAGATATTGACATGAAGGTCTGATCGGAAGTAGAAGAGATGAAAGAAAACAAAAATGAGATAAACAATACTGGTAAATCTCTGTATGTAAATATTTATGCTGTATCTATACTGAATGGTGCGCAAAGAGATGATGGGAGTAATATTATTTAATTGCGTCATCCCTTATTATGTTAAGTGCTGTCCCTTATTACATAGTGTCCTATCATATTTCTTTTATGGTTGTCCCTTGTTACACAATGTCCTGTCATAATGTATAGTGCCTTCTCCTATTACAGTGTCTTCGCACTGTCTGTTATAGTTAGTGGCCTCCTGTATTATCTATAGCTTTGTCCTCTTTATAGTGTCATTCTGTATTATGTAAAAAAAAAACTTTCTGCAGGAGAAAGAATACTGCAAGGTTCGCTATGTGCAATGTTTTCTTACCTACCTGTCTTCTGCTACAGAGCAGGGTTTATCCTATGATTCCTATTATGTGATATACTATCTGACATGTGACATCCTCCCAACCCTCACCTGTGGATGAGATGTCAGGTGACCGTTCACATGATCAGAGGCCCCCGATCCTTGCTATCCGTACTTTGCTCCTGCTTTGTATTCTGCCTCATACTCCACCGATTGATGCAATCACTATATATTTTTTAATGGCGGTATTAGGAAAACAGACAGCAGTTAATTATTTGTTTTGTAGCTTACTTATCATCTTAGTCTGTAAAGAACTATATGTCACTTCTTGAGTTAATCTTACTTGATACACTTGTATATCCACCCTAACAAACTGGTTAATGGAGAAACATGGAAATGTGCTCCAAGTATTTTAATATATTTGATGATTCTCATTAACTGTATAGCAAGTCTTATGGCCACTTTACACGCTCCAACATCGGTCTGATATTGAATCCGACGGCGCGGGAGTGCGCTTTTTCTGCCCAGATTTCCAAGATCGCATCAGAGATTTACACAGCGCGATATCGGCATACAACGTCTCTACGATGTCTACGCCCCCATTGTACGGCCGATCCAGGAACGCCATTTAACATGGGAGAGAATAGGGGACGTTGTACTGCACACCGTTTACACAGCACGATCTGCTCCAACCTCCATCCAATATCGGCCCGTTGGAGAGCACGCTCATTCGATCCCCGATATCGGTTTGACATCGTTCATGCATCGTATTGGATGTTTAAACCATACAACGCACGAACGATATCAGGGCCAACGCACGAGCCACGTGACTTTTGGTCGGAGTTGGTCGCCGATATCGGGACGTGTAAACACACTATTAGTTATTTAAGGAAGATTTACAGCTAGAAATGGCAGACATTAGAGTAGTTGTAGCATTTTTTTTTACTAAAAAATTGTCATGCAGAATAAACTATGTTCTGCTAAATCTACTTACATCTATGTAAAAAAAGTTTTGTAAATAAGTGACGTCACGATTATGTAAGGAAAATGTCAGTGTTGGCGATGTTTTCAATATGACACCATTACTTTCCCTTATTAAAGAAAAATCTGCATGTAAAAATCTGTCACCATACTCAGTATTCCCAGCAATTTTAGTCTTGTGTGTGCATTTAGGTTAAGCCTAAACACCCAGTAACAAGCCAATGACCTTCCTTATTCACATATTTTTGCTGCTTCATCTCATCTACTTATCCTTCTCTAACAAGGTAAATCCTATTTTTGCAAGTGGAGAAATATGTTCACATGTGCTCTCTAAGAAAATCCAGCAATGTCCTTGGCCCGTCCATCAACTGCCCTTTGATGTGCAGCTCTGCAGATACTGCAATCCTAGCCTGGAAATCAATGTGATTTAACTCCATATTCCACATACAGTCTGTAACTCCACCAGTTTCCCATAAAACATGCCAAGTTTAGTCTGTCGCATTGTAATTAAGGAGCTAAAAATGCTGAGGATTTTGTGATCAGCAAAACAATGATTAAAGGGAATCTGTCACCTGTTTTTTCCTACCTAATATGAGAGCAGCATAATATATTGGTAAATATCCTGACTCCAGCGATAAATCACTTGGTGGGCTGCTCAGTGGTTGTAAAAAAAACATTGTTTTAGCAGGAGATTATCAACCAGAAGACTACTTGGCCTGATGCCAGTTAGTCCAACCCTGCCCCCAAAACTGTTTGGCAGATTTTTGCTTAGGCCGGCTTCACACCACAGTTTTTTGCTGTCAGGCTGTGTCCGGTGTTTTGCTGGATGCACCGGACACAGCCTGACAGCTCCGGACGAACAGAACCGGAGGGCAAATATGCCCTTCGATCCTGTTTTCTCCCGGACTCGGCACTGCGCGGCTGCTGCTTCTGTCCAGTGCTGAAATTTCAAAATCGTGTCTAGAGGGGAGCTAGCTGTGGTTCTGAAACTTCTGTCCGGGTGCTGAAGTTTAGTGGCGTCCAGGAACTGGATCCAATATTCTGCCGGATGCGGTGCGATCCGGTGCCCATAGACTCCCATGTTAGTGGGAGTTGGATCGCACTGGATCTGGGAGGATCCAATTTTTTTCAGATTTTTGCCCCAGATACAAAAACGCTGCAAGCTGCGATTTTGTGTCCGGGAAAAAAAAAATAATTCTGCTGGATCCTCCCTGACAGCAGGTAGCCAGATGGCAAATCACTGCCATCCGGCCCCACAGGAATACTATGGGGCCAAAATCAGATCCGGGGCTGTCTGTTTCACACCGGACAGCCCGGATCCCTGAAACAGTGGTGTGAAGCTGGCTTTATTCACAGTGAAAGCTGTCAGTCAATAGTGTGGGCAAGGTTATATAGCATTCAGAGAACTGGTACATCTGCGTCTGATAAAACACTGATTTTATGAAAACTGCAGAACCCAGCAATGACACATCGCTGGAATCTGGGATCTGGCCTTCATGCTTCACTCAGATGGGGTAGCAAAAAACTGTTGAAAATTTCCTTTAAATATGTTAATTTTTTAGCTTTTTGTAGGTCACTGGAAATTGAACTTGCAATACTTGTATTACTGACCTGTAAGCTGTAAATGCTATGCAGGCCAACTGTTGAGTAAAAGGTTGCAGTAATTAATGTACATGTAGTTGAGAGGGTGGCATTAGTTTGTACTAAGGTTAGTGGAAAATATTGTTTTGAAATGTAAGTAATAATATACAGTAGAAGCATGGATAGAGAAATGCATTAGTAATTGCCTGGGGGCCCATGGAAAGAGTGACCTCAAAGACTCCCAGCCAAATACAGTTCTTATAAAAACTTACCCCTCATCAGCAGCTGAAGTTTGACAAAAAACAGTAATAGTTGTTTTCAGAAACAGAAAATCATTTTGGTTTATAGTGAGTACTGCATTTGGATGGGCGCCTTTTATATATTTTTATCTTTTAAATATTTCCTACATTTTTTTTTACATTTTTAACGGTAAAGCTTCTCATTAAGAAGGGCCCACAAGTTCTCAATAGGGTTTAGGTCAGATAAGGAAGAGGCCATTCTCTCATCATATAGACCTTTATTTGTTAGTCAAGCAGTGGAGGTCCTGCATAAAGATCATCATTTTCTTGAAAGATGCAGATGTATTCCTGTATCACTGCTTGAAGAAAGTGTCTTGCAAAAACTGGCAGTAGGTTTGGTGTTGATTTTGAGTCCAACTTTAACTGGAAGAGGTCCAACTAGCTCATATTCAATAATAACAGCCCATAACAGTACCGCATCTTCACTTTGCTGGAGTTGAAGTAGAGGTCTGTGCCCATTACACATCCAGCCACAAGAGTCACTCTCATCTCATCAGTCCATAAAACCTTTGAAAAATCTGTTTTCAGATATTTATTGGCCCAGTCTTGACACTTTAAATTCTGCCTTTTTCAGAGTTGGTCAGGTTTCTGACTCCATTACGTTGCTCATGTCTCTGAACACTGAATATCTTGTTCTTCTGGGCCTCCAGGGAGGCTGCTGTTCTGGATGACAGCACTTGAGGATAATGGGTTCTTGGTGACTTCACATTTGAATCTTCTCAAATATTCAGATCTTTGGTCTTTTTTTTCCTAGCAGACTTCTTGAGAACCTTTTGATTTTTTGCAGCAAAACGTTTGATGAGTCCATGCTCACGCCCCAATATATTTGTAATTCTAAGGGTGCGTGCTCACGGTCTGGAGGAGCTGCGTGTTGGACGCTGCTCCTACGGACCTGAGTGAAGACGCGGGTGGCTGCAGGGAGACCGCAGCTGCCCTGTACTCACCATGTGCGGAGGGTGTGGCGCCGCTCCTCCCTGCAGTCTCTCTGTGGCAGCCGCTTCCAACTCCGCCGCATGAAATAAACATGCTGCGGAGGAGCGTAATGCCAGCAACCTGCACTGTAGCTCCAAACTTGAGCTTGAAATCCCATCCACTATGCTTATACTGTACTATGCAGCGTTTTGGACGCAGCGGCAAGACGCTGCATCCAAAACGCTACGTATACTGACCGTGAGCACACAACCTTACAGTGCTGCATCCCTGTGTAAGACATAGCAGTATCTTATCTCCTATTAGGCCTATGTTAACTGAGTAAAACAAGCCAATAATTCTGCATGCCTTGATAAAGGGTCTTGTATCATTAGGTCACACCCTCCATCATTACAAAAATACACATCACCTGATCTGCTTCCTCCAATAAACATTCAAGTTTATACTGTTTGGAATTGGAAAATCTGCAAAAAAATTATGATATGGTCAAAATATTTACCTGCCTAATGATTGTAACATGCGGTGTAGACATTTGTATCTGTACAAGAAATTGAATAGATAACAGTGGAAAAATCACGCTACATATTGAAGCTTGAGATACATAAGATCATTTTCCTTTCATTGTTAACCGCATTTGTGTATTAGGTTGCAAAGGATCCACCACATACCTTGATCAATAACTATTCATGACTTATAACCAACTGTAATTAACAATCTCCACCATTATTGTACCTCTTCATGCATTTCTCTTGTTGTCTATGAACAGATTCAAAAAATATGCTCCAGACTACACTTAAAGGGAACCTGTCACCCCCTTCGGGCATTTGAAACTATGCCCACCAGCTTACACATGATGTAAATGGGGTTCTAGTAACCCCTCTATGTGCCCAGACATGACCCTCATACCTCAGAAAATAACATTTATTGTGTCCAGCCCTGGCTTCCTATTGAGACTGGGAGGCTGCTATTTAGACCTGATGGATGATGTGATCGCCGCCTCTCTGGGCTGCAAAACCTACCCTGCACTTTTTAAATTTCCCACTCCTCCTCTGGTCAGCACTTGAGTTACAGTGCCGATGTCTCGCGAGACTTCACAAATCTTGCGAGACTTTGGCACTGACAGGCACAACTGCGCCTGCGCAGTGGAGCAGGTGTCTGTGCATATTATCGATGTCTTGTGAGATTTGTGAAGTCTCACGAGACATCAGCACTGTTCAATGCAGCGTGGAAACCCGCTCCACTGTGGCGGCGCGAGTGCGGCTGTCACTCAAGCGCTGGCCAGATCAGGAACAGGAATTTAAAAAAGTGTAGGGCGGGTTTTGCAGCACGGGTGGGGAGCACATCATCCATCAGGTCTAAATAGTAGCCTCCCGGTCTCAATAGGAGGCCAGCGCTGGACACAATAAAAGTAATTTTCTGAGGTATGAGGGGCACGCCTGGGCACATAGAGGGGTTACTAGAACCCCATTTACATCATGTCTAAGCTGGTGGGCACAGTTTAAAATGCCCGAAGGGGGTGACACTTTAATAGCCTGGATTAAATAACACTGGTCAACAGCATTTTTGGTGCCAAAGATATTTCATTGAATTTAGGGTAACTTTGGGGTGCTGATTCTGAATATGTCATCAGTTTTGCCAGATTGGCTCAAGTTTTTGAGATTTTTCGTAAAATGTGTTAAAAAAAAGACGTTTTTTGCTACTTTTTTAACGAAGTCTGTTATGTTTCTTCTATGTTTTGTCAGTGTATATTCACCACAAATGTAACAGAATGAGTCTGGATCGTTAAGACAACTTCTTCTTGATGAGTTCATGCTTTTCACTGAACAACAGACAACAAACATAAAGTTAGTGCAAAAATCAAGCTATGAACAAACTTTTAGAACACTAATTAACACAAAACTATATTGAGAACTGCTCAGTTCAAGTACTAATCCAAAGAAATTAATGAGATGATGCGTCGCATTTACCAACAAGTGCTATAAATAAGATACCAAAAATCTCAAAAACTTGAGCCAATCTGGCAAAACTGATAGCATATTCAGAATCAGCACCCCAAAAATACCCCAAATTCATTAAAATATTTTGGGCACCAGAAAAAAAAATTTTTTTTGTTGACCTGTGTAATATTTCCAGTACTGTCTTATGTTTGGTAACTGTATGACAAAACTGATAACCTATGTTGTGAAAAACTTCACAGATGAGTATAAAAATATTCGGGGTATCTAGTTTTGACCTCTGATCCAGTCCTCTTTTGCCAATGGATTTATTTCTTTGGCCAGCTTCATTGATTTAGCATCTCTTGGGCAATTCTGTCACTTTGTAGATGCCAGAACGTCTTGATATAGCCTGAGCCTTTGGAACTAGTCTCAAAGCAATGTCATTATGTTCCTCACACCATAGGAAGCGATAGACACCCAGAAGATGCCGTTCTGAAGATATTGGACCAAAAAGTGTAGTCCTGCTTCAGCAGAACTGAGTACTACAATTTTTTTTATTAATTTTCCACTGCACAGGTATACATTTCCTATAGTAGAGATAGTAGAGGTAATGGAACCAAACTGGATTTCAATAGACCCTACAATGCAATATATACAATTCAATGCAAACTATAGTCTAAATACATTGGTCTTCTGCAACAGTCTGGATCTTTTTTTCATTACTACATTGCAAATGTGTCACCCCTGTAGGGATTGCCACAGGACCCACTGGTGCAGGGCAGGATGTACACCTTGGCACACACAGCGCACAACACTTTCCACCCCAGGCCTGAAGGGGGAGGTTCAGCTTGCTGCCTTAAGCAATATTCCCTATAAAGATCCCAGCCTGGGGGGGGGGGCAGTCAGTCAGACAGTTGACAGCAGACAGTCAAGGAGTGACAGTTGAGGAGTCAAGAAGGAGAAAGTGCTGGTTGCTGGCACCAAGTCAGGCCCAGAAACAGAAAAGACTGACACCGGAGCTGTGTGGTACCCTAGAAGGTGACGGAGGCAAGTGGAAAGTTACAAAAATCTAGAAAGAGGGAAACAGAAATAATTGCCCTTTAGCCCACCCAGACACCGGAGTCCGAAGCTGCCGTTGATCCAGTCATAGCAGAGAAAGCCCGGACAGACAGAGAGAGAGAGAGATATTCAGCTTGAGGCAGAACTTTCCCAAATCACCACACGCAAATGGAGGAGGCTTCATAACTTTCAAAGGTGGAAGTCCCAAACTGCATCGGCCACCTGGTTACCCTCCTGCACCGTACCTGCAACCCGCCATCAGTAAAAAAGGTACTGAAACAAAGACTATTGTATGTGTGTGCCTGATTCACCGCCACCGCCTGGAGAATTTACACTGAGCCAAGGACTACTACTTCCCTAATCCACCCCGCTGCCCTGTGGGGAGCTGTACTACCCAAAGCTGCATCACCATCACCTCAGCGGCCAGCTGCAGCGCTGGTAACTGCATTACCAGACAGGTGGTGTTACATATAATAATCCCCCATCCCAAATAATCATTCCCTCAGCCATTGAGTGTCCAGAGCATGGGACCAGGACTTGACCAGCCGTGATCCCAACTGAAGTAGCAACCTGTCCTGGTATCTGAGTACCCCCTACACTGTTGACCGACTCATAAACATTCTCCTGAATGTTAAATAAGTTCTCTGGGACTTTAACATGGATGATCTACATTGGCAAAATGAAAGGGACAAGCCGCGTTACCAGACACAGCCGTTAGCTTGGAAGAGCTATTGTGTCTATGACACTGCAGCCATTTAATTTTGAATAATGAGATCTAGAATATAGGACCCACAACAATCAAACTCCAATGGACTATCCTTGAGCTGGCATTGGAGTAATGTCTGTCAAATCTACTGACCACATGACTATCTTATGTCTATGGGTATATGGGAGACCCTCCTTCTGTCTCAACATCACCTGTTTAATGCCCAAACATCTTATTCCTAAGATTGATAAGCTGCTGCCAGGTAAGTATTTTGGGGGTTACTTTCCTTTCCCTATTAAAAACATATGCCACTTTGACGAGCTGTGTATGAGTTATCGCCCAAACGAGCATTAAGTGGGCAGCTAGCTAATGTATAAGGCTAGCTTTTGTCCTTGAGAACTCGTTTAACAAACCCTTGTTAGGGTGCATTTAGGAGGCCATTCTATGCCCACTAACAAGCATGATTGACTACATATTAGTTGTTCGTCAGCCATTAATTTTTCTGTTTACACAGGCTGACAAGTAATGGAATCAGAAATTTCCTGTCCGTGTGCAGTATAATTTTATCGGCAGTACATCTTCTGTGTACTCCTTGAGATGTGCTGCCATTAACAATGAATTTTATATCAGCATAACTGATCCAATCACCCAACGAATGTCCATTTTGCTTGTCCGTATGATGATTGCCGATGTCGGCTTGTGAATATGCACCTTTTACTGTTTATTCCCATAATGCTTTTATCTACTGCTTCTCAATACTATGATCCGTGAGCCACACAATCACAAGGCATCCAATAAAATGTTTTTGTTTGCCAAGTGTTTTCTTAGATAAATACCTTCTAATTTAATCAAACAAGTGGAAATAAAGGCAATCTCTCTGCAATTGAAACTATCCAGAAGGTTCTAAGATTACATAAACACTGGGAGCAAATAAAACTTTATTTTATTGTATCTCATGAAAATAAAAGCATAAAATTTGTAAAGACAATGATGGGGTTTGTCTTTAGTATCCGCCCTTTCTATTTCATTTTACAAGCCATCTGTTCATTTATGATTTATATGTTTGGAACATATGTGTAATTTCCGTGTATATTACCAAAGTACAGAATTCAATTTGTTAGAAAACATTGAGATAATGGATAACTGTCATTCAATGATGAGATCTAATGAGGCTGAAGCAGGCTGGCTGGAACTTAGAATAATGACTGGAAATTTTGCTGTATCCAAGTCCATGGGTCTGGATGAATGGCTGGTCCATTAGGGTCAAAGAGCAAGTAAAGCTGTGATTTATAATAGTGATATCAGAAGCTATGTTACTGACATCAAGTAACATTAGGAAATAATTAAATCTATCCATAAATAGTTTTTCCTTTTTTTTTAATTTGAAATAGGCTGCATTGAGAAAACAGCCAGTTTCATCACAAAGGCGTTGTGACTCCGTGCATGACCCTAAGTAGAGAAGCTCTGTCTCTAGTGTACGCTGTTCCTTTATTACTTGTTTGGCCAGTCAAATGAATGACTGACATGTTAGCCAGTAGATCATGATATTTGTGCTCCCAGGTTATGATTAGGAGGTATCTCACCCCTCGGAATGTGTAAACCCGTGGCCAGTGACCCGTTTTCAACTCGAATTGTATCGCTTTGTTTGGCTTTGCTTTTAAAAAATGTTTTGGAATAAAGATTTTGGAATATAATCCCTGGAATTTTCTTCTACTATTTGTTCATTTATTACTTGTTTGGCCAGTCACACGAATGACTGACATGTTAGCCAGTAGATTATGATATCTATGCTCCCATTATAGGGATTGTGGGATGGTCATCTTCTCGATAACATAGTTGACACACCAATGACCTCTACAAAAACCAATAGACTAAGTTTAAAACTCTTTGAAACCAGCTTGATGATCATTTACAATGATTTCCAGTGGATTGCTACCAATAAAAGGGCTGCTGTCCGAAGATGTAAATCAGAGAAAGAAATGGTCGCCAAGCAGGGTCTAAGTCTGGAGGTCACATAAAGGACAAAATCAAATTCTGTAAGAATAGTCAAAAAACATAAGCCAACATCAAAACAAGAAACAGTGATTACAAGAGGCAAAACAGGCAGGCCTGAGCCGGGGAAGCACTAGATAATATCTGGCAGCTTCCAGCATTAAGTAGGGTGTAGTCCTTTGAAATAGACTGAAGCAAGGAGCTGATGACTACAGCTGGACAGCACAAACACACCCATTCTGTCAAGCTGGAAAGGTCTCAATCACTCTAAGGCTGGCTTCACACCACGATTTGTGCCTGTCCGTGAGGATTCTGTTTTTTGCAGGACCACATGGACAGGAATGGACAGGAATGGATTTGCTGAACTGGTTGGCGACTATGACACTGGAGGATCCTGTTTTTTGCAGGATTCATTTTTGTGAGGAGGGCTGGGAGGAGCTGTAGTTCCTGAGCTGGCAATGTAGAGGAGAAGGGGGAGAGGATAGAGGAGAGACAGAGAGAAACAGAGACAGAAACAGAGAGAAACAGAGAGAGATAGAATAACAAAGGGTTAACACAGACAGCGATGCAAGAGGGTTAACACATAGATGGGGAAACAAAGAATTAATACAGAGATAGGGAAAAAAGCATGGAATCAAAGAGTTAATTGATGGGGCTAAATGGGTTAAAAGCAGCAGAGCGACAGGAGGGGGAGGAGATATTCAGACACTGTCTTGCAGATAGGGGGGGAGGCACAGGCTTCAATACGACAGTACAAGGCTGGGAGGGAGGGAGAAGCCAGGCGACAGAAAATTAAAATCTGCATATGACAATGCTGAATTCCAGAATCCGTTTTTTTTACAGGATCTTGCTCCATAGACCACCATGTTATGAAAACCGGACAGCTCCGGATCTGGGACTGTCCGCTTGTGTACTATTTTTTCACCGGAGCCAAAAAATGTTGCAGTCTCTGATTTTGGGGACGGTAAAAAAACAGGCCACAAATGAATCCTGCACTGAATACACAAAACCGGATGGCCTTTTATGACCAATCTGGCACCATATGGATACATGGGAGGCAAAAAGGGATCCTGTTCTGTCCTTTTTAAAAATGGACAGAACAGGATGCCAAAAAACGTGGTGTGATGCTAGCCTAACCTTACTGGATGGACAGAGCCTGCACTATCCAGAGCTTCTGGTTCTAAGATTTCCTCTATCACCAGCACCGCCCACAGAGTCAATATGGTGACTCTTGACGACATAAGCAAATGATGCAGAAGCAGGTTCTGATGGAGATGTGACACGAAGACATTGACATAAATTAAGAATGGAATCTAAAAATCCTCCAAGAGAAACTTATGTCAATCATCTAGGAACAATTTGGTGATGAACAATGCTTTCCCAGCATGATGGAGACCATGTCAAAAGGCAGAAATGATAGCCAAGTGGCTTGAGAACAAAATCTTGACACATTGACACTTGACACTTTGGGTCAATGGCCAGGAAAACCCCAGATCTTATTCCATTACGAATCTGTGGTCAAATCTCAAAAAAGTGACAAACAAAAACACAGAAATTACTTGATTAGGCAATAATGTGTTGTTAACAACCCTGATTTGGCCCTAATGCAAATGTTACTTCAATACTCTTAGTGGAAGCAGTGGACATGGCAACATAATCCATCCTTCCAAACATTCCCTTAAAATCTATGTGTTCCAGCACTGACGGAAGCAGAAAGACGAAGTCCCCCTGTGCAAGATTAAGTTATTGGCCCTTAGCAGTCTAATTGTTCTTCATAATACTTAATTTCTCCTGCTTTGAAGGGGGTATTGGGCACCCTGACCTCTTGGGTCCCTGTGCAGCTGTACACGTTGCACCAATGATGTGTCCGCCCCTGGTTTCCAGCCTCCTTCCAGGATATTTGAATCTTGTGCTTGAACTGAATGTGCTCTGCAGCAATTCTCATCACAACATGTATATACGTGTATACAAGATCTTAGATCTCTCTGCTCCTATCAATAAATTAGAATACGTAAGGTAATTTTAAATGTTAAGCATTACCTCAAAAATAACTTTCAAAATGTTATTTTCCCTCTATTTTATGTACTGCAATCCTTAGGGAGTTACAATCTACAGACATAAATAGCACAACTAATATAAAAAGTGTTTTCAGATGCAGTCACTCCGGAAAACTTTCCTTTTCCTACAATACTTATTTCAGATTTCTTCCATAGCCGGCCAATGTTTTATAGCACAAACAAATCAATAGGGCGTCCTGAAACTAAATATACTGCACTTATTCTGAAAGTTACATAGGCTAGGGTCACATTGGCGTTTTTTGTTTTAAATCCTGATCCGGTTTTGAGCTTTAAAAAAGCTCAAAACCGGACCAGGAAACGCTCCTGATGGAAGCCGATGCAAAACACCGGATGGCTTCACAAGCCATCCGGTGGCCGGATCCGGCACTGCTGCCTGCGTTTAAAATCATGCAGGCAGCAGTTTTCGCAGCGTTTCTGGGACCGCACTGCGGTCACCGGATGGCTCAGGATGTGTAATCCTGAGCCATCCGGTAACTGCAGAGTGTGCGGATCCCGGCTATTGACGGGACCCGCAACCGTAATAAAGAGTGAAATTGCTGACCTAAATGACTGATAGAGGTCTGTAGGGGGCTTAGACCCCCCTACAGACCGGGCTCCCACTTCCATAGTATTCTTCACCAATTTCGCACCGGGCACGGGCTCCTCGGAGCTGCGTGCATGTCAACCAAGGTGCCCCCCCCCCCCATCACTATACAGGGGTGCATAGACCCCTCTAATACAATTATGCTTACATTGATGTGTTTTACACAAAGAATAATCACAATTGCATTGTTAATTATATATTTACATGTGTCCGGAGCCAGAGTCCAGTGATTTCCAGGGGCGGGGCTGTGTGCAGCAGCCTCCGCCCGCTCCTTCTTGATGGCCGCCCCCTCTGGCCGTAATCCAGTCTTGTGAGGGCGGGCACGTCGTTAAAGGGGCGTGGCTAACCGCGGCACATAGTTAGCCACGCCCCTTTAACGACGTGCCCGCCCTCACAAGACTGGATTACGGCCAGAGGGGCGGCCATCAAGAAGGAGCGGGCGGAGGCTGCTGCACACAGCCCCGCCCCTGGAAATCACTGGACTCTGGCTCCGGACACATGTAAATATATAATTAACAATGCAATTGTGATTATTCTTTGTGTAAAACACATCAATGTAAGCATAATTGTATTAGAGGGGTCTATGCACCCCTGTATAGTGATGGGGGGGGGGGCACCTTGGTTGACATGCACGCAGCTCCGAGGAGCCCGTGCCCGGTGCGAAATTGGTGAAGAACACTATGGAAGTGGGAGCCCGGTCTGTAGGGGGGTCTAAGCCCCCCTACAGACCTCTATCAGTCATTTAGGTCAGCAATTTCACTCTTTATTACGGTTGCGGGTCCCGTCAATAGCCGGGATCCGCACACTCTGCAGTTACCGGATGGCTCAGGATTACACATCCTGAGCCATCCGGTGACCGCAGTGCGGTATTCTGCACACAGTTTTCAAAAAAACTGTGTGCGACCGGCATTGCATTCACCGCATCCGGATCCGGATGCGGTGAATGCAATCTAGGTTTTCAATGTGACCCTACCCATAGTTAGGTTGAAAAAAGACATAAGTCCATCAAGTTATAGTGCAGTCATACATTCTCTGTCTATAGATTATTTATTATTTACCATGCCATTTGTTGTGTGAATTGCATCTCGCCCTTTTCTAAATGTTGGTATATAATCTGCCATTACTATCTCTTGTGGCCGGCGTTCCACAGTCTGACTGCTCTTACTGTAAAGAACCCTTTCCTATTTAGTAGCAGGAAATAGCTTTCCTCAACGCACAATGAATGCTTTCTGCTCCTTTGTGAGGTAGTTTTCCAAATTTTAACAAATAAAAAATTGGTTGAAGAGAGTACCTAAACTACAACCCCTGGCAAAAATTATGGAATCACCTGGCTCGGAGGATGTCATTCAGTTGTTTAATTTTGTAGAAAAAAAGCAGACATGGCACAAAACTAAAGTCATTTCAAATGGTAACTTTATGCCTTGAAGAAACACTAAAAGAAATCTTGAAAAAAAAATGTGCTAGCCAGTAACAGTTACTTTTGTAGACCAAGCAAGGGGAAAAATTATGGAATCACTCAATTCTGAGGAAAAAATTATGAAATTATGACAAACAAACAAACAAAACAACACTAGTATTTTGTACGTTTTGAAGTGTAACCCCGCTTCGAAAAGCGTAGAATAAAACACCGTATGCTACATCAATCACTTTGAATTGGATTCTTTGGCAGCAGCGCAGATTTAATACCATCTTTCCTGATATCATCTATATAATGGAGACATTCAGCATTGACGATTGCTATGTGGAAGGCTGTGGAATCCACGGCTGACATAGAGCACACTGATGAAAATAATAGAAAAATAAAGTCAGAGTCAGCTCACCCAGTGAAGTATGATCTGGATCCTGTCCATCTGTGCCAAAATGTCTGTGCCTGTTTTCTAATAAAAAGCCTTTCAAACTTCACAAACATGCCAAGCTATCTACTTGCCTAAATGGAATTGGATCCTACTTGGGCACCTACAGATACCAGAAGTGCCGCACCTTCCTTTCCTAGTTTGGGGAAAACAACTTCCCGTTGGACTAGTCAAAGCTAATTACCATATGTAGAGTGATGCATTAAACGTTGATTTTGCAAAGGTATAAATAGTTATCAAGGTCTATTTTAGAATTCAGGAATTGGTCTATATCATATCTTTGGGAGGTTTGGGGGGGAAACTTAAAGGTTCCTTTAGGCCTGCCATACACAGATAGCTGTTGGTTTCAGTACTCAGTAAGGCCCTTTTCACAGCAGCGGTAAGCACTGATCGCGGCAGTTGCAGTGAAAAAACCACAACTGCCGGGGTTACCGCATAATGGCCGCACTTGCGGTTCACCTGCAGCAAGCCCCATGCAATGTCTATGGGGCTTGCGGCAGATGCGGCAAGTGCGGTATAGTTGTGGTGTCGGCACTTGTGGCCGATACGGCTGCGAAAAAACCACAGTCAGCCGTGTTTTTTTTGCGGCCGCATCTGCCGCAAGTGCCAAAACCGCACTTGCCGCACCTGCCGCACACTTACCGCAAGCCCATAGACATTGCATGGGGCTTGCCACAGGTGAACTGCAAGTCCAGCCGTAATGCGGTAACCGCGGCAGTTGCGTTTTTTTCACCACAACTGCCGCGATCAGCGCTTACCGCTAATGTGAAAAGGCCATAAGCCATCAGCAACCCTCTTGCATACTTGACTTGACTAAGAGCACATATGATGTGAATGTAAGGGAGAAAACTGCTGCCAGACACATCTTGTAGTGGTTTAGTCTCTCCTGAGCATACACAGATTATGCATTAAAAGACAACATGGCAGATCCTGTTTTTCCTGACATTTGTCTTGTGAGAATACAGAGGGCTTTATAGATATTATGTGGTCATTGTCAATCTCTGAAATCAGTAGCATTTGTCTTAAAATGTATGATCAGCTTTACATTGATCCAAAAAATAGGTTCTGAAGGATCCACTTTCTCGGATAGTCCAGCACTTGATTTCCGCACACATTTGCTGAGCGTTGGCTGTCTACCACCCCTTGTCTTAAGGGATGGCAAAATGCGATCTGCCAATAAGTGGGCAAGAAAATGTCCAACTTTATCGTCTCCTAAAGGGTATCTTATCTATAAAACAAGTGCTAAATATAAATGACAGAAACTTTCACAAAGAGCAAAATTTCTTAAAAATGTTCTCGAAATGAATGTGCTGCCAACAACTGACACAAGTGAAAACATGAATAATGGATTGTAGAAAGTGGCCACAGGAAAAAATAATTGTGCAGCTACATTCTCTAAACTGTTAAGCATAATTTAAAAAAAGCCAAGCAATTATCACTGGTTCTGTACAAATCCTATTCTAGTAAGTCATTTGTAAGAAAAAGCTAAAGAGCTAATGGGAATTGGAATGTAAATGGCTAAACATTTTCAATGGTATTTATAAGAAACCAGCAAACCTCTCCGGAACTGAGCGAAGACAAATATACTGAAAAAAAATATCCAAATATAAAACTCATTGTATTTATTATGTCTAACTAATGTTAGCATGCCCCATGGTATGTTGGTATAAAGGCGAACATTTCTGTTTCCGGAAAGTGCCAAACTTGTATAAGGAGACTTACAAGCCATGTAATGCTCCTCTGGGAAATTGGATATGCAAATATTCTCTTGAGATAGAAAACTGACTAGAACTCTAGTGCCATCTATTCCCGGGTTGCAATCCTAAAAGTCATTATTGAATATTGCCAGTCTCCTTACCTCAGCTTGGTATGATCTATTAGGAAGAATGTTCATCCAGCCAATCAGACCTCCTGCTTTTCACTTAGTTCTTAACCCTGCTGTTCTCTTCGGTCAAAAATGACCTAATTTGAAGTTTTTTTTAATTTCATTTTTCATTTGTTTATGAACAACCATGTTCACATACAGTATAACAATTCAACAGGTATTCAAACACTTCAATTAGCTAAAAATCAACAATTTAATAGGTCTGGCAAAAATTACCGGAACATGTAAGCATATAGTAGACCTGAACAGAACTGCAGGGTTAATGCAGAACAAAAAACTCCATACTAAAAACATCCGAGATTCGAAAAACTTTCTGGAACTAACCAAAAATAGAAAAAATCCTAATATAAAATAAATGTCAATACTCCATTAAAATAAAGATCCATTTTTTAAAGTTTTTATTAATTACAAATAATTATATACACAAATAATAGAAGACAAAAAACATAATAAAAATCTCCAGAAAATCCAGAAAAAAGGAGACAGTTCAGTCAATGGTAAACAGTGCTATGGTTCATTATAGTCAATTCCACATACAAAGGATGGATCGCATGATATGATTATAGCTCTTATACATGTACATACATTAATTGATATAAAGCATAATGATAAGAATGAAGAACATAATAATTATAGAAAAAACGCAATTATGAAAATGACCCTTTTCAAAGCACAATAGATCATAAAAGAAGCCCAAACTAAGAGGGAAAATCCTCACAGCAAGACGTATCGATGACCCTGGCATACCAATGAAATAATTCCAGTGGACTCTTTATATCATGCAATAATAATTATTCCTTTATTTGACAACCCATACAGTACCGCAGCAGGACTTCATCCACATTTCTCTGGATCACAAGTCCGGGAATCTGTGAAACCCCATTCCACAGTGACTCCTACCCTTTATCCCAGGGATCAGCATTCATAGAGAAAAGTGATGAACACCACTGAGCCGAAATGTTGATTTATGAATGCATGTGGGTGGTCCAATAAAGGAATGATTATTTTAGCATGATATAAAAAATCCATTAGAATTTTTTCATTAGTGTGCCAGGGTCATCTATACATATTGTACTATATTATTCTTCTTTGCACCCCTATCATTTGGAAGTAGCAGCAAGATTAACCCTCACAGCAAGAGCTATCACTAAAGTGCAGTTGTGCAGAGGCAGTCATACCCTCCAAATGCCATAATCAGTGTACTAAAAAGCAGACCACACTTCCCAGCACTACGGCTTCTATTTACTCATAAAAAAACATCAAGACCTTGTTTTTGCCACACAGTTGTTGTTGTCCAGTTATTTTTATTATTATTAAGTTTAAGGTATGGGGTATTGTTAAAAAATGTAATAATGGGCCTTGTGGTACCACATTCTTAGAACAGAAGGTAATATCATTTTATTTGCTAGGATACACCAACAGAACACATCGAAATGTATAACATGTTTAACAGAACATGTCACTGATCGCACTGAGCATCTGTTCCCCTAGGTGGCATTTTATAGATTGGTTGCACCATGTTACACATGGCTGCATTTTTCTAAACAGCAAACCTTCTGGTTACAAAAGGTATTACAGGTAAAATGTATAAATGCATTTACAATAATAAAATAGGATAATCATGATGTTGAATGCCAGAGTATTTAAAGTAAATAGCGTGATTTTCTAACAATAACAACACAATGTAAATGTTTTATAATATACGTGCAGCGTCTTCCCATTGTATTCAAACAATTCCAAGGCTTTTAAAAACTAAACATGGCTTTCCTTGTTCAATCAGCAGCCGGAAAAGTTAGCGGAACACAGCGTGCGCAAATGTGATGAGATTATTTTCCAGGGAAGTGCAAAATGAAAACCTGAAACAGCAGGCCTGACCTACTGAATATCTTTGTAGTGGAACATTTGTAATAACGTTTTTATTCTTAATTTCATAGACCATAAACCAGAAATGCTGGTGGGAAATGAAAAAAGGTGACGAACACAACATGATGGTGAGCGAAGTAATTATTACATGCAAAGCTTTCCTAGTGGACTTGGTATTAAATCTGTGTTTCAGCATCTATAAATTCAATGTGATACTGTGCGCCCAATACTTCTGCTGCTTAAGATCTCAGGTCTTAGATACACAATTCTTCTCCTAAGGCCACGTGCACATGTTGAGCATTTGGTGAGTGTTTTCCCTCAGTATTTGGTGAGTGTTTTACATCAGTATTTGGGGAGTGTTTTACCTCATATTTGGTGAGTGTTTTCCCTTAGTATTTGGTGAGTTTTTTACCTCAGTATTTGGTGAGTGTTTTACCTCAGTATTTGGTGAGTGTTTTACCTCAGTATGTGGTGAGTGTTTTACCTCAGTATTTGATGAGTGTTTTACATCAGTATTTGGTGAGTGTTCTACCTCAGTATTTGGGAAGAGTTTTACCTCAGTATTTGGTGAGTGTTTTACATCAGTATTTGGGGAGTGTTTTACCTCAGTATTTGGTGAGTGTTTTACCTCAGTATGTGGTGAGTGTTTTACCTCAGTATTTGGTGAGTGTTTTACATCAGTATTTGGTGAGTGTTCTACTTCAGTATTTGGGAAGAGTTTTTACCTCAGTATTTGGTGAGTGTTTTACATCAGTATTTGGGGAGTGTTTTACCTCAGTATTTGGGGAGTGTTTTACCTCAGTATTTGGTGAGTGTTTTACCTCAGTATTTGGGGAGTGTTTTACCTCAGTATTTGGGGAGTGTTTTACCTCAGTATTTGGTGAGTGATTTACCTCAGTATTTGGTGAGTGTTTTACATCAGTATTTGGTGAGTGTTTTACATCAGTATTTGGTGTTTTACCTCAGTATTTGGGGAGTGTTTTATCTTAGTATGTGGTGAGTGTTTTACCTCAGTATTTGGTGAGTGTTTTACCTCAGCATTTGGGAGTGTTTTACCTCAGTATTTGTTTAGTTGTTTTACCTCAGTATTTGGGGAGTGTTTTACCTCAATATTTGGTGAGTGTTTTACCTCAGTATTTGGGGAGTGTTTTACCTCCGTATTTAGTGAGTATTTTACCTCAGTTTTTGGTGAGTGTTTTACCTCAGTATTTGTAGACAAAACCAGGAGTGGAACAATCAGAGGAAAAGTATAATAGATATACGTCCCCACTTCTGTATTTATCACCCATTCCTGATTTTGACTTACAAATTCTGAGGTAAAAAACTCCCCAAAAACTCAATGTGTGCACATGGCCCAAGACTTATTCACACACATGTTTGTTACCATCTGAGAAAAATGATCCAATTATTTCTCAGGTGTCATCCTAGTTGCTTCCATTTTCTTTTCTCATCTTTTTTTTAATGAAATAGATAGACTGTTTGTACATTTTTTCATTGACTCTTAGCAATGGATCAGTTAAAAACAGATGAAACTCAGATGGGAAACTGAAGCTCAAAGTTTTACATGCATCCCCATAGACTTTAAAGGGAACCAACCACCTCAGATGACGACTATAAGCTGTTAATACATGTCCCTGCACCCTACCTACACCATTCCACCTATGTTTTTCTTAAGAATATTGATAAATGTAAACCGAAATATACACTTTATAAAATTACATGCCTGTGTACTTCTGGGCGTCTCCTTCTGGGTCAGTTACTAGAGGGCTGTGTCTCCAGCAGCATGACTGGCTTCTCTAGCCCTCCCTCTTACTTTGCAGGACTTCACATGAAGGGACGGGAGCTGCCTTGCGTGCCCGCCCACTGATAGATAACATCACGCCCTTCATGTGACGTCCTGCAAAGTAAGAGGGAGGGCTAGAGAAGCCAGTCATGCTGCTGGAGACACAGCCCTCTAGTAACTGACCCAGAAGGAGACGCCCAGAAGTACACAGGCATGTAATTTTATAAAGTGTATATTTCGGTTTACATTTATCAATATTCTTAAGAAAAACATAGGTGGAATGGTGTAGGTAGGGTGCAGGGACATGTATTAACAGCTTATAGTCGTCATCTGAGGTGGTTGGTTCCCTTTAATGGGCGAGTATGATTTGTAAAATGTATGAGAATAAGGGCCGCTTTACATACACCAACTTCTGTGACCAACTTCTGAACAGATCTCTGGTTGCAGTGAAATCATGGACACATTGCTCCATTTTGTGGCTGTGTACAAATGGAACAATGTGTCCATGATTTCACTGCAACCAGAGATCTGTTCAGAAGTTGGTCACAAAAGTTGGTGTGTGTAAAGCGGCCCTAAGACTTGTGCCAGGTTCCCACTTGTGAGAGACGTGCAAGAGACAAGGAGCGTTCAACTCCATAGAAGTACATAGAGCTGTACGCTCCTGTTTGGAGAGCCAGCGGCCTTGCAGGGAGATGCATGCAAGACTCCTGCGAGTCTCTTGCATGTCTCTAGCAAGTGGGACCCCCATTCTTGCTCTGAATCTCAGGGACTGGACATACGGACCCATTTTTAAATATCATGTGTCCATGAAGCAATGAAATTCTATGGATCAGTGTGCCATCCGTGAAAAAAATGCACAGTACTAAGACTTGTCCCGTGGTTGTGTGGCTCCTGTAGACTACTCAGTGATCTATAATGCTGACTTTGCCCCCTTTGAGCTCATGACTCTAGAAAATGGAGGCTGCCAATCAATTACGTTCTAAGCATAATAGCTATTTAAAAGTTATATATTTTTAATCATTCATTCTGCATGGCAATGAAAGGATTGTTCCATAGGTAAGATTATAATGTGGTGATCGCTGAGAGTAGCACTGCTGATAACTGAAGAGTTCCCAAGAAAGGTGCTCCAAAATAAGTCAATGGAATGAAGGTGGTCTACATGACCTTCATTGGTCCATTCCTTATGTTTGGGATTACCAGAGAGCGATCACCATCTATTATACAGGTAAATAACAGCTTGCTCAGATGGGAATAGCCAAAAATCAAATCAGAACCTAAAGACTACTCATAGAATCTATAGGCCAGAGGTGTATATAGAATATTGAAGATTCTATATGAAAAAATACAACTTTAATTACTTTCAGGTGTTACTTTTTCATCACCTTAATACTAACCAGCCTCAACAGGAGTACCTAGTGCCCTGGTCCTACTTTCATAAATTAAAGGGAATCTGTCAGCAGGTTTTTGCTATTTAATCTGAGAGTAGGGCACAAGAGCCTGATTTTATGGATGTGTCACTTATTAGACTGTGTGTTGTAGCTTTATTGCAAATAGTATTTTTTTCAATATGAAATTAATACCAACAGGAGATTAATATAGAACTACATTTCACGCAGAGAGAAGACTAGCTAATCTGTGTACCCCCACCCGCCCAACTGAATTGCTGACAATTTACAGTGTACACTGCAGTCAGGAGTGTGGGTGGGTTATACGTCTTAGCTTTGCTACATCTACATCAGACAAAACAAGTACTCTATGAAAACTACACCAGGCAGCCCAGTATGTGATACGTCCTTGGAATCAGGCGTTCTTGCTCTATATTATGTTTCTCTCAGTTTATACAGTAAAAACCTGCTGATAGTTTGCCTTTAAAGGGGTTGTCCAGTCTAATATGACAAGTCTGCAGTGACCCTATGGGTCACTCTAGGTGACTGCAAACTTCAGTCACTCTATGGGTCATGTTATGTGAATACAGACTTCTGAATCCTCACATTGCACGCACTGTGCACTGAGAGGATTCTCCAGTGTAAGAGTAAGGAACAGCGGTCACATGGCCACGAATGTGCGATATGCCAGAATCCGACTAGGTGGGTGAGACCTCGCTCAATGCAAGTATACTGAGCAAGGCAACACCCTTTTAGTCAGATTCTGTATGGTTGTATATATTGCATATATGCCATTCCCAGCTCTGACACCAGAGAATCCAAACATTGCACAGTGTTGTAAGGATTCACAAGTTTGCAGTCACGTAACGTGACCCATAGAGTGACTGCAGCCTTGTCATTTCTACTGGATAACCTCTTTAAGTGCAATTTTTACTTCCATGCTTACTATCCTTGCAGCTCTTGTGCAGATCACATCCTTTATATTTACAGCTACTGTATAGAAGTATGTGTCTCCTTGGTTATAGACCACTAACACATAGTCCGCACACACTATCATTAGACACACCGCCATCTGTCACCTTTCTATTACTGATATATATTTGATAGCAAGAACGACATATTATAATTGAATCATTGAAAACCTGTACACAGACATAACTGTAAAGCGCTAAAATGCAGCCACCAGAAGTACAGGGAGAAAGTGACAACTTGTATGGAGCCAAGTCAGGTGAGAACAAACAATTGTAAATCTATAATGATCTTCTGAGTATGTCAGGGTCTTTAGGTAAATGTCCCTATAAAGCTGAATCTAAAATGCTAAGACACAGTCGTGAGTTTAGCTGCCAAGTTCCGTTGCCAAATTGACTCTTGTATCAAAATGATGGCATTATAATGAACAGTCCCAAACTTATAAGCGGCTTATTGTATTAAGTGACACTAAAGAGCATGTTATTCTCTCCTGCAATATCTGTATCCAGTTAAACTACGTAAAATATATACCTTGATGATGGAACCATATGGGAGGGTTTGTTTGTTGCATTCCGAGTTGTAGTTTTGAATAAAACCATTCATATTAACATAAAATAGTGAAGAATGGGCAAAAAATTCCACATGAGGTGAGATAGTGAAAACATTCCTGTGTTTTTTTTGTGGTTTAGTTTTTACAGTGTTCATAGAGGAGTGAAAATGATCTGTCAACATGATTCTCCAGGTCAGTATGATTACTTAAAAACAAACTTTTATTATTTTCCTGGTTAAAAAATTCAGAACTTTCTAAAAAAATTAGTTTTTGTCACCATTTTGTAAAACCTATAGGTTTTTAATCTTTCCTTTGAAACTCTTGTGGTCTTATTTTATTGTGTGGGAAATTGTAGCTTTAATGATTTAATTTAGTGGTAAAAACAATGCTTTAATCACTGTTTATTGCATATTTTTGGTGGGAAGTGCATCATGTAATAAACGGCAAGCCTGGCTTTTCAACTTTTTGCATTTAGCGTATGTGTTAAATAGTTTTAAATAATTTCACATTTTGATATATTGGACTTCTATGGACACAACAATACCAAATATGTGTATTTTTTATAATTACATTTCCAGTTGCTTCTGTTAGATGCAGAGGCCAGCTGTATAACACAGCCAGCACCTGGCTAATATGGAGAGGGCTGACTGATATGTACAGGTACGTTTGTATACCCCAAGGGGGGTTAATCTGCTTTGTAATGATGCTATATTATTTCTTGGCACCTATGTATTGACCTACCTCTAATACTATTATCACAGAGAACACAAAAGGTATTTTTGTAAAGGTATTTGCCCTTGGTCCTTGGTGTTAGGCAGGAGGTAGGTTTCTCAAAAGTCTCGTAGCCATCGGTCAGTGAAAAATGGACACCATACAGATAGCATCTTAGTCCTGTCCGATTTTTTCATAATAAATAGGCTTGAACTGACCAGTTTGAATTGTTCATCAGATCAAAATGAGTTGGATCAAAATGTAATATGTTTCCATACTTTGGTGCAGATCACTCTATTTGCAATGAAACATGGACATTTGAACAGCTCCATAAACTATAATAGGTATGAATTTTATCTGTGAAAAACACAGAAAGAACTAATTTATGAAAAATCTATGTCTTTGTACGCTTTTAATATTTTATAAGGCTGTCAATCACTAGGACCGCCCACTGGTCCCTTAAAGTTGTTTTCCCACAAACAAAGTTAATTTTAATCAATAGATCTTGGAATAATAATAAATCCAACAATTGGATGTGTTTCATAAAATGTTCTTGTGCTGAGATAGGCTGGGGTCACATTTGCGTTTAAAAATTCAGATCCTGATCTAGTTTTGAGCTGTTAAATAGCTCAAAACCGGATCAGGAACCGCAGCCCTTAGGAGCCCATTATGTAAACCGGATTGCACTACATGCAATCCGGTTGCCGCATCCGGATTTGCAGCCTGCGTGAAAAATAATGCAGGCTGTAGTCTTCAGAGCGGTTTGCAATCCCAGCAGGATTGCTACAATGGGCTCCTGTGGGAGCCCATGCGGCTGCCGCAAGGCACAAATGAATGCCTGCGGCAGCCATATGCTTTGTTCATCCCTGCTGCCACAGGGATGAACAAAGGGTTAATGTTAATAATAGATGTGGGCAATATGTCTGTAGGGAGTGCCCACCCTCCCTAGAGACATGCTGTCCACATAGTTAGGCATGTGAAGGGTTAATATGGGCAATTACAGTATTGCCGGCTATTGTCGGCATTTACAATTTTATGAATGAAACCCGGCGGCTCCCCACTGTGGAGGAGATACAGTACTTAATCTACGTACTGTATGAGCCGCTATCCAGGGTCCTGAAAGCTTTAACATTAGGTCTTTGGGCAGCGCACCGCCATAGAGTTAATGTTAAAACTTTCAGGACCATGGATAGTGACAGATACAGTACGAAGATTACGTACTGTATCTCCTCCACAGTGAGGAGCTGCCAGGTTTCATTCAGAAAACAGTAAATGCAGACAATAGCCGGCAATACTGTAATTGCACATATTAACCCCTCACATGCCAACCCGTGTGGACAGCATGTCTCTAGGGAGGGTGGGCACCCCCTAGAGACATGTTGCCCACCCCCTAGAGACATGTTGCCCATATCTATTATTAACATTAACTCTTTGTTCATCCCTGCAGCAGCAGGGATGAACAAAGCATACGGTAACTGGATTGCTCCGGATTACCCATCCTGAGCAATCCGGTTACCGCATGCGGTGATCAAGACACATGTTTTTTGCAAAAATGTGTCTGAAGGCACTTGCGATTACCGCATCCAATCTGGATGCGGTAACCGCAATTTGCCTTCCTAATGTGACCCTAGCCATAATCTTATATACAGTATGTGTCTCTCCTATGTGCTGTGTAATGGCCCTGTCTGACCGTACAGGGACATGGTCTGATCATACCACATCTCCTGTGCTGAGATAATCTTATATATATGTCCCTGCTATGTACTGTGTAATGGCCGTGTCTGAGCCAAGAAGAACATGGTCTGATCATACCACATCTCCTGTGCTAAGATAATCTTATATACGTGTCCCTGCTATGTACTGTGTAATGGCCCTGTCTGACCGTACAGGGACATGTTCATATCAGTCTTCTAAGTTACAGACACACATGATTTACAAGTTTAAAGAGGTTTTCCCACAAAGAAAGCTAATTTTAGAGTTCATTTTAATCAATAGATCTTGGAATAGTGATAATTTCCATAACTGGGTGTTTAAAAAAAAAGTTCCTGTGCTGAGATAGGGCAGGGTCACATTTCCGTTTTTTTTACAAAATCCTGATCCGGTTTTGAGCTTTCAAAAAGCTCAAAACCGGACCAGGAAACGCCCCCCGCCCCTTTCATGACGCGGCCGGCCTCACATCAATGGATGAGGCACAGAGGGGGCGGCCATAAGAAATGAGGGGGCGGAGGCTGCTGCAAACAGCCCCGCCCATGGATTTTCAACAACACTGCAGAAGAAGAAGACACGTAAATATGACCTCAAACTAATACTTTAATAAATCATTTTCCCCCCATACAGGAATAACTATACAAGAGGGGTGCAGGCACCCCTGTATAGTGATTCGGGGGGCTGGGGGTGTGGGGACTTGCACGGGCTCGGAGGAGCCCGTGCCATCGGGGATATTGTAGTAGGAGGCCACCGGAGTGGGCGGCCGGTCTCTAGGGGGGGCTAAGCCCCCCCTAGAGAACTCAAACATTACTTTCCTTTGTAAATTTAGCACTTTACTAGTCATACTACAGTTTGCTTATCCCGGCAATAGCCGGGATCCGCAAACTATGCAGTTGCCGGATGGCTCAGGATTACACATTCTGAGCCATCCGGTTACTGCAGTGCGGTATTCGGCACACATTTTTGAAAAAAAAAGTGTGTGCCCGACATTGCGTTCACCGCATCCGGATCCGGATGCGGTGAATGCAATTCTCGTTTTAAATGTGACCCTAGCCATAACCATATACTTTATATGTGTCCCTGCTATGTACTGTGTAATGGCCGTATCTGACCGTACAGGGACATGGTCTGATCATACCACATCTCCTGTGCTGAGATAATCTTATATATGTGTCCCTGCTATGTACTGTGTAATGGATGTGTCTGACCATACAGGTACATGGTCTGATCATACCACATCTCCTGGGCAGGGGAGGAAGTAAAAGAGTATACAGACATCACAACACGGGATCACAGCTGATGTGTTTGTGAGGTAAAACATTTCCCCGTCTGTTTTTAAAATATGTTTTACCTCAAAGAAAGAATTATTTATGATCCTGTACTGTGATGTCTGTATACTCTACCTGGTGACAGCAGACCAGATCCTGCAGTGCTCAGGAATGTTAAAGAGAAAAAAATCCAGCCGGTGCGCTAGACCCGGGCAGTTGCTGGATTTTTTCTCTTCAACTCACTCTTTTACTACTTGCACAGGAGATGTGATATGATCAGACCATGTCCCTGTACTGTCAGACACATCCATTACACAGTACATAGCAGGGGCACATATATAAGATTATCTCAGCACAGGAGATGTGGTATGATCAGACCGTGTCCCTGTACGGTCAGACACAGCCATTACACAGTAAATAGCAGGGACAAGATTATCTCAGCATAGGAACATTGTTTTAACACATCCAATAATGGAAATTATTATAATTTTAGGATATTTTGATTAAAATGAACTTTGCTCAAGGTAAAATCTCTTTAATGGATTATTAGAGTTCTTCTTTATGGCTGTATAAAAATGTTTTGGTCTATAATTCTTGATTAAGTTGTGTAGAAAAAAATAATAAACAAGTTGGAAACACTGTATAATAGGCCGAGTCAAAGGCTAACATGGGAAACAGCTGACATGGAATTGTAATTAGTTTTTTTCCTGATAAATAATAAATAACAATAAATGTGTAAGTAATTGCTGAGGCACTAATCCTTACTGTGTTATTAATTATTACTGATGGGTTACGGGACAATGAATATTACTAAATCATTTTAATTTGAACTACTAAAGCCTGACCTGTATGTATATTTTAAACAGGCAACCATTTCTTAATGAAAATTGTGGGCTATTTATAAATAAATAAATTAAATGTGTGACTACCTGTTGTGGAATTCCCTGTATGTCCCGATCGATACATAGAACAGTAGATTAGGGGCCCATCAAACAAATGTGCACCTTGTTATGGCTGGTGGACACATATCAATTCATCAATTTTGTGTACCAAGTACTCCAATTGTATAAGTATGTCTATTCTAAATGGCCGTATTTGGTGTTCATGCTGCCTTGGACACTTTAAGTGCTTATGCCCCTTACTTTTAAGTTACACTAAAAGTGTCCACACCCCTTAGACAGCAGCCATCATCAGATTGCTGACCCTACAGTAAGCATAAGCAGCAGCACTATTACACAGTTAAAGAATAATTTGAGTTTTGTAAATATCGTATATGTTTTAGGCCCTTTAATTCAGAGAATATTGGTGTGGGTCTTGGATCTTTGACCCAACTGATGACTGAAAAGACCTCTTAAGTGCGTAGTTCAGAAGACAGGAAAGCAAGCACAAAGTATGGATGCAGTTGAAAGTCTTGACCACCCATGCTGTGCCCTAAATAAGCTCCACACTGATTCTCTGAATAATTAGGCTATGTGCACACAGGATGTTTTTTAACCAGTCCTGAACGCAGCAAAACCTGAACTGCTTTCAAGGATCCTAGAGTCCTTGCCAGGAGATTTGCTGGGTTCAGGTCCTGCGTTTTTATCGCGTTTTTTGTGCGTTTTTGCTGCTGCGTTTTTATAGCATTTTTTGTATGTTTTTTGTGCGTTTTTGCTGCTGCGTTTTTGCCATTGACTGCAGCAAAAATGCAGGAAAAATAGAACATATCAATTCTCTCCCATCCGCACCAAAACCGCAGGGGTTTGACAGTTCTTGACAGTTGCAATACCAATGTGTGGGCACAGCGTTTCTGTGAAACACAATGGTTTTGCTGGGAATCAAAACCGCAGGAACAAATTAGCATAATTTCCTCAGAAGAACCTGAGGATCCTAGAGTTCTTGACAGGATATTAGCTATGTTCTTGTCTGCGTTTTCTGTGCGGTTTTTGTGTGTTTTCTGCGCATTTGTTGCGCGTTTTTACTGCGTTATTACTGCATTTTTGATAGCTGTGTTTTTCCTGCGTTTTTTCCATTGACTTTAGCAAAAACGCAGGAAAATAATTAACATGTCAATTCTTTCCCATCCCCACCAAAAACACAGGTATTTAACAGTTCTTGACACTTGCAAAACCAATGTGTGGGCACAGCGTTTCTGTGAAACACATTGGTTTTGCTGGGAATCAAAAGCGCAGGAACAAATTAGCATAAATTACCATAAAACCAATGGTAAACTGCATGCAGAAAGCACAGCAAAAACGTCCTGTGGGCACTCACCCTAAAAACGCACAAAAAACGCGATAAAAATGCACGACCTGAATGCAGCAAATCTCCTGGCAAGGACTCTAGGATCCTTGAAAGCAGTTAAGGTTTTGCTGCGTTCAGGACTGCTTAATAAACGTCCTGTGGGCACAGACCCTTAAGCTTTTTCTTCACACTGTCTCCCTATGCAGCCATTTCTACATACTGCTCCCACACTGCCCCATTCCATGCTAAGTCCCCTCTTCCCACTGTTGCCGCTCCATACTTCTCCTCTCTTCAACCTGCCCCCTCTTCATACTTAGCCCCCTATGCTGCCCTCTCCTCCAACCATCCCCTTCATGCTTCCCCCTATCCATACTGAATCCTCTCTTCACACTGTCCTCTTTCTATCCACTCTTTACACTGTCCCCTAATCCTGCCTCCTCTTCAGTACCCTTTTCACTCTGCCCCACTCCACATTACTCCCTCACTATAATAAGCCTCACATTTATACTGGCCCCCTATCTCCTTGATGATGTCCTATCTCCATTCTGAGCACTGCCCCATCCAGCATTGCCATCTCTATACACTGCCCCCTCTCCATATTGTGCCACATGTTACTCCTCCTCATACTAAGCCCCCCATGCTACCCTCTCTTCACACTGTCCCCCTCATGGTGCCCCCTCTCCAAACTAATCCCTTTCTTCACACTGTCACCTCAATACTGCTTACTCTCCATATTGAGCCCATTTTTCACATTGATTCTTCTCACACTGCCCCCTCTCCATACTGATCCAACTCTTCAAACTGTCCTCCGCTCCATGCTGCCCCCTCTCCTTATTATGGCCTCAAAAATCTCTAAGTCTGTATAATGACTCCAACCACTGTCTATAGTACAAGTCAATCTTCTGGAGAGTGATGAAGTGACTTCATTGTGCTGCTGCTACTTTAGAAGCATTATGACACCACAGCACATTAGAGTGGGGAGCAGATAAGTGCACCTGGAAGTGCCAGCATACTCACATCTTCATTTGCATTTATGTCTAAAATCACAACTGCAAAGGAATACTGGGAACAAGCCATAGGGGCAGAGAAGAGGAGGGAATAACAAAAAAAGTTCGTTTTTTTTCCAGATGGCACTCCCCCCTGCAACCTGCCAACCTATGCACCTGCTGTCCTTTGCCCTGTGTAAAAAAATATGGCCCTGTATATGGTGGTAATGCAGTTTACATTTCATACACTCAGTGTTTTCATGTATTTTGCTGCACGAAGTGTAAAGCCGCAATATTTAGTATATATTTATTGCAGTCATTATAGCTCGCTCATATCCACTTTAGCTTTATTCTGTTAGGAGGAGGTTTGGGTAAGATTTGTTTTTTATTGAAGAGCACTGTTAGAATTGGTGACTGCCGCCATAATGGGATAAGCACGCCTACCATCAATCTAGAGCTGTTTTTTTAACTAAGCTGGTTCCTGAGCTCTTTCAATTTGCAGGATTTGACCCTGTATAAGTAATTCTGATATAGTTGTGGTCTCATCAAAGAAAGGTACACCATGCCTTGTCATGGATGGTGGCATACCATGAATTGGAAAATTTGAGCACTAAGTATCTCTCATCAGTATAGTTTATTTGACAGTAATGCAGGCTAATATTCTTATACTTATGGCCACTTTACACACACCAACTTCTGTGTCCAACTTCTGATCAACTTACTGGTTGCAGTGAAATCATGGAGACATTATTCCATTTGTACACAGCAACAAGATAGAACCTTGTCTCCATGATTTCACTGCAGCCAGTAAGTTACCTGTGGATAAGCTAGAAATTTAGCCGCGTGTAAAGTGGCCATAAGTTGTTCAGAAGTTGGTCACAGAGGTTGGTGTGTGTAAAGCGGCCCTTAGTGTTTGCATAAATCTTGGCATGCAGTGTTCTGCTACATTCTTTGGTATCTAGATGGATAAATAGCTGCTATAGACAGATACATATAAAAGCAGCAAACTTAAAATTTACATTCTTTACGCAGACGTGAACAACTTTATTGTGCTTACTCTAAATGGATACCCATTAACTTTGTATTGTATAAGTTACACTACTCAATAGCATAGCACACCATGGCTGTATATATGAAGTAGTGTTATAAATTTAAGTAACATAGTAACATAGTAACATAGTAACATAGTATTTAAGGTTGAAGGAAGACCTTAAGTCCATCTAGTTCAACCCATAGCTTAACATGTTGATCCAGAGGAAGGCAAAAAAAACTCATGTGGCAACATTAAGCTCCATGTTGGGGAAAAAAATTCCTTCCTGACTCCACATATGACAATCAGACTAGTTCCATGGATCAACGCCCTATCGAAGAATCTAGTATATATAACTGGTAATATTATATTTGTCAAGAAAGGCATCCAGGCCATTTTTAAATGTTAGTAGTGACTCACTCATTACAACATCATGTGGCAGAGAGTTCCATAGTCTCACTGCTCTTATAGTAAAGAATCCGCATCTGTGATTATGATTAAACCTTCTTTCCTCCAGACGTAGAGGATGCCCCTTTGTCCCAGTCTCAGGCCTAAGAGTAAAGAGATCATTAGAAAGTTCTCTGTACTGTCCCCTCATATATTTATACATTATGATAAGATCACCCCTAAGCCTTCGTTTTTCCAAGCTAAATAACCCCAAGTTTAATAACCTGTCTTGGTATTGCACACCCCTCAGTCCTCTAATGACTTTTGTCGCTCTTCTCTGGACCCGCTCTAGTTCAGCTATGTCTTTCTTATACACCGGAGACCACAATTGTACACAGTATTCTAAGTGCGGTCGTACTAGTGACTTGAATAGAGGTAAAATTATGTTCTCCGCATGAGCATCTATGCCTCTTTTAATACATCCCATTATTTTATTTCCCTTTGCAGCAGCTGCCTGACACTACATGTGAGTTTGTCATCTACCTGTACACCCAGGTCTTTTTCAGTGACAGTTTTGCCAGTGTTTTACAATTAAGCACATAATTATACATTTTATTTCCTCTGCCCAAGTGCATGACTTTACATTTATCCCCATTAAAGCTCATTTGCCATTTATCAGCCCAAGCTTCTAGTTTACATAAATCCTTCTGTAATATAAAATTGTCCTCCTCTGTATTGATTACCCTGCAGAGTTTAGTGTCATCTGCAAATATTGAGATTCTACTCTGTATGAGCCCTACAAGGTCATTAATAAATATATTATATAGAAACGGGCCCAATACTGACCCCTGTGGTACCCCACTGTTAACTGTGACCCATTCTGAGAGTGCTCCATTAATAACCACCATTTGTTTCCTATCACTGAGCCAGTTCTTAACCCACTTACACATATTTTCCCCTATCCCCGAATTTTATGTATCAACTTTTTGTGTGGCACCGTCTCAAAAGCTTGTAGCCAATTGGGATGGAGCAGAAGAAATTTTACTGAACCCTGGTGCTGGAGGGCACCCCTCAGTCACATATTAGGATAATATAATTATATACAGTACATGTTGAGTAGATAGACATGAGTAAATTAATTAGACTGGAATTGAATTGAAGTGTTCTCATGCAGATTCAGCAAAAAGCCGGCCATTAGCCATCAAAATGTTACAAAACCTCACCTTCTGTACTCACCACTCCGGCTCCTCTGTGTCACCCATCTGGTCTTTGCTATGCTGAAATCCCCAGGCCTCACACATAAGGCTGGGACTTCCAGCTTTCATGGAGCCCATGAGGGTTTTATACAAAAGCGTGCATAAGCTCATGGAGTCATGTTGTACGGCATGTGGCGTGACCTTGTACGCATGTGCAGAAACCTTATGACCTCCATTAAAGCCGGTGAAGAAAAAGGGGACAATTATCTTGGAAAAACTGTGCGAACAAGTTGCCTGATCCTTCAGCTCCATTAATGAACATCTACATTACAAATTGCAATGGGTCCCGAAATGTAAGTCACACACCTAGTACACATGTATAACATAGATAGATGAATGGAAGAATGGATGAATAAAGTTTTTTCTTATGCCCAGATTGTCATTTACAATACAGATATTTTTTTACGTAGTATGGGGCAAGCGGACCGACCTCTTAGGCATCATTACCTTAGATGACTGCTGCCTTTTACACACATAGCTACAACGTCTGTAACGTATAGTGACAAAGATGGATACATATATTTACTTGTCCTTTTCCATCCACCAGAGGACATCTAAAGAACACATTGTGACATTTGGAGTATATCACGTCAGTCGGGTGCTGCTGTGACTGCTATGTGCTGTACAGAGCTATTTATAGAGCGCTGATGTATGATTACATAAGGACTCAATAGATGTTGTGTATCAATATGTATTGGAGGATGCATCGGAATACATCATGTTCTCAAAATAGGCCACTTGTTTATAGGTGAGGATCGGAGCACAATAATCATGATTGCCAATTTTAGACCACACATTCTAGCCAGAAATATTCAATCTCTGTACACAAGTCATCATTTCCTCTCATTGCTCTTTATATCAGAAATAACAACCTGGCTGAATGTCAAACTGCAATATTCCAGTGCTTTAGATAACTCTGTCTCATCTTCCATGAATTCAAACGACCTTTCCATAACTAATTTAACAGCACAGACTCTATAGATTTCCCCCAGGTCGCTCCATCCCAGAGGCACACTTGTATAACTAGCAGAAAGTAGTTAAACCTCGGACTGCCACAGGGGCCTATTGCTGAGAAAGGTTAACATGTCCGAGCTGGAAACAGCTACAACCTTCTATTAGCATTTAAAGGTACTCCAGGGAGATAAAAGAAATACTTTCCTTTCCCTGGCTTCATAAACTATAACTCTGATATGCACAGTGCTGTTCCTGGACTCTAATTCAGTGTAACACTTAGAGGGAGTCGCTTTATCCATGCTGTAGGTATAAGCCAGCCCTGATAATAGCTGCTTTCCTGGAGTCTGAGAACAGGGGGCATGGCCTGCTCCATGCTGCAAGTATAAGCCAGCCCCTGATAATAGCTGCTTTCCTGGAGTCTGAAGAACAGGGGGCATGGCCAAACACCTTGCCAACCCATGCTCTACAACAGAACAGAAGCATATATTATTAGGGGCTGGCTGTTATAACAACATGGACAGGACACACCCCACCACCTGTTCTCTGACTGTAGGGAAGGAGTCATTGTCAGGGCTAGCTTATACCCAACAGCATAGATAAGGATACACCAATTGATTAATGTCCCAGAGGGAGAGGAGCAGTAAAGAGCGCTCCTTATTCCCACTGAGTTACATGCATAAAATAGGGTGGATTGTTTGAAATTCAAATTCACTAAGAGTCACTGAATTCCCCCAAAATAAATTTGCCACAACCACAATCCTGAAAAGACATTACTACACTGAAATGAGAGCAAGCGAGACCCCAAGATTATCCAATTTGATTCAATTCAATGATGTATAGTGCACCATTATCATGTTACTAAAATTACTATGCCACCTAGTGAATTTACGATGGACCCCCAACTCTGCTGTACAAACAGCCAGTCATATGCCTAGCTGTGCTCCAGTGGGACCCATTTATTCAGCCACACTTCAAGGTCTTACACCTGTACTGAGTTGGCATGTAAGAGGAAAACTAATGTGAACAACAGGAATATCACAAGTACTGTCCCATCAATACAAGGGCCTGAATGTGATGCCAAGTGACTGCTCACATACTGCACGAGCTGTGAGGCAGAAGCAGGGTCTGAGGTAAAGCCAGAGAGATAAGAATAAAATGATAGTCAGAGACCAAGTTTCAGAGTGCCTCAAAGGCAAAAGGGGGAATCAAAGGCTGGCTTCACACCGCGGTGTGATCCGGTCCGGGATGTCCGATGTGAATCAGACAGCCCGGACCAGATTTGCAAACAGAATTGGAGGCAAATATGCCCTCCAGTCCGGTTTGCAGCCGGCTTCCGAGGATTTGCAGCTGCAGCGTCCTGAATTTTCATGATCGGGATAGTGGGAGCTGGCGCGGGTCCTGAAAGCTCAGCAGGGGACAGCTGGTGGTGCTTATGTTTAGCAGCACTCGCTGCTAAACGTCAGCTGCCGGCGTCCGGCTCCCAGATCAGATGATTTGTCGGAATGGGGCGATCCAGCCCCATGAATCCCATGTTAGGAAGCACCGGATCGCCCGAATCGGTAGGATCTGATTTGGGAAGATTTTCGCCAGACACAAAAACATTGCAAGCTTCGCCAAGCCCCATTGCATGCCTCGCCAACGTGAGGAGAGCTGGCAGGTGCTAATTACAATAGCATTGAAGATCACGCCTATTAAGGCGTGCTATTATGACAAACATGGCCGCCTGCGTGACTAAGAATATAGCCCTGTTCATAACATTGATAATGAGTAAGTTAATAAAGTTTTTCTACACTTTCACAGGCTGCTTTATGAGCAAAAAAGGGTGTGGAGTAGTTGAGGGAATGCTGCAGGGACATGTTTTCATAGCTTAGGAGGCGTTTTGGGGTGTGACAGGATCCCTTTAATCAGCTAAATAGCCAAATAATTATTCTCAGCAGGTGACACCTGGAGGAAACACAGCAAACCAGGCCAGATTGAGCAGCTGGGCTGTCACTCGCTATACTGGCAGTGCAACACACCCCTGCCAGTATTGCCTTATTCAATAGGAAGGCTGAGCTATCATCCACTGAATCCTTAGTTAACTATGAGTGGTGAATTTATGACACTAATAATCCACTGGATAGATATGGATAGACTATGTCATAGCTGCAGGACATTACAGAGAAGTCTGCCTGACTGTGCAAAACATAATTTGCTCCCTCTCTGATGCGTCAGCAGTCTGTGAAATTGTGGCATGAATATTTTTTTTTTTGCAATCCTCATAAATCGAATTGCAAAGTATTTGTGAATGTGAAGTGTATGTGAATCGCATATTTGTGGTCACCTGACAACCACTCAAACTGCGAATGTTACACATGTTTAGTATTCGAACAAAGTTTGCCCTGGGGTGGAAATCCCCTTCAATAAATCTTTTTAGCCACTTATTGAAGACTATGAAAAATAATATAACTACTCCATTCGTCTTTTATTGGCACCAAGTGTCAACCCATTATCAAGGGCTACATGGGCTGATACACAGTATTCCTGGATCAGTGGCAATTAGCATGGATTATTGGTTGCTGGAGTGATTTTACTTTATCCTTCAATATTTTATTTTTTGTCTTTCCATCAGGGTCAAAGAACTTTTTAAAAACCAGACCTAATTTCACCAATATCTTCTTTTTGGCTGAATGCACATATTATTGGAATGTTGGAATAGGGATGAGAAAATAGCATATCTGACACAGGTTATCCTTAAAGGGAACCTATCAAATAAAAATACATTATTGCAGATGGGGGGTTAATCTGCAGGTAATAGCGTTCTGATTCTGTCTGGAACCCAAACTGAGAGCCCCGCTACTGAGAGAAAATTAACTTTATTCCTCTGGCAGCCTTGGTTTTTCACTTGCTTCAGTCAAAGCTCAGTGTATAGTGACAGTTGGCTATAACTGCACCCCCGACACCAACTGATAGTCAACTCTAATGCTGAGCTGGCTGTCAATCTGTGTGTGCTGGGGTGTAGTTGCAGCCGCTGCTCACTATGCACAGAGAAGTGACTGAAGTGGCACCATTGCCACAATATGACTGAAAGCACAAGGCTGCCGGGAGGAATAAAATTAATTTCCCCAAGCATTTGACTTTAGGGTACCTTTACACGCGCTACATTTCTAGTGCTACAGGTAACTTACTGTTGCAGTGAAATCATGAGACAAGGTTCTATCTTGTTGCTGTGTACAAATGGAATAATCTCTCCATGATTCACGCAACCTGTAAGTTACCTGTAGCACCTAGAATGTAGCACGTGTAAAGTACCTTAGTGTTCTGAGTCTGCCAGCACCTACACTATCAACCTGCAGAATAACCCCATATCTGCAGATTAATAAGGTTTTTACCTGACAGGTTCCCTTTAAAAAAGTGAATAAAATCACACTCGTAAATCCAAGATGTGCCAACCATGCATCCCAATAGAAATTGTCTTCCAAGATACAAAGATAAAAAAAATCTTGTAAATCCTATTAATACCTGTAGTAATTGGCTAATTTACAGTAAATAAACTGATCAGTTTTTAGAAGACCTGGTCAGGTATATCAACATGAAGGGGGGTATTCTCATATCGATTCCTACCAAATAGCCCCTACATCAATCTTGAGAATAAATCCATGGACACACTGCTGTGAGTAAAGAGATGGTCGGAATTCTGCAAAAGTTGTTTCAGCTCACCACAGGTGGACCGGCATGCACAGACCCGGTGTCACGGTGTAGTGAGAATGCTGATGAGGGAATGGCAGGTATGGGCAGGGTGACCAGGTAAGACTAGTCTGACCATAGTCTAGGAACCCTGAATGGCCCTGATCCCAAAGATATCTCTGATGGTGAGAAGGTTTGGGCCTCCAGCCTCTCCCTAACCACCTCCCCCAGCCCTGCGCTATTTCCCCCTCACCTCCGTCCACAGAACTGGGATACAGCAGGTCCAAAGGAAAGGACTTCAGGACACAAACACACAGATCAGCACAGCACGGCTTCCAGGCATAGAGTGAAACTCTATCAGCAGCACCACCTGGTGGAAGGAGAGGCTATTTAAAGACTAGGGGGATGGGAGTTCAGGTGAGTCACACATTAACCCCTCAACCAGCAGTTGAATCTCATAGTGAATGCAGTTCTGGAGCACAACACACGAGGCCCAGGACCTTCATAACTATCAACCATGCAGCTCTTAATAACAAACACATACACAGCAGCATCCAGCAAAGTCAGCACCAACTAAGCGCTTGACACCCGGTGTCCTGACCTCGCCGAAATTTCAATGCAAGTGAACTAACAGGAGACACAGCTTCTGGATACAAAAGATCAAGTTGAATTAATTGAGCACAAGTCAGTGTTGCAATATTGTGGCTTGGTAAAGGAAGACCACCGCCCGAAACGCGTTGCCTGGTTCGGTGCCCCATTGCTTCTGCTGCTATCTGCATATCTGCTTGATATGTATCGGTTATTGGAATGCTGACTTGTATTCAATAAATTCAACTTGATCATTCGTATCCAGAAGCTAGATCTCCTGTTTGTTTCCTTAGATGGTCGGAATTACCAACAAATTAATGGGAATTTCAACCATTTGTCCACTGACAGAAGTCTAGCAAATATTAGGGCTCCATTTAGGAGATAGATGCAAAACCCAATTGGTAGGATGCATCTCAATTTCACATTTATGGCATACACTGTGCATCTGCCATAAATATGCAAAGTGGGAATACCCCTTTAAGGACAAGGTCATTAGGGTGCTTCTAAAGGACATACCTATATTGAAACCCTTTGCTACTAGCAGTAAATTTCCTATATTACAGTAGTGTGGCAATGAGTGACTAGTTCTGTGAATTTCACAAGTTAAATCTGTAGCATAGCAGGCATTTTCTGCAGAGGACATCAGTGCTTACAACTGTTCCTTCATGGGCTATGTGACCCGTATCATGTGCAGAAGATCAAACAATGATTCACCACGAAGTCAGGAAAGCTGGAACTTTTCCAGGACCAGTAAAGATCAACCATTGTTGTAAGATATTGTTTCAGGATATTTCGAGATCTTTAAAATAACTGAATCGATAGTTACATGATACCAGATGTCATAGCTGGGCTTCATATAAATCATGCAGCTAAAACAAGCCCCTTTGTTATTGCCACAATGACCTTTAAGGAACGCATTCATTCATCTACATTTAATACAGGCCTGGAGAATAAGAAAAGGGATAAAAAAAGGAATGATATTAGTGTTAGGTACATAACTGGAAATTGCTCCTAGTGCCTAAAGAACACGTAAGAAAAACAGCAACAAATAAGGGAATCTCCCAGTGGCGTAATGTGAAGCTCATGAGCCCTAATGTACAAACTCCAACGGGGTCCCTAATGATCGCAAATCTTTAATAGCATTAGTCTTTTTCTATAGGCCAAAGGGACTTTTGGGGCCCCCTAAACTCCAAGGCCTGAGTGTGATTGCAACCCCTGCATGTATTGTATATCACCTGATTGACAAGTACCGTAGTTATATTTAGCACACCTAGACAATTGGAGTCACCTTATAACATATTACGTTTCTGCATAAAATATTATAATTAAAAAATACTTTGCCGATGGTTCATCAGTTGTGATTTTTTCGTGACTTTTCTTGTTTTGTCTTGTGTCATTCGTTGCCTTCTTTTCCATCATATTCCTTGATATAGCGCACGTGAATTAATGCATTTTAGGCAAAACCAACATTTTTTTTTTCCCTTTAACCTTTTTTGCTACCTTTTTGAACAAAGAGTTGCACTATCCTTTAAAATGTTGAAAGTGCGCAAAAACTAAATTAGACAGATTTTGCCTTCCCTAGGCGCAGGAGGTCAATTCAGCAGCAATTTTGCAACATTCCAAAAAGTTGTAAATTATAAAATGGCGTAAACCATCTGGATGAGGAAAACATCACCCACATAGAAATGAGTGAAGCCAAATAAAAATAACTTGAAAAAAAGATGTAAACATAAAAGTCTCTATTAGGGTGCTTTCACATTAGCGTTCCCCTCCGCAGCGTTCTGTGGAGGGGAGCCGCAATGTGCAGCACCGCAGGTCCCTCTCTTTAGAATGGGAGCGCACGGCGCTGCGCTTGACTGCGCATGACCGTGCGCACCCATTCACTCCCATATGTGATCTGTGCGCAGGCAGATGCCCGCGCACAAATCACCCAGTCTCGTCCGCACAAGAAATGCAACATGTGCAAAGGGGTGTATATACCACTGGGGCTGCTAGGCTTGTATACTACCAATGGGGCTGCTGCTGTATACTACCACTGGGGCTGGCTGCTGCTGTATACTACCACTGGGGCTGCTGTATATACCTCTGGGGCTGCTGTATACTACCACTGTGGCTGCTGCTGTATATACCACTGGGGCTGCTGCTGTATACTACCACTGGGGCTGCTGTATATACCTATGGGGCTGCTGTATACTACCACTGGGGCTGCTGTATATACCTCTGGGGCTGCTATATACTACCACTGGGGCTGCTTCTGTATTTACCACTGGAACTGCTGCTGTATATACCACTGGGGAGGCTGCTGTATACCACACTGCTGGGGGCTGTATACCTGTGCTGGGGTCCACCCTCGGCTTATACACGAGTCAATAGGTTTTCCCAGGTTTTGGGGGCAAAAGTAGGGGGGTCGGCTTATACACGGGTTGGCTTATACACGAGTGTATACGGGTAGTTTCCCTCATTGCGCATGTCCCATCTGCTCCTCCCCCGCCGCGTTAACCAGTGACATATTCAGAACATCCGCGCATGCGCAGACGCAAACCGGGACTCCGCTTGTGTAGTTATGTCCCTACACTTCCTGCTAACTTCAGACATGCACAAAAGCGCACCGGGACTCTATACGTGTAGTTCTAACTACACTTCCTGCTTTCCATAGACTCTCACACTTGCGCCTGCGCACTAGTGTCAAAAGAATCTCTGCGATCATCATAGCGCACATATGTACAGACTATCATAAGTTATTGGGAGCTCATTTTAAACCCTAATTATAATGTACCTATGTTTTAAGTAATTTCTTTATTTTTTATTTTTTAGGTTCACTGTATCATGGACAAGGCTGCACCATGATAATATACTGTATCAATGCGTATTTGTACCTGTTGCTCACCTCTGGTTGTGGTTACTATTATGACTATTTGGTATTAATAAAAGCAGATTATTTATAAAAAAAAATTATGTTCCAACTTTATTTAGAGTTAGGTATATGGAGCTATTATGACCCAGGATGGGGTCTAAATCTTAATATTCTATGGTGGTGTAATTGTCACTTAAACAGGATGGATAGCACTGTGTGTTGGAGAACAGCATATAGTGACTAGACCATTTGTGCTATTGATAATTCAGTGCACTTAACTGTATGTTGTCCTCTGGACAGTAACGTTTTTTTCCCCTTATAAGCAATAAAAATCGATGATTGATTCAAGGATGAATTTTAGGAATTGTCACCATAATGTAATGGTATATTGATGGCTGGTATAACTGTGCTGCTAATAAAATATAGTCCTTGCCAGTATATTGGTTTTAGATTGGTGATATTAATTCCTGTAGAATTATTGGAGAATGGATCATTAAATGATCGAGTTTCTTTAATAATATAAGATTGGATCTATTAGGGTTTAAAATGAGCTCCAAATAACTTATGATAGTCCGTATATATGTGCACTATGATGATCGCAGAGATTCTCTTGACACTAGTGCGCAGGTGCAAGTGTGAGAGTCTATGGAAAGCAGGAAGTGTTCTCAGAACTACATGTATAGAGTCCCGGTGCGCTTTTGTGCATGTCCGAAGTTAACAGGAAGTGTAGGGACGGAACTACACAAGCGGAGTCCCGGTTTGCATTTGCGCATGCTCGTATGTTCTTAATATGCCACTGGTTAACGCGGTGGGGAGGAGCAGATGGGACATGCGCAATGAGGAAAACTACATGCCTGATTATGATTAAGCACACGTGCACAAATTGATAATTAAGGACATTTTGTCCTCTTATGTATAATATGATGAGTTGGCACTGTTTTAAATCTATCTATATTGGAGCATATGCACTTTATTAACACTGAGCAATTTTTGTATGTATTTATATGATGATGGTATATGTATATAAACCATTATAAATTTGATTGTATAATTAATAAGGCCCTTGCATTGGGTGCTATAAGTATGTGTATCCCAGTTGTATTGTGACACTGCTTGAGAAAGACCTCAGGGTCGAAACGTCATGACCCCTGGGAATAAAACCCACATAACTGGAACTAAAGGAAGTGCTACCTCCATTTTTTTTTATCATATATATATATTTGTGAGCTATTGACTATTCGGCAGTGACAGTAATGGACCAGTCTAGTGCAGCCAGCTGTCTGCAGGGTGTGAAGATGCTTATAGCAAGAAAACTACAGAGGGTACAGTAATGGTTTTTAAGTGTTTTAAATGGGCTATCCGAGCACTATTCAAAGGTACTATTGGTATCATGCTGAAAAAATTATGTGACAGAGTCCCTTTAAAAATTGCAGTTTCCTTGGTAACACCGTAATTGGACTGACTTTGATACTCACATTTCCAGGTCATTTTCACTGCATGATGAATTCTGTAAAAAGAAAACTCTACAAAAATTATTTCCACTATTTAATCCTACTTGAATTTTTTTCCTGATATGGTAAAATAAATGGTGCCTTTCAAAACTACAACTAGTTGTACAGAAAACAAGCCCTCACATGTCTATGTTGACAGAGAAAAAAATATGGCTCTTGGAAGAAGGCAAGGAAAAAAAACAAAAGAGCAACAAAAATACCCTGGTCCTTAAGGCTGTATTCCTTCATTGAGTTTTTGGTAAGTTTTTAATGCTCTTTATTTTTGATGCACCAAAAATGCAGCATCCAACACTCACAGCAAAGTGGATTAATAGAAATCTCCTGTCCTCTGTGCTTCTTTTGACTCAGCGTAATCTTATCTGGGTTCGTGTTTCAAATCCACAACATGTCAATTTCTTTTTCGGGTACGCTGGTTTTATGTGCAGATTTTCCCCATAGACTTGCATTAGATATGGGGAAAATCCACAGGTAAAAAACACACATGCTTTTATTTAGCTTCTACTGCGGAAATGCATAAAAATGCATGTAATACACACATAACTGTATCAATAAATTTTTGTCAAAACCGAATAACCCAAAATTATCAAAAATAAAGCAACTTTATTTAAAGGGAACCTGTAAGGTCGTTCTACACCCCTAGCCTACCACTACCTGTCCCTGCACCTTGCTAGCTGATCCCTAACCATCCCTGTCTCACACAGAGTCTGAATCTGGAGACTGGAAAGGTGGGTTCTGGGGCGTGCTGCATGCAAGGATGGGAGAATGGAGCCCCAGACCCTACCTTTCCAGTCTCCAGATTCAGACTTTATGTAAGTTTATAACTCATTTTTCTCAATCTTTATAGGGCAGTTTTAAGGTGAGAGAGGGATGGTTAGGGATCAGCTAGCAAGGTGCAGGGACAGGTAGTGGTAGACTGGGGGGTAATTTACATAATAGGTGCAGAAATGCTACAGAAATTCTTCAACATCAAAACTCAGTTGTGGGAATGTAGCCTAAAGGGTTGAGGCTCTGATGGTATGAAAGATGAAGTTTCCTTTTAAACTATGATAAAAATATGTTACACTAATAATAATCCAGTGTTTCACAAAATAAAACATGCTGCTAGTCTAGAACGTACTGCAACCCGTGCCATTGATAGAGCAATATTTGTCTACCCTCTAAATTGTAAAGCGCCATGTATCCTAATAGCGCTATATAAATACCTATTAATAATAATAATAAAAATACTTGTTTTTATAGTTTTCTCCATGTTGAAGGGACAACAGATAGAGTATTCTCCTATTTATTGACTTGATTACATCCTGCCCTCAGCAGCTATGGGATTGTAGCCATGACCAATGTAGTCAAACAACACATGTGATATAAACTCCCTCCACTCACCCTCCCTCGCATCGGTAATGAATGTGGAGGATGACTATTGGGATGAATGTCATATGAAGGCTACAGAAGCATCATGAGAAACATAGTCAGCAAAATGACCACAATCATCTATTTATTGTAATAAAACATATAGCGTAGCTAAGAGGATGGTTAGTGGGATAGCATATATACACCATACAGAGTCCTACTAAGGCTGGCTTCACACTGATGTTTTTTGCCGCCTGTGTGAATCTGCCTGAAACTGGATGCACCCGCATCCATTTTCAGCCCAATTGACTCTTCAATGAGGCCGCAGGCACTTGTGGGGTTCATCTAATTTTGTACTTTGTTCCCTGATCCGGGTGGTCACTTTTTTTTCCTGAGACCAAAAACACAATTTGGTGCATTTTTGGATCTCCGTGTCAAAAACTGTGACACCCGGAATCCGTGACAATGCAGGTCGAATTCAAATAGGGATCTATGTAACCCTGATCTGGTAAACTCCGGATCCTACTGGATCTGAATCTCCGGATCTGGGTTTTTGGTCAGACCTTGCCCAGAACGCAGTTCTAAATGACACGTGTCATTTTAGAACCGAATCCGGGAAAAAAGGTAATCACCCGGAAGCAACTGTCTACTCCCGCACTGGTATTATCATTGATCTGTGAGCCCAGATCAGTAATGAAACCGGTGTGGGTGTATACAGTAGCATCATTGTGGGGGGTCCGGGGGAATCCAGGGTGATACAGACTTTTCCTGCATGCCCCCGGATTAGAAAAACGCTAGTGTTAAACCAGCCTAAGTACATGTTCACATGTTGAGTATTTGGTGAGATTTTTACCTCAGTATTGTAAAAACCAGGAGTGGAGCAGTGAGAGGAAAAATGTAAGACCACGTGTGCACATTAGCATTGGGTGATTTTTTTTACCTCAGTATTTGTAAGTCATGACCGGGAGTGGGGCAACTAGAGGAAAAGTATAAAGCTGTAGTCACACTAGTGTGTGACTTGCACTCGCGTCGCGTCACCCTTCTAGGCCACCCTCTCTCCAGACAGGAGTGTGTCAGCTGTATGTTTCTCTATGTAGCTGCACGATCCTGTCAGGAGAGAGGGCAGCCTGGATGGTCGATGCGATGTGAGACTCGCTCGAGTTACACGTAGGTGTTACTGCAGCCTTATGGAAACATGTCATCACTTCTGTATTATTCACCCACTCCTGGCTTTGGCTACAAATACTGATGTAAAAAACTCACCAAATTCTCAATGTGTGCATGTGGCCTTATACTTTTCCTTGATTGTTCCACTCCTGCTATTGGCTACATACAGTGGGGAAAAAAGTATTCAGTCAACCATCAATTGTGTAAGTTCTTCCACTTAAAAAAAAAAGAGAGAGGCCTGTAATTGACATCATAGGTAGGACCTCAACTATGAGACAAATCTGGGAAAGGGAGAAGGGAAAATGCTCACCCCTCCTTCAACTGTGATCCAGGCCAGGTTCTCAGCGGCGTCCGGCCACTGCCCGGAGTAAACCAAGGAAAAAGTGGGAGCTGGCACCCGTATCCAATGATAAGAAACCTTATTTCGGCAAAACTCACAACATGAATAAAAGCATCCTGAGACCGAAGGCCGTTGTCAGTTTTGCCAAAATAAAGTTTCTTATAATTGGATACGGGTGCCAGCTCCCATTTATTCTTTGCACAACTATGAGATACACAATGAGAAAACAAATCCTGAAAATCACATTGTCTGATTTGGAAAAATTTTTTTTTTCAATTTTTGGTGGAAAATAAGTATTTGGGCAATAACAAAAGATCATCTCAATACTTTGTTATATATCTTTTGTTGGCAATGACAGAGGTACACACTGTTGCTGGTATGTTGGTCCATTCCTCCATGCAGATCTCTAGAGTAGTGATGTTTTTGTGCTGTCACTGGGCAACACAGACTTTCAACTTCACAGTAGATATGGTGTCCTTTGGACGCAACCCAGCATTCTTTCTCCTCCAAACATGATGAGTTGTGTTTCTACCAAACAGTTCTACTTTGATTTCATCTGACCATACGACATTCTCCCAATACTGTTCTGGATCATCCAAAAGCTCTCAAGCAAACTTCAAAGGGGCTCGGACATGTAATGGCTTATGCAGGGCGACACGTCTGGCACTGCAGGATCTGTGTTCCTGGTGGCGTAGTGTGTTACTGATGGTAGCCTGTGTTGGTCCCAGCTCTCTGCAGGTCATTCACTAGGTCCCTCCATGTGGTTCTGGGATTTTTGCTCACCATTCTTGAGATCATGTTGACCCCATGGGGTGAGATCTTGCATGGAGCCCCAGATTGAGGGAGATTATCAGTGGTCTTGTATGTCTTCCATTTTCTAATTATTGTTCCCACAGTTGATTTCTTCACTCCAAGCTGCTTGACTATTGCAGGTTCAGTCTTCCCAGCCTGGTGCAGGGCTACAATTTTGTTTCTGGTGCCCTTCAACAACTGTTTGGTCTTCACTATAGTGGAGTTTGGAGTGTGACTGTTTGAGGTTGTGGGGTTGGTTTATACTGATAACAAGTTCAAACAGGTGCCAGTACTACAGATAATGAGTGGAGGACAGAGGAGCCTCTGAAAGGAGAAGTTACAGGACTGTGTGAGCCAGAAATCTTGCTTGTTTGTAGGTGACCAAATACTTATTTTCCAACAAAATTTGAAAAAAAATTGCCTTCAAAGTCAGACAATGTGATTTTCATGATTTGTTTACTCATTTTGTCTCTCATAGTTGAAGTCTACCTATGATGTCAATTACAGTCTATGATGTCAATTACAGGCCGACCTCATCTTTTTAAGTGGCAGAACTTGCACAATTGGTGTTGGACTAAATACTTTTTTCCCTACTGTATACTGAGGTAAAAAGCTGACCAAATACTCAACATGTGCATGTGGCCATGCTGTACACTGATTGCTGAGCCTATTCATTGTAACCTTGTCCAAAATAGTTACATCTCCCATATAGTGCATGTACAACATGAAACACTCCAATGATGCATCAATATTTCTATTTTTAGTATAATAAACCAATAATATATATATAATATGAAAGGAACCAACATTAAATCTGGCAGATTTCCCAGAATGTCACTACAGAAATTATAGTTGTGATTTCATTGACTAAACTACTGGAACTGCAATATATCAAGAGCACATGAGACAAGTAAATCAATATAGGTTATAGAAAGAGATCTGCATAGATGAAACACTAAGGGAAGGCTCCTTTCTACTGCACCAGGTTTGTTTGCTGCAAATCTGCTTCAAATCTCATAGAAAAATCTTCATACAGTAAATTACATCTGGGTTTTGGTACAGATTTTGTCACAGAATTCCTATAGATGACTTCATCCTGTACATTAAAAAGGTGAAGTCCTTAATGCATTTTGCAACAAGAATTGACATTTTTTATGGTAGATTTTGCAGGTCAATTTAATTATGGGAAATATCCACAACATGTAGATCAGACTGCTATTTTCTAACATTACTGATTTATTTCAGAAAAATCATGCACCAATTCTGCAGCAAATAAGCCATGTGTGCATTCACCCATAATGTAATATTTTATATGTAGCCCTGCATATTTTATCAAGTTTCTCTCTGGTGATATAAATATAGGATACAATTTCTCAGGTGGAAAAAGTTTTTTCTAGAATATTTTACTGTGTATAAAGCAGATCTCAGTCAAGAAAAGAATGAAAGCTTAGCTTTAAAGAAAATCTGTCATGTCCCAAAAGCTATTAACCTTCACATATGGGTTTAATCTGCAGCTTAATAGCATTCTAAAGCTGCCCGGCCGCTGAACTGAAATCCCAGCTACTGGGAGGAAATGAATTTTTTTCCTCCCAACAGCCTCCAGCTTTCAGTCATGAGGCGCGGCTTCAGTTACTGTTCATTACATAGTGGTGGCTTTAACCATTCCACAGCTTTGTCAGCATTGCAATGATGAACAGCTAAGGCTGGCTTTGCACTGCGGTCAGGTCAGGTCAGATCAGGTCAGGTTTTGTGTGCCAAAACCAGCAGTGACTCCAAAACCTAGAATGGCCACTTTACACCCGGCAACAGGAAGATAGAAACGGCAGGTGTCAGAGAAAATTGTACTTTTAAAAAAATCACCAAAATTGGTCGCCTTTTTTTTTTTTTTACCTAGCCACATGTATAACACATGTACAATTTAGCTTTAAACAAAAAACCGAATAGGTACTCGTGAGTGTAAGGGCCCTTGACGGTGGGTCACGAGCTTACGATATTCTGGCGCCATAATACCAACTGACACCTTACATCTTTATCTTAGTGTCAACCTGCATCTTTTTATCTTTTGCAGTTGAGGTTGTTTTCCTCTAGGGGCGTCTGTCACTGTGTTGCATATATCAGTGCTGAACAGCCCCCGGTCTAATAGGAGGCGTCACCAATAGGCTGCTCAGACACTATGTAACACCTGAGTGTGGCAGGGGCCTAATGGTGTCCATGTGTCTGCATTCACCACCAGCCTCTCCTGAATACATGGATGGTCGCTGGTTGCTACAAACCGCCCCATGTTATAGTTGCAGGGGTCTGTGTACCGGTGTCTAGACGCATGTGCTACCTCCTGGGGGAATCTGCAGCCACCTGCTAGATGCAAGGGGTAAAAAAAAAAAAAAAAAAAAAAAAAAAAGCGACCAATTTTGGTGAGTTTTCTATTTTGATATTTAGTACCTTTACCTTCAAAACACCTTGAAGTGGCTGCGTGTAATTCAGGTATCTGCAAGGTGTTTTGAAGGTAAAAGGTACAATTGTCTCCGACACCTGCGGTTTCTATCTTCCTGTTGCCGCGTGTAAAGTGGCCAGAACAGGTGTCAATCTTTCAATTATACTTTTTCTCTGCAAGTTCCTCTCCTGGTTTTGAAACACAAAACCGGACCTGATCTGACCTGACCTGACCGCAGTGTGAAGCCAGCCTAAGCCAGTCAGTGCTGGGGCATGGTTAATGCCTGTACTGAGCGGTGACTGAAATCATGCTGGCCTCTCAGCTATGACTGATAGTCAAACACTGCTGGGAGGAATAAAGTTAATTTTCCCCCATTCGCTTGGCTTTCAGTGTAGCGGGCAGGCAGCTTTGGAACACTATTAAGTTGCAAGTTAAACAACAGCTGCAAGTTCTCTTTTAGACTAATTTTCTTTTGGGTACTTGGACATTCGCAGCAATTGCGTTATTCAGACAATTGAAATGTAAGGAAGTATTCAATGAGCAGTCTCTGATCTTGGCAAGGGTCATTGTGGAGGGAAGAGGTAGTGGGAATAGTGGATTCTGTGTTACTTAATACACCTTACATTGCAATCTTGTCTATAATGATAATGTGACTGATGAAAATTCATGTCTTGATAACCGGAAGTTAAAGTACAGTATAAAGCCTAATGGGTAGTGTGAATACTGCAATATTTCTCATTTTTTTCTTTTAATATAAATATATGGAAAAAAAAAAAAAAATTAAATTAAAAATACGTGTAACATTTTCTGATGATACATTTCCTGTAAAGCTACTTGTCATATTGATAATGGTATCTGATCTACAGGCAGGATGTTACAGGTCAGGAGGAGCTGATCAGATTGATGTACATTATTGTGGTAAAAGTTTCAAACACACTTTCAGTTTATTAATTTAAATTCCAGGTGAATTCATATGAGTCCATTAGGCGATCCACAATAGAATGGAATAGCAGTGTGCATGCTCTACCACCAATCCAGCAGCCCCATAGTAAAATAATAAAGCATCTGTCGTGTATCTACTCTGCCACTCCATTTTGTATCATGGTGACACCGTGGGGGACAGCACGGGTCTCTGAACTAACAGTGTGCGCTGCTTTGTGTTGCTGGCTCTACTGATCTGAGCCAGCAACACGGAGTGCACTGTCACTGTGTAAGGGTGCTTTCACACTGGTGGTTTTGCATGGATCCGGCGGATCCAGACAAAAAACTGCATCTGCTGCAAGTGCCACCTAACGGCAGCACATGCGGCACACTTGTGGCAAGCCCCATGCATTGTCTATGGGGCTTGTGGCAGTTTCGGCACTTGCGGCCGCATCTGCCGCAACTGCCACAACCGTACTTGCCGCATCTGCCGCACACTTACCGCAAGTCCTGTAGACAATGCATGGGGCTTGCCGCAAGTGTGCTGCAAGTGCAGCCGTTAGGAGAAAAATGTGGCCGATGCGTTTTTTTTTTTACTGGATCTGCCGCATTTTTTCAAAATCGCCAGTGTGAAAGCACCCTAAGTCATACAATGGGACTGGGACCAGACCAGCCCCTAAAATGAATGTAACTGATGACACTTTGTTTCCGGGAGGGGACAGAGGCTTTGTCAGTGACAGCAGCCTCTGCCCCCTGATGACGCTTTGTTTGAGTATCCCAGCATTTATTGAGAATCTTGAGCTATGGGTCATTAGACAGGAAGTGGAACCAGAAAATTCAATAGTAGCTAGATGATATAGTCAGGGAAGTGTTGGGAATTTTTAATGCAACTGTATTTGAAATTAGCGTAGATTGGGGCAGTAAATAGATGGGGTTAAGTTTGAACTTTCTTCAGCCTACAGGTCAACCCTTTAAGATTTGAATGACATTTTCTTGGCACACACTTTTGTTCCAAATCGGGACTATATACAAACGTACAAGTGCAAATAATGCTCTTTGGAGGTTTCTTGGAACAATTAAGTTTTGATCAATATTTAAGGCATAATAAAAGGAAACCCCACCAATCTTCACTAAATTTCATTAGTAAAATGTGACTTTTACATTTGAAAGCAGAAAATCCATTTAATTGACTAATAAAGACACCTACAAAAAGGTTTAACAAGGACAAGACTAAAGGCCCAGTTACACACACAGATAATTGTGCAGAGATTGTTCGGAGATCTCTGGTTGCAATGAAATCATGGACATATTGTTCCATTTTGTGGACGTGTACAGATGTAACAATGTGTCCATGATTTCACTGCAACCAGAGATCTGCGAACAATCTCTGCACAATTATCCGTGTGTGTAACTGGGCCTTTAGTGCATGCTACTCATTGTTGTGTTAGTTGCATACTGTCACACTTCCTCGGGGGCCTGATTATTCTGTCACGCTTCCTGGGGAAGGCGCCCTAGAGTGGACCCACTGGGCCGTGGTACCGAACTCCCCTGGGTGAGCTGATCCTAGTTTACCCAACCTCTATACAGGGATTGTCAGGGGCAAGGCCAGGGGGTCTAAATACCACAGCAGCTAGTACCAGGGGGGCTCGTAAGGTTAGCCTATACTAAGGAACAGAGAAGCATTCCAGGTAACAGGGTACAAGGCTAGGAGACCAGGGATGGTGCTACCGGGGAAGAGCACAGCAAGGGTTCCAGGAAACAGGGTACAAGGCTGGAGGACAGGAATGGTGCTAATGGGAAGGAGCACAGCAAGGGTTCCAGGACACAGAGCACAAAGAAAGGCCTGACCAACAGTCAGCAAGGCAGAAGCAAACTGACTTAATAATCAGGCACCTCCCATCAGAGGAGGTGGCCTGATATACCATGGGAAGAGCAGCTATTGGTCAACAGGAGTGTCAGGTTGGACCTTGCCGGCCCCTAGAGCCACAGGGAAGGAGTGCACCTAGTGCACCGCTGAGTAGGCTCATGAAAATGACCATAGTAATGTGCTCATGTGTGAACCCGGCGGTCAGCTGACAGGAAGGCAACATGGCGACGGCTCCGAGACACAGCACGCCTGGATGCCGGACGCCTGGTTGGCAGAGGAGCAGGAGATGCCGACCCGGGAGAGGTGAGCTGGGAAGCGGTGCCAGGGGGCCTAACACATACAATGCAGTATAACTATAGGGCAAAAGACATGGCATTCAATATTGTGTCAGTTACATATGGTTCATGTAGCGGGTAGGGATATCAAACTCAAACACACATATGACCAAAATAAAAATTTACGTAATGTCACTGGCCAACCAACTTGTGAGCCCCACATTGTCCTCCGTACAGAATAATGGTCCCCACATAGTCCTCCATTCAGTATAATGGGCCCCACATAGTCCTCAATACAGAATAATGGGCCACCCATAGTCATCCATACAGTATAATGAGCCCCAAATTGTCCTCCGTACAGAATAATGGGTCCCACATAGTCCTCTATTCAGTATAATGGGCCTCACATAGTCCTACATACAATACAATAAAATGAGAGCTATTTAGTCCTCCATACAGAATAATTGGCCCCACATAGTCCTCCATACAGAATAATGGGCCCCACACAGTTCCCCATTCAGAATAATGGGTCAGACAAAGCCCTACATACAAAATAATGGACTCCATAGAGCCCCACAATAAAAAAAGCAACTAAATACTCACCTCTCTTTCCCCCACTACTCTAGTCTCAGCAGCAAGCGCTCTGTGTCTCTTCACTGCTCAGCAGAGCAGACGTGAAATAGTGACGTTATCGCATCCGTTGCACTGAGATGTCAGGTGCTGAATAATGGGGGAGGGAGTGAACGGGTTCCCTCTTCCATCATTGCTTTCAACTATATTGGCATCCAGGATGGCAATACAGTTGAAAGTGTGATGCAATTGGGCGGGGTGGCAGTGTCAATGCATGGCATTGTGGGCCAGAAAAATCAGCCTGTGGCATAGAGTCTGACATATGTGCTATTGTGTTATGTGGAAGTCACACAGTGTTAAGGTTAGTACATACAGTACAGTGTATCTATAGAGCTAAGTATGTGCCATATCAGGTTGTTGTTAGTTGCGTACAGTGTATTTCTTGGGTTAAGTGCTTGGCATTCAATTTTATGTTAGTTACAAATAGTATCAGACTCCCAAAGCATTCCAGAGCCAGTTGTACAGTTCAAAATTTGGGGTGCTGTCCTGAGAGGTCTAGACCTCAACTGTATTTGTGTCTCCAGAGCAATGGTTGCATCATACTGTGTGTGGGAGACTGGGGGGGAAACATACTATGTGTGAGAGGCTGTTGGGGAAACATACTGTGTGTGGGAGACGGGGGAAACATACTGAGTGTGGGAGGCTGTTGGGGAAACATATTGTGTGTGGGAGACGGGGGGAAACATACTGTGTGTGGGAGGCTGTTGGGGAAACATACTGTGTGTGGAAGGCTGTTGGGGAAACATACTATGTGTGAGAGGCTGTTGGGGAAACATACTGTGTGTGGGAGACGGGGGGAAACATACTGTGTGTGGGAGGCTGTTCGGGAAACAAACTGTGTGTGGGAGACGGAGGGAAACATACTGTGTGTGGAAGGCTGTTGGGGAAACATACTGTGTGTGGGAGGCTGTTGGGGAAACATACTGTGTGTGGGAGGCTGTTGGGGAAACATACTGTGTGTGGGAGGCTGTTGGGGAAACATACTGCGTGTGGGAGGCTGTTGGGGAAACATACTGCGTGTGGGAGGCTGTTGGGGAAACATACTGTGTGTGGGAGGCTGTTGGGGAAACATACTGTGTGTGGGAGGCTGTTGGGGAAACATACTGTGTGTGGTAGGCTGTTGGGGAAACATACTGTATGTGGGAGGCTGTTGGGGAAACATACTGCATGTGGGAGGCTGTTGGGGAAACATACTGTGTGTGGGAGGCTGTTGGGGAAACCTACTGTGTGTGGGAGGCTGTTGGGGAAACATACTGTGTGTGGGAGGCTGTTGGGGAAACATACTGTATGTGGGAGGCTGTTGGGGAAACATACTGCATGTGGGAGGCTGTTGGGGAAACATACTGTGTGTGGGAGGCTGTTGGGGAAACATACTGTGTGTGGGAGGCTGTTGGAGAAACATACTGTGTGTGGGAGGCTGTTGGGGAAACATACTGCATGTGGGAGACGGGGGGAAACATACTGTGTGTGGGAGGCTGTTGGGGAAACATACTGTGTGTGGGAGACTGGGGGGGAAACATACTGTGTGTGGGAGGCTGTTGGGGAAACATACTGTGTGTGGGAGAATATACTGTGCGAGAAACATATTATCTATGTGGGGGAAATTTTCTATGGGGACAATATACTGTGTGTGGGAGAATGTACTGTGGGAGCATCATACTGCGTGTGGGGGAATGTTATTTTGCCAATTTTAAATTGAGGGCACCACCCAATCTTTTATACAGGGATCACTAACACACTTAAAACAGTAAGTACATTTTACAAGAGAAAGCAGTGTGTATAAAAAAGGATCACCTGAATCAATATATAAGAAAATACATCAATCTTTATTTTGTAAATCCACACACAAGAAGCAGAAATTTTAAAACATTTAAAATGCATGGCGTGTAAAACATGCAAAAAGACACATACACCCACCAACAAAATAACCCGCAAATTAACAAATGAATAATCCGGAGTATACTGTATTGTCTTTAGCCTAAGGCTTACTATATCCCTAGCAATATAACCGTACACGCACCAACCTAGTACCACATAGTATACAAGAGCCCAAAATAACTATCACTTCACAAGATTATGTAGTTACCCACTGAGAGATACGCTATCAGTTAGAAGAAAATACTGGCTCTCTTAATTATAAGGTCCAGACTGTTGCCCTATTGAAGTGGCATTACCTAGCCCAGATGGTAAATCATCCCACACACCCATTCCCCGCTTTCTTATCTGTCTGTAGTGCCAAAGAGCCATGGAAAGATTCCTGGATAAAGGCATGATTTACCATCTGGGCTAGGTAATGCCACTTCAATAGGGCAACAGTCTGGACCTTATAATTAAGGCTGGTTTCACACTACGATTTTAGCATTTCCGATGCTGTCTGATAAAAATCGGACAGCATCGGAACGATTTTTGCCCCCATGCAGCCCTATGGGCATCGGACCGAATCGGATGTGCACTAAATGGCATCCGATTTGGTCCGATCCGATTCTGTCCGTTTTTTTATCGGTGCAAAAATCGGAGCATGCTCCGATTTTTGCACCGAAAATAAAATCGGACAAACTCGGATCGTACCAAATCGGATGCCATTTAGTGCACATCCGATTTGGTCCGATCAATTTAACATGGGGCCCTATGGAGCAGGGTCCGAGGAAACATCTGATGTGTCCTCGGACCCGATTTTACTGTACTGAGCATGCTCAGTACAGTAAAACTGCTCCAAACTGGGAGAGCAGGGGTTAAAAAAAAATATGTATGCTCACCTATCCCCGAGGCCCCCGCCGTCTCCCGCAGGCTCCCGGTGTCCTCGCTGTGTCTGCAGAGGTTTTCTTCTTCTGTACAGGACCTGCCGTGATGTCACAGTCACGTGACCGCAGGTTACACCATGTTAACCTGCGGTCACGTGATTGTGACATCACGGGCAGGTCCTGTACAGAAGAAGAAGACCTCTGCAGACACTGCGAGGACACCGGGAGCCTGCGGGAGACTGCGGGAGACGGTGGGAGACGGTGGGAGCCTCGGGGATACGTGAGCATATACTTTTTTTTTTTTTAGCCCGGAGGCAACAATTTTATGCCGGAATCAGATGCCTATTTGGCATCTGATTCCAGGCATCAGAAGGGAGCCGATGCTGTCCGATTTTATCAGACAGCATCGGCTCCCTTAAAAATCGTAGTCTGAAAGTAGCTTAATACTGCTAGGGATATAGTAACCCTTAGGCTAAAGACAATACAAAATACTCCGGATTATTCGTTTGTTAATTTGCAGGTTATTTTGTTGGTGGGTGTGTGTGTCTTTTTGCATGTTTTGCACGCCATGCATTTTAAATGTTTTAAAATTTCTGCTTCTTGTGTGTGGATTTACAAAATAAAGATTGATATATTTTCTTATATATTGATTCAGGTGATCCTTTTTTATACACACTGCTTTCTCTTGTAAAATGTACTGGGGGAATGTACTGTGGGGAATGTACTGTGGTGGTATTGTACTGTGTGTGGGGGAATGTACTGTGGGGACATTATACTGTGTGTGAGGGAGTGTACTGTGGGGGCATTATACTGTGTGTGGGGGAATGTACTGTGGGGCCATTATACTGTGTGTGGGGGAATGTACTGTGGGGCATTATACTGTGTGTGGGGGAATGTACTGTGGGGGCATTATACTGTGTTTGAGGGAATGTACTGTGGGGCCATTATACTGTGTGTGGGGGAATGTACTGTGGGGGCATTATACTGTGTGTGAGGGAATGTACTGTGGGGGCATTATACTGTGTGTGAGGGAATTTACAGTGGGGCATTATACAGTGTGTGGGGGAATGTACTGTGGGGATATTATACTGTGTGTGTGGAATGTACTGTGGGGGCATTATACTGTGTGTGAGGGAATGTACTGTGGGGGCATTATACTGTGTGTGAGGGAATTTACTGTGGGGGCATTATACAGTGTGTGGGGGAATGTACTGTGGGGGCATTATACTGTGTGTGAGGGAATGTACTGTGGGGGCATTATACTGTGTGTGGGGGTATGTACTGTGGGGGCATTATACTGTGTGTGGGGGTATGTACTGTGGGGGCATTATACTGTGTGTGAGGGAATGTACTGTGGGGGCATTATACTGTGTGTGAGGGAATGTACTGTGGGGGCATTATACTGTGTGTGAGGGAATGTACTGTGGGGGCATTATACTGTGTGTGGGGGAATGTACTGTGAGGATATTATACTGTGTGTGGGGAATGCACTGTGGGTGCATTATACTCTGTGTGAGGGATTGTACTGTGGGGGCATTATACTGTGTGTGGGGGAATGTATTGTGGGGGCATTATACTGTGTGTGAGGGAATGTACTGTGGGGGCATTATACTGTGTGTGGGGGAATGTACTGTGGGGGTATTGTACTGTGTGTGAGGGAATGTACTGTGGGGGAATTATACTATGTGTGGGGGAATGTACTGTGGGGGCATTATACTGTGTGTGAGGTAATGTACTGTGGGGGCATTATACTGTGTGTGGGAGAATGTACTGTGGGGACATTATACTGTGTGTGAGGGAATGTACTGTGTGGGCATTATACTGTGTGTGGGGAATGTACTGTGGGGGCATTATACTGTGTGTGGGGGAATGTATTGTATGGGCATTATACTGTGTGTGGGGGAATGTAATGTGGGGGCATTATACTGTGTGTGGGGGAATGTACTGTGGGGGCATTATACTGTGTGTGAGGGAATGTACTGTGGGGGCATTATACTGTGTGTGGGGGAATGTACTGTGGGGACATTATACTGTGTGTGAGGGAATGTACTGTGGGGGCATTATACTGTGTGTGTGGGGGAATGTACTGTGGGGGTAATGTACTGTGCGGGGGGGAATGTACTGAGGGGGAATTATACTGTGTGTGTGGGAATGTTCTGTGGGGGCATTATACTGTGTGTGGGGGTATGTACTGTGGTGATAGTATACTGTTTGGGGTAATGTACTGTGAAAGAATCACACTGTGTGTGGGGGAATGTACTGTGGAAGCATCATACTGAGTGTGGGTGGCTATGGGCAAAAAAATATTGTATGTGGGGGGCTGTGGGGGAAACATGGTGTGTGTGGAAAACATATTGTGAGTGGAAGAATATACTGTGGGAACATCATACTGTGTATGGGGGGCTGTAGGGGCATCATACTATGTGGGGACATTATATTGTGTGTAGGTGAGCACTGGGAGACTGCCATGTGTCTATATATCTATATTTATGCAGCTAAGTGCATGCCATGCAATATTTTGTTGATTATATAATGTATATCTATATGGCTGCCAAAAATATTATGTTACTTAGATTTATTAATAGGCCTAAGAGCATGCCATATAATTCTATGGTTAGTTATATAATTTACATTTATTATTTTACAGTAGGGACACATTACATTCAGAGAACTGATTTTAGAATAGTATCAATTATAGCAGATGTCACCAGAATGCATATTCTAACTTAGATACCCTACATTATACATTACATCTGATGAGACCGTATATTAATAAACAGACCTTAGACCAGATGTAACTGGTGTAATTACTTTGAGATCTGTGTCAGTTCGGCTGTATAATCCTTTGTGAAAGATTCCCTACCTAACTTCAAAATGAGCATATAACGCTGCACTTTTAAGACGCTCATTTTAATGTCAATATTATACAGCTGGTCTAACATGAATTTTTTCAATAAGTAGTACATCATACTCATCAGGTTCAAAAGATCTATTTACTGAAAGGGAACTTGTAACCAAGTTTTTTGCATATACAGTAGAGCCAGCACCTCCAAAGCCGCTTTGCAAGGCAAAAGGAAGACCTTTTATTAAACTCACCTACAGGGTTGTCAGGTCCGCTGTAGCTGATCCAGAGCCTCCTCTCTTCTTACAATCACCATCCTCCTACTCTGCTTTGTGTGGATGACCTGTCCTACATCATCCTCACACAATCCTCCATTGTGCTCCTGCGCTCTTCTCACTGTCCTGCTGTGGGCAGCATGAAGTACTGTAGTGCGCGTGAGCCGGCTTTCTCTGGCCTTTCCCCACACATGTGTATTACAGTACTTCAAAGTTAGGCCAGAGACACACTGGGTGAGAGATATGCAAGAGAGTTGCATGACTCACCTGGAATGGTCACAGGCTCTCCGGACAGGAGTGTGCCAGCTGCTTGCATTTCTATGTAGCTGACACGCTCCCGTCAAGAGAGACAGTGCGAGTGTGGGTGAGTCATGCGAAAAATCGTGCGAGTATCTTGCATATCTCTCACCCTGTGTGTCTCCGGCCTTAGGCTGTGTTCACAAGTTCTGATTCTACTTCAACCTCTACCTTAAAAAAAACCAATTTCTCCATAATGCGTGAATGCAGTTGGAGTTTAGTTGGATTTCTGAGTGAATAATGAGTTCAGGAGGCAGGAGCTGGCCACACACTATATAGGAAAAGCCAAGTAACAGATTCCCTCTAAGGTTATTAAGTTTATATTGTAAAATCTGCTGACAGATCCATTATAAATTGTCGGAAGTTCTCATATAGTCAAAATAACTATAATCTTAATACCAGCAATGACATTACAACTCAATAAGTAATAATATTTGGTCTGAGCAGCTTTTACTATGGAATATTTATAACACGATAGTTTGGAGAAATTCTAGTACTCTGCAATTTCCATTATCACTAGACCTGCTTTTAGGATATTTACAAACCAAATATATGCAAAGCCTTATATATATGTGGAAACAGACTCTGGAAACCTGACCAACGTTCACAAGAAGAGGATTATCATCTGCTGCATTCGGGATATGACATGGGGAATGAGTCTATATTTACCCTCCTTAACCTGTCAAATCCTATATACAGTATATATATTACTAGCTGTTGAGCCCTTGTTGCTCGGGCGTAATGCCTATATATGGTTGTAATGTTCATATATGGTAATATTGCTGATATATGGCAATATCACCCATATATGGTAATATATGTATGTGTGCATGTATCATAACCCTATCCCCTCACAGTACCTACGCCCATTCATTGCTTTACCCCATACCCAACCCCACCCCTCTGGTAGCCCCACCCTTTATAGCGCTGTCACCACATATAGCCCCACCCCTTCATAGCTCCACCCCTCCCACATAGTCTCAAGGGCAGGGCTATGTGGAAGAGGTGGGTATATGTGGAGATGAAGGCTGCGAAGTGAGCGTGGTTATGTGGAGTGGACATGGCTATGTGGAGTGGGGCTATAGAGTGTGGGCGTAGCTATATCAAGTGGGGCAATGCAGAGTGGGCATGGCTATATGGAGTGGGCGGGGCTTGCCACACACACATATACACTCAGCTTATTTATTAGATTTTTCTATTTTGTGTACTTACTACGGATCTATCCAATAGATGTCTATTTACCTCTGATGTGGAGGCATAAGGATATTATTTTTTTTTTTTCCTGAAACCATCCTGAATTCAGGACAAAAAAAGTTCCATTATATGTTGTATTATGAAGACAGCTTTCATTGTACAATGTGGTGTGTGACAGCTCTGTAGTGCAGACATGAAAACTCTGCATAAGTTCCTTATAGGAACGTAGTCTTAGGCTAGGGTCACATTTGGAAGGCTCATTGCGATTACCGCGTCCAGATCCAGATGCAGTAATCGCATGAGCCTTCAGACACATTTTTTGTTCACAATGTGTCTTTAAACCCGGATCAGGTAACTGGATTGCTCAGAATGTGCAATCCGGTTGCCGGATGCTTTGTTCATCCCTGCTGCTGCAGGGATGAACAAAAGGTTAATGTTAATAATAGATGTGGTCAACATGTCTGTAGGGAGTGCCCACCCTCCCTAGAGACATGCTGTCCACATAGTTAGGCATGTGAAGGGTTAATATGTGCAATTACTTTATTGCCAGCTATTGTCAGCATTTACTATTTTCTGAATGAAACCCGGCGGCTGCTCGCTGTGGAGGAGATACAGTACATAATCTGCGTACTGTATCTGCCGCTATCCAGGGTCCTGAAAGCATTAACATTAGGTCTATGGCGGTGTGCTGCCCATAGAAACCAGCCTAATTATGTGTCCATACAGTAATGTTTGGATAAATATCTAAAATACTCTACTGAAGCCAAAAAGAAAACCAAACTATGTTGTAACCATTGCCGGTGTTCCTGTTTTCTGGCTGCAGGTGACACGGACATGTTGAAAATAGGCAACGATGTAAGTGTAATCACAAAGTGGCCTGTATAAGTAAGTCACTTCATAATGTAAAATAATTCTAGCTGCCCTCACATGAGTACAGATTCATTACTGCAGTCAGCAGCCACTTGGAGGTGCTGATAAATGGCTCCTGTCATCAGTCTAATTGTGTCTCCTGATTCCTGGTGATAACATGCGGTGTGTAGTGTTTTCTGCACTAAACACATAGACAAACTATTGAGCATTGACTGGGAGGAATGACCCAATATATTCACTTTATATTGATTATTCTAAAACTCATGAACTATAGTACAATATATTCTATGCAATATCCGACATGTATAAACAAGTTTTTGTTTGATGGAGCAGATTTCCATTGGTTGAAAACAATTTTGGTGTAGCTCCAGATACACAGGCTATTGGTACATTTATTATCTTTGGTAACTTCTCTGTACTTAGTTACTTTAATGGGGGTTCCCACAAACAAAGTTTATTTTAATCAATAGATCTTAGAATAATAATAATAATTTCCACAATTGGATGTTTAATAAAATGTTCCTGTGCTGAGATAGGCTAGGGTCACATTTGCGATGTGCCCCTAGCCTGCCGGATTCCGGTATTATCTTAGAACATTTTCCAGTGCCGCATAGCGTTTCCGCTATGCGGTGCTGGAAACCGCTGCCCTTAGTTACCCGCTGTTTACCTGCACGACCTGTCACACAGGCAGCGGCTTGGAGGGCGTTTTACAGCGCCGCACAGGAAATCGTGTCTGCAACGGTTTCCTGTGCGGCACTGTAAAACGCCCTCCGAGCCGCTGCCTGTGTGACAGGTCGTGCAGGTAAACAGCGGGTAACTAAGGGCAGCGGTTTCCAGCACCGCATAGCGGAAACGCTATGCGGCACTGGAAAATGTTCTAAGATAATACCGGATTCCGGCAGGCCAGGGTCAAAACGCAAATGTGACCCTGGCCATAATCTTATATATGAGTCTCTCCTATGTGCTGTGTAATGGATGTGTCTGACCATACAGGGATAAGGTCTGATCATACCACATCTCCTGGGCTGAGATAGGCTAGGGTCACATCAGCGTTTTTAATTTAGAATCCTGATCCGGTTTTGAACTTTAAAAAAGCTCAAAACCGGACCAGGAAACGCTCCTCATAGGAGCCTATGCAAAACACCGGATGGCTTCACAAGCCATCCGGTGGCCGGATCCGGCACTGCTGCCTGCGTTTAAAATCATGCAGGCAGCAGTTTTCGCAGCGTTTGCCGTGACCGCACTGCGGTCACCGGATGGCTCAGGATGTGTAATCCTGAGCCATCCGGTAACTGCAGAGTTTGCGGTTCCCGGCTCTGCAAACCTAGGAAAGAGTTAAATTGATTAGTACAGTACTGTTTGAGGTCTGTAGGGGGGCTTAGACCCCCCTACAGACCGGCCGCCCACTTCGGTGGGCTCCTAATACAATATTCCCGATGCCACGGGCTCCTCCGAGCCCGTGCAAGACCCCACACACCCAGCCCCCCGAATTACTATACAGGGGTGCGTGCCTGCACCCCTCTGGTATCCTTAATCCTGTATGGGGGGCAAATGATATATTAAAGACATGGTTAAAGGACATATTTACGTGTCTTCTCCTCCAATGTTGTGACGAATCAATGGGCGGGGCTGTATGCGGCAGCCTCCGCCCCCTCATTTGTTATGGCCGCCCCCTCTGTGCCTCAGCCATTGATAAGAGGCCGGCCGCGTCATGAAGGGGCGGGGCGAATCACGTCACACCGTGCGCCCCGCCCCTTCATGACGCGGCCGGCCTCTTATCAATGGCTGAGGCACAGAGGGGGCGGCCATAACAAATGAGGGGGCGGAGGCTGCCGCATACAGCCCCGCCCATTGATTCGTCACAACATTGGAGGAGAAGACACGTAAATATGTCCTTTAACCATGTCTTTAATATATCATTTGCCCCCCATACAGGATTAAGGATACCAGAGGGGTGCAGGCACGCACCCCTGTATAGTAATTCGGGGGGCTGGGTGTGTGGGGTCTTGCACGGGCTCGGAGGAGCCCGTGGCATCGGGAATATTGTATTAGGAGCCCACCGAAGTGGGCGGCCGGTCTGTAGGGGGGTCTAAGCCCCCCTACAGACCTCAAACAGTACTGTACTAATCAATTTAACTCTTTCCTAGGTTTGCAGAGCCGGGAACCGCAAACTCTGCAGTTACCGGATGGCTCAGGATTACACATCCTGAGCCATCCGGTGACCGCAGTGCGGTATTCTGCACACAGTTTTGACAAAAACTGTGTGTGCCCGGCATTGCGTTCACCGCATCCGGATCCGGATGCGGTGAATGCAATTTAGCTTGGCAATGTGACCCTACCCATAATCTTATATATGTGTCCCTGCTATGTACTGTGTAATGGATGTGTCTGACCATACAGAGAAATGGTCTGATCATACCACATCTCCTGTGCTGAGATAATCTTATATATGTGTCCCTGCTATGTACTGTGTAATGGATGTGTGTGACACGTAGCAGTGATCAGGCCCTGCTGTGAGATCGCTGATCGTTACAAACTGTTCTGGACCATTTTTTGGTCGTTGCGCTCCCACTGGGCAGCATGCATCGCTGTGTTTGACCGGTTTAAATGGATTCGTCAGCTAAAAGGCTGATGCTAGTCTGACCCTGGCCTTACACAGTACATAGCAGGGACACATATATTAGATTATCTCAGCACAGGAACATATTTTACATCCATTGTGGAAATTATTATTATGCCAAGATCTATTGATTAAAACAAACTTTAAAATTAACATTTTTCATGGGAAAACCTCTTTAAGCCTATACCATGCTCATCGACTTTTATGGATTTGTTCTGTGCCTTCAATGTCAATCTGAGTCATGCACATTTTCCTCTGCATTTTTCCATAGCCTAAATGCTGTAGCATTGACACTATATTATATAAGCTGTTTTTTCGTAGGAACAAACAATTTCATATGCTGCACTATATGGCGGCATAGTGCATAGTTATCCAGAGAGAAAAAAAAGCCAACTCTACAATGTACCAAACTTTAAAAAGAATCTGTCGCTAAAATAAGTCCCATCGTGTAAATCTTGGGGCAATAAATCTTTTTTATCTTTTATTATTTGGAGTTCAGAGTTATTGCTTTTAATACATTCATTGCTTTCTATGTAAATTATCCACCTTCATATGTCATCTGTATAAGTAGTTCTTTTTTATTCTTCTATATTTCCACCCACTATTCTTTTTGAATTGCGAAAGCAGCGAGCTCCGTAATTATATAACCCTTCTGTCATGTGATCGTGCGAAGAATTGTGGGTCACACATTATACAAAATAATGACCTAAGAGGGTGATTCATTTACATAGAAGATTCCAATTGTACTTGAGATCTTAGCAGAAGTCTTATTAAACTTTCAGTGTGAACATATAAAATTATAATTTTTTTCTTTTTGGTTTCCTGAATCTTAAAGAGGACCTGTCACCTCCGTGTGCTATGCTAACTGAATGCAGCACTGAATGCAGTGTGTCTGATGCATTTAGGGAAGGGGTCCCCCTGTCTCTAGCGCCCTGTAAGCTGTTAAAAAGATTTTATAAAGTGTATAAGGATAAGGAGTCCAGAGGGGCTTACTCAGTAATGAGTCATCGCTGTTGCTGGTGTCCTCCTCTTTTGTTCAGCCTCCTGTATGTGTCATCGCTGAGGGATGGAGGCAGGGAGGACACCAGCAACAGCGATGACACATATAGGAGGCTGAACAAGAGAGGGACTGGAGGTGGCACAGAGAGGGACTGGAGGTGGCATAGAGAGGGCTGGAGGTGGTATAGAGAGAGCTGGAGACGGGGAGGACACCAGCAACAGCGATGACTCATTACTGAGTAAGTCCCTCTGGACTCCTTATCTGTACAGATTATAAAGTCTTTTTAACAACTTACAGAGAGGCTAGAAACATGGGGGACCCCTTCCCTGAATGCAGCAGACATACTGCATTCAGTGCTGCTTTGAGTTAGCATAGCACCAGGGGGTGACAGGTCCTCTTTAAAGGGGAACCTCGAGGAGAGCATTTATTTTATGCTGTCCCTACCCTCCTTCATGATGAAGTAGAGCTGTCCACTACAGTTCTAGGATCTATAGATCACTTGTAAATCAATAAAATCATATCTGCTCCTCAGCATTTACCTTTCCCTTTTGGGACAATAGGTCACAGAGCACATTCAGCAGGGGGCATGGCAGGAGCATGGCCACTGGCCCGATGCTCTCACTCTATGCCAGCCCCCACTCTATATGCCTGCTGTATGTATCACTCTACTCTCCTGAGCTGACAATAACAGCTGCGCAAACATACACACTGCTACTCAGCTCAGGAGAGTAGAGTGATACATACAGCAGGTATATAGTGTGAGGGCTGGCATAGAGTGAAAGCATGGGGCTAGCAGTCACACCTCCTCTTCACTATGCTAGCAAGAAGTATGAGGGGCTGGAATATAGGATGATCATAGAGCCCACGGTGGCCATATGCCCCCACACCTCCATGCTCTATGCACCAGCCTGAGGCTGATTCTTCTCTGTGACCTATTGTACCATTGTGAAGGGGTGAGAGCTGAGGAGCCGATATGACTTTATTGATTTATAAGCAATCTATAGATCCTATAACTGTAGTGGATAGCTCTTCTTCATCATGTAGGAGGGCAGGGACAGTACAATTTTCTTTCTTCCCAGAGTTCCCCTTTAAATACGTTGAAATACCCAAAAATCTCAAGGGCTGATGTCACAGATGGCGCTATTTTCTGCTTTGTATTTGGAACATAAAACTCTGTGACATTGCACGTAATTGCTTAGTGTCTCCAGAACACTCAGACTCTCTTCCCAAGCCTGACAATAATATAAACATTTATTTACACCGCTCTGGGCAAAGTACATTTCTGAAAAGCTTGCAAAAGAATATTCCCATTAGACAAATAAAGTAGGTGCTGAAAATCAGATACAGCAAGAAATTCATCAAGAAAATAAGGTTTATTTGGCATTTGGCTGACAAACTCATCAGTAATCCAACTAGTTGATAAAGTACAGGCCCAATACAGACTCAATTATTTACAACTTAGTGGACAAGTACGTCAAACGCTTTTATTCTTTTATTGACTAATGAGTTGAAGCGAGAGTATGAGATTAATAAATGATGTATTCTGCCATGTATTCCTGGACTACACTTAGAAAAATGTAGTATAACATGTGAAATAAAGACTCTGTGTTTCAGTGTGTAAAATATACTATAATAGAGTGATGGCTGCTGTGTGGCGCTTTGTCGTGGGAAGACTCGTGTTCCTTCTACAATAGCAATGACTATGGTAATACCATGCATTCAGTGTTTTCTCAAGAAGTCAAAAAGTAGAAATAGACATGATGTTTGCTCTCCTCCTTGCTCTCCTCACTCAATTGTTTTGAGTATTTTTATTGTGCATCCTGTGAAATTCCTATGTCACCACATCAGATTGTCCTCCATGATTTAAATCTTGAAATACAACTTGAAAACCCATCCGAAAGGCCAACATCCTTCAATAACCTTGATGCCACTCTATTACCACCTGAGCTGCCCAGACCAACTGTCACCTTCCTCTATACCTTGTATATTGTTACTTCTCAGGGGCAGATCTTTTCTCTATACCATTTTGTCATGTTTTTTTGTTCTTGCTTTATCATATGTATGCAAACCCTCTTCACATGAGCAGAACCATGGAATGATAAGTTTCCTTTAAAGCAGCAGCCATCTAATTCATGCTGCTCAAACTACAGGTAACATGAAACAGAATATGGCACTGTTACTGCAGCAATATATGTTTTCATTTAAAATACTGCAGTGTTTCAGAGAAATACTTTGAAAAGTGTGTGTCTTGGCTGACTAATCAGGGAGGTCAGCTCCCAGTGGTTTCTCCCTGCTACAGTCACTTAGAATGAAAGGTCTTGCCTTATGCTCAAACATATAGTCATCGCCAAAAGTGTTGGCACCTATGAAATGTTTTCAAAAACATGAAATATTTCTCTCCCCCAAAAAAAGACAGAGAAAAAAAGACAAACTGAACACACAATAGGCACACAACCCTCAAAATGGACGGGACAAAATTGTTGGCTCCTTTCCATAATTGTGGGTAAACAGCTTTGTTTAAAGCAAGGGATGCTCATTCAAACTCAACTGTGACAAATAAAAGGTGTGGGCAATATGAAAATCACACTTCAAGCCAGATAAAAAGGGGAGAAGTTGACTCAGCCTTTGCTTTGTGTGTCTGTGTGCCACGCTAACCATGGAGAACAGAAAGAGAAAAGAACTGCCTGAGGACTTGAGAATCAAAATGGGTGAAAAATAATAACAAGCTCAAGGTGACATGTCAATCTCCAGAGAACTTGATGTCCTTTTGTCTACAGTATGCAGCACCATCAACCCATGGTACTGTAGTTAATATCCCCGGATGTGGATGGCAGAGAAAAATTGATGAAAGATTGTAATGCAGGACAGTCTATATGGTAGATAAACATCCCCAATCAAGTTCCAAGACAATTCCAGCTGTCCAGCAGGCTCATGGTGCATCAGCCCAGAGTGAGCTATCCATCGACATTTGAATGAAATGAAACACTATGGCAGGATACTCAGGAGGACCCCAATGCTGACACAGAGATATAAAAAAGGGACACTGTAAAATGTATGTAAGATAAAATCCTTCCGGGAAAGCGATTTGTGGACAGATGAGGTCAAGATGAACTTTTTGGTAAAGCACATCATTCTACTGTTTCCCAAATAAGGATTGAGGCCTACAAAGAAAAGAATCCAGCACCCACAGTCAAGTATGGTGGAGGTTCAAAGATGTTTTGAGGTTGTTTTGCAGCCTCTGGCACTGGGGGCCTTGACAGAGTGCATCATGAAATCTAAAGACTACCAATGTATTTTGAAGTTACCTCAGGGGAAATGGTGTATCAGTGTCCGCGCTGCTGAAGTCCCAAGAAAACGATCCGGAAACCATATGTAGGTTGCATCAATCATCCATTTATTCCTTTTCCTACGCGTTTCAACACTGTCCTAGTGTCTTCCTCAGGGATATCCCTGAGGAAGACACTAGGACAGTGTTGAAACGCGTAGGAAAAGGAATAAATGGATGATTGATGCAACCTACATATGGTTTCCGGATCGTTTTCTTGGGACTTCAGCAGCGCGGACACTGATACACCATTTCCCCTGAGGTAACTTCTGGATGATTCCCACGTGCATGTGGAAGGTGGAAGTCCTGCAGCAGCTGCATTTAATGCCAAATGCTTTTACACCAGTTGTGGGTCTCACAACTGTGCTAGGTGAGTGAATTCATACCCACCGCATACATTAGTGTCACTAGTGATAGGGCACTATTGCGCCTCTTGTTCCCCCCCCCCTATTTTTTTACTTTGTACCAATGTATTTTGGGTGGCAATGTAGTGCCCAATGTCAGGAAGCTGAGGTTATGTCTTTGGTCATGGGTATTCCAGCAGGACAATGACCCCAAACATACTTCAAGAAGCCCCAGAAATGAATGGAAACAAAGTGCTGGAGAGTTCTGAAGTGGTAGCAATGAGTCTGGATCTAAATCCCATTGTTCACCTGTGATCTTATAATTGCTGTTGGGAGAAGGCACTTCAAATATGAGAGACCTGGAGCAGTTTGCAAAAGAAGAGACCAAAATTCCAGTTGAGCGGTGTAAGAAGCTTGTTGATGGTCATAAGAGGAGATTGATTGCAGTTATTTATTCCAAAGGCTGTGCATCCAAATATTAAGTTGAGGGTGACAACACTCTTGTCTAGATTATTTTTGGGGTTGTTTGTGAAATTATGTTCAAATTGCCTTTTCTCATTTTTTTTGTGTTGTTCATATGCATAGGAAATAAACATGTGTAAAACAAAATATGTGTACTTGCAAAACTTTTCTGGGAGAAATACTTCAATTTTTTTAAACAATTTCTAGGTTGCCAACAGGTTCGGCCATGACTGTAGATAGAGGCCTGACAAGCTAGGGAAACATGGTGAGGAGAAGCCATGGAGTAGTCAGCTGAGACTACATAGGGCCCAATTTATCACCGCTTTATGCCAGAAAACTGGTGGAAAATGCTTTGAAAAGTCACAAAAGCTTTGCAACTTTTGGTGTTTTCTTGCCAGTTTGATGCACCTTAACCAAAATAAGCAGAACTGTGGGTGAGCAGGACAGCATATAGATATTACTGTGAAATTCATCAAAAATATTGGTATTTCTCATGCCAGAAAAGCTAATCTCATCATGAATTGGAGTAGCATTTCTGAAAGATTCATGCAATTTTAGGAGCTATGGTTCAGCACCTCCCAGTAATTCCTACAGAACAGTGGTGGGGAACTCCAGGCCTCCAGGGCTGCCAACAGGCCATGTTTTCAGGATTTTCTTAGCATTGCACAGTGCAGGTGCTTATATTATCACCTATGCAATACTAAGGAAATCATGAAAACATGCACTGTTGGCGGCCCTTGAGGCCCGGAGTTCCCCACCTCTGCTATCGGAGAGCATGCTGTTTGTATCTAGTAGTCTGCTACGCCATTACAGAACTTTGTTTTTCCACTATATTGGTCTTTGCCTCTCAGATGGTGACAATGGACACTGTATGGCCCATCTCCAGCAATTGTCCCATATGGACAGATTTAGAGAATATGTCAAGCTTTTCCACATATACCCTAACCATCGGACAAAAATATCTGGGGCTGATTAACGACACATTGCTGAACAAGACGCAGCCATTCAAGTCTATAGGACTGAACTGCAGGACTAGACTAAGGTAAAGTCTCCGATATTAAACATCTCAGAAATCAAAGTGGTTTCTTATTCACAGATACATGTTGCCAAATCATCCTCTAATATATCAGAAATGTGAGAGAATGGCTGTGGTTACTAGGGATATACATTATGACAATGAAATAAAATAAATTCTGGTTTCTAAGAAGTGTAACCTTAGCAACAAGAATTCCAAAGACTGGTGTTATATACAGTGGATTGACAATGGGCTGACAGCTCCTGAGAGCAGTCACACTGCGCAGTTTCTTGCTGAAGTTTAGATTTTATTCTAAAACTTCTTGCTTTTTTCAAGTTTACTTGGAGTTTTCTGGAGCATGATGTCCTCTGTGCAGTGACAGCCCCGGTCATTTATAAGATGTGGCCTTTATCAAGCTTAAATGTCATACGGAAAATGCTTTTATAAAGGGAAAATGTTACTTATAATTTCCATGTCTGGTGATGATTTCAGAATTATGTTTTTGTATTTCACATTGAAGCAGTCCCCCATTGTCAAAAAAAGCAATTTGGTGAAATATGAAATATTGCCTTTCAGTATATGTAACTAATATCCCTCTGAAAAGTATCACGGCAGGAAATTTTCATTGATTTACCCCTGTGCCTCTTAATCACGGGACAATGGTGAAAATAAAATCTAGTGTACATGGTCTTGTAGCTCTTTGAAGGGACTAGTCACCACCAGTAAGCCCCTATATACAGCATTCTAGAATACTATATATGTCACCAGGCCAATCAGCATAGCATTAAAAAAAGCTTGTATTATACTCACTGGCGAGGCGGTGTAGTCCGAAGGGCATCGCTGGTCTTGATCCGGTGCCTCCCCTCTTCTTGCAATCGCCGTCCTCCATCTTGCTTCATTTGGATGACATGTCCTACATCATTCAGACAGTGTCCTCAATTTCACTCCTGCGCACATTTAAAGAGGACCTGTCACCAAACCAGGCATGGTGATCTAATTACAGCACTGGATGCAGCATGTCTGCTGCATGCAGGCAAGGGGTCCCCCAGCCCTTGAGCCCCCCTGTACCCCGATTAAATACACTTAGAAAACTTACATCCTGCAGCCAGTAAGGAGGTGGCTAGAGGCTGGAGCCGAAGGGCAGATTCACACCCCCTGCATGTTTAACCTGCCCACCGCTGCCAATCATTGTCTCCCTCGTCTGCAGTATAACACAGAGTTTATTTTAGAAATGGCCGCTTAGCCCCGCCGCCTGCGGTGACGTCACCGCTTATACCCGCCCTGCTCTATGGTTAACATAGAGCAGGGCGGGTATAAGCGGTGATGTCACTGCAGGAGGCGGGGCGGCCGGCCTCCTGCTCTGACATCACCACCTTTCCCGGTGGGGAATAAGCAGTGACGTCACCGCAGGGGGCGGGGCTAAGCGGGCATTTTTAAAATAAACTCTGTGTTATACTGCAGACGAGGGAGACAATGACTGGCATCAGGGAGGTAGCGATGGGCAGATTAAACATGCAGGGGGTGTGAATCTGCCCTTCGGCTCCAGCCTCTAGCCACCTCCTTTCTGGCTGCAGGATGTAAGTTTTCTAAGTGTATTTACTCGTGGTACAGGGGGGCTCAAGGGCTGGGGGACCCCTTGCCTGCATGCAGCAGACATGCTGCATCCAGTGCTGTAATTAGATCACCATGCCTGGTTTGGTGACAGGTCCTCTTTAAATGTGCGCAGGAGTGAAATTGAGGACACTGTCTGAATGATGTAGGACATGTCATCCAAATGAAGCAAGATGGAGGACGGCGATTGCAAGAAGAGGGGAGGCACCAGACCCCTTGTCTGGATGCAGCAGACATGCTGATCCAGTGCTATAATTAGATCACCATGCCTGGTGTGGTGACAGGTCCTCTTTAAGGCCGGCTTGACATCGCGGCAGCATTAGGTACGGGGCTGTCTGATGTGATTCGGTCAGCCCTGGACCCGATTTGCAAACAGAACCGGAAGGCAAATATGCCCTCTGGTCCAGTTTGCAGCCGGAGGCCTCATTTGCAGCTGCAGCTGCTGGAATTTCAAGATTACTGCTAGCAGGGAGCTAGCTGCGGTCCTGAAATCTGTGCAGGGGACAGCTGGTGGTGCTGAACTTTAGCAGCGCTTGCCCTCCCAGATCTGGGGCAATCCGGCACCATAGACTCCAATGTTTGGGAGTGCCAGATTGCCCCAAATCAGGGATTATCCGATTTGGGCAGATTTTTAGCCCCGGACACAAAAATATTGCAAGCAATGTTTTGGTGTCCCAAATCCTCCCGGACAGATGGAAACCGGATGGCACATAGCTGCCATCCGGGCCCATAGTGATGCATAACAGCAAAATCGGGTCTGGGGCTGTCAGGTTTACACCGGACAGTCCCGGACCTGATGGTGCCGCAGTGTGAAGCCAGCGTAAAAGCCAAAGTATATCTGTACATAGATACTACATGTACAATACTTTGCTATGCCCTCGGGAGAGCAGAGAGAAGTGTGAAAGAGCGTGATAGAAGATAGTGTGTGGGTGATGTAGGACGCATCATCTACATGAAGCAGAGAAGGAGGACGATGATCGCAAGTAGAGAGGAGGCGCCGGATCAAGACCAGTGACACCCATTGCACAGAAATGCCTTTTAGGTGAGTGTAATAAAAGCTGTTTCTTATGTTATAGTGATCGTCTTGGGGACTTCTATACAACATTTTAGAATTCTGTATATAGGGGCTTACTAGTGGTGGCCACAGTTTATAAGTGAAAAACCTGGGGAAAGTCCTTTGTAGGCTAGTATCTATTTTCTTAATCTCACATGGTAACATTTTCTATAAAGTTATCATTTTAGTAAATTGGCACCTTTACCAAAGTTACTTAGTCTGAGATTCTTCTAGTATACAGTCTGAAAATGCATCAAATGATAATGGGGAAGGGTCATGCTGGATGATAAATGTAGAGAATCTTCCCTTTTGTATGATACCACCCCACTTTTTGGTTGGCTTAATTTTCACAACTTCTTGATGCACACAGTGTAATATTTTCGGCCATGCCCATTTCCACAAGCTCACACTCGTTTCCATAATATCCATGCCCCATATCACACACAATGACGCAGAATTGGCATATTCTTTAATGGCTGACACTCGGTTATTGCACAGATTTGTTCGGGACACATAAGGTAATAAAGCTGGTGAATTTTTACAAGATAATATTATTCTCCATCTATAAAGAACACATTTTCAATATGTAACCATAACCTTAAAAAATAAACAGTTGACATTACGAAGAAGATAGAAGTTGCTTTCATTCTTCCCTATACATGATGCCCGCTATACCCACCCACTATACCTTTCATGTTGTGTAGAACTTACACTGAAAGAGTAGGGTTAAGACTTGCACATAAGTAGTGGCAGTAATAGCAAATGACTGTAGTGAAAATATTTGTACGGTATTTTCTTTTAAAAGTATTATAGGAAGAAGATAAACTCTAAACAAAATTTTGAAAGCACAAGATATATGATACTAATATGTTTTACATCTGGTATATTAAATAATTATGTCCTACAGATACAGCAGACATGGTAATGTATCATTTTTGTTTTACATAGGACTGCAGAAAAACCTGCTGCACAACGAACTCAAAAACACTCCCCCCCAAGATATTACATATTATTTACACACCAGTATAACTGTATAAGTTGATAACAGTATATATTACCTTTGCAGCTACTGATGAGTTTGGCTTTTCCAGTAGGTCCCAAAGCTTTTTCCGTTTGTCAGGGCAGCAAGTATTATCAAATTCTTCTCCTTCCCTCTCTCTTAAAGTCTCTGCTTCTCTTCTCAGTTCCTCATTCATTTGTTCTTTCTTCTGATGATACCTGGCCTGGCAGCAAGACTCCAAATATATTTCATCGATTCCCCAGTAGTCCAGCTCCTGGCCGAATGACAATGCACACATCTCCTCCATCATATGCAGTTTCCCTGTCCTATAGAAATTTAGTATAGAAGTAAAAGCTCCTGGATGCCGGTCAAAAAAATACTCATTTTCGTTTAGATTGTAGTCATCGCATACTTCCAGTAGACTCTCATGAGTGTTACAGTCTCTTAGCTTTCCTAGTCTAGTCCTTGGTAGACGGTCTAAAGTCCTCCATAAGACCTCGTGGTTTAAGCCTCCTACATTTATTTTCACTCTCCGCGAACATGCTTTGCTTCGAATTATCTCCACGGGCTCCGGTGGAAGAGAAAGAGTTGACCTTGAAGACTTTCTGTTGAGCCCTGGTGGAGCCTTTTCTGCCATATTGTGTAACACACAGGGCTTAGTTGAGCTTCTTAGAGTAGGTAGTCATGGGAAATGCAGATGAGATTTCACAAAACTTAGGCTGGTTACCGATAATATAGAGAGATCCAATTCAAGCTGAAATACACAGAAAGACAGATTAATGACAATTTTAGAAAATAAGATGTCCACAACACTCTTAAGTTCTAAATCAAGATTTTGCCATACAAAAGCAACAATCAAACTTGTATCGTTGTTCACTAATAAGGATGTGGGATTGCAAATGTTCAAAGGAGTATGGTCCACAGTGAATAGTATGATATGAGTCACTAATGTAGAGAAGTGAGAAATTACATTTTTTTTTCGGGGTTCAAGATGACAGCAAGCCAGGGTAGATGATATTCAGAAATCTAGTTTTATTAGTATTGTGACTTCGCAAATGCATTTCGGCGATTAACGCATTCATCAGGGAGCCATCACCTGATGAAGGCGTTAATTGCCAAAACGCGTTGTGAAGCCATAATATTACAGGCGGCATTACACGTCATGATATTGTGAACGATATTGCACCTACGTCACAGGTTTGGAGGCGTGGCTGCGATGTCCAAATGATATCTTAGTGTGTGACGCTGAGATATGACGACGATAATGCGTCATATCGCTCATCGCAGATTTGAGAACATGTTCTCAAATCTGCAGATTTGCGATCATGCAATCTGCTGATTTGTCTAGTGTGACACCGCGATAACGATGTGTTCCGCGATTTCTCCCATTCACTGCTAAAGAATGTAGTAATCCTAACGATCGCTATTCCAGATCTCACATCGGAATCGCCACATAGTCGGAGACGATATCTCGCCATGTGACAACTCAACTGCGATCCCGATCCGCATCTCCAAACGAGCGTGCTCATATGATGCTGCAGCGATATCGGTGGCGATATCGCGATGTGTAACGCCACCTTAACAAAGATTGATTGCTGAACATCATCTACCCTGGCTTGCTGTCATCTTGCGCCCTGAAAAAAACGCATTATTCTCTCTTTTCTATATTTCGATGCCCTCTATGGGTAAGTGGTGGGTGCAAGAGAATTCAGCTTGCTAAATTACTTAAGGACCTTCTGTAATGTCATGCCCCATGTGATCCAGTCAGCTGACCACTCCAGAGACCCATACAGTGTGCGGTACATGCCAAAGGCTAAATCCGTGGTTGTGCAGGGTGAGCAACCACACAAGGTTAGTAACTTTCAAATCCTGCCTCCCTCCTCTCACTCATTGGGTACACACAGGAGCGCCTCTCTTTTCTTTTTCTCTTTTACATGAGTCACTAATAAGCTTTTGTTCAGACACTGTAAATCTCACTTATCTATGTGACACGCTACCTATGCAAGCCTTATTAATGTGCAAATCTTATGCTAGCAGCCACCCCCTCCATCTTGGAAGGTTGTGTGTGGCTGTTTCATCTGCATTATGCCCTTGGATTGCCCCGATCTCTATAATGGAGTTTCTCTGCATCCTGTGTGTGCATGTATCATTAAATTTGGCTATTTGCTTGAGAGTTCTTTAATGTTCTCCTTAGGTTTTGTAAGGTATTGATATGACCCATATCAGATCTGCCAACTACAGGAGAGCTAAAATGGTGTGGAGCGCCACAGTGAACAAATATTAGTAGATGTGGTAAGTATTCTTCCCATCTTCTGATTATATTTGATGGTCTCAATTGTTTAGTTGCTTTATTGTTAAAATAAGAGGAGCACTGTCATTTGCATGTTAGTGTACATAGCTTACAATTTTCAAGTCTTGTATGAGTTTTCGGGATGGTTACAATTTTGGTAAAATATCATATTATGAAAAAAATAAATATGCAAGCAAACTTTATGACTCCCTTGTCACTCCAGTGTAACTACTCCTGAGCTCCTGGCTGATCTCTGCCATCTATCCACATGACCTCTGCAACCAATCACTGGCCTCAGGGCGGATAACATAAGATCGCTGAGTCTTGATATCACTGAGACTAATGGCTGCTGCAGGGTCCTGTGGATAGATGCCATGGCCACATCAAAGACATAACGAGATACCAGTAAGGAGCACAAAAGCAGCAGCACTGAAGTGACAGGTGTTTTCCTTGTTTTGTTATTTTCTGCTGCTTACTGCTGTTAATTTAAAAAATAAACCTTTACTAGAAAACGCTTTTAGCACGGGGTCGGGCAAGAATATGGCATCTGATGCGACTAATGACTCTCGGCTCAGGTTCTGCTGTGAGCGTGAGCCGAGTGTCACGTATCTTTGATTCGAACCTGCCATCTGATTATAGCTGTGGAGAGGATGAAGAGATTAATTTCTCCATCTCCTGCATTGCCAGCCTCAGTGTATATCTCACTGCACTTGCATGTCTGCCGACTTGCATTGAGTTGTATAAAGTAGTCTGGGTGCAAGTGAGTTGAGACTCGCTGACAATTGCAGCTTGCTGCCATTTTTTACTCAGTCTGATCAGGGCTGGAGAAAATATTGTAGATCTGAGCGGCCTGATTGTCTAATGTGGGGCTAATTACAGTGGGAGATCTTTTTGCTCTTGTGCAAGTGACTCTGCCTTTAAGCTTAGACTTCAACTTTTTTTTGCAATTTTTGTAAATAAATCCTCTAATAATTCAGCATACAACAAATGGATCAAATTCTCCTTCCAACCAAAAAAAATGCCAGAAATAAATACATCACACCTAATAAAGTTATTAAAAATGTTAAGGAACTCACTAATATAGTGATCACAAGTTTAAGTGATGCCATTGGCTACAGCAGTGACCTATACTGCTTGGGGATATCATAAAATGATCTTCTAGGATCTCTTGAAGTTTGATAACAGTATTTACATTTTCAGTACATTTAGATAAATGAACTTTACCGCCATTTCTTATTTTCAATGTTTTAAAAAGAAATAGAAGCAGAACAGACATGGTTTGTAAGTAATATAAATGCCCAGGCATTCATTGTGAACCTATCAGAAAGTAATGATGCTTTTGAGTAAGCTCCCTGAGCAGTAGTATACTGATAATAACATGATGAGGATTTGAATGCCCCCTCCCCCAATGCACTGCGGGTCCATTACTGGACCACTGGTTGCTCTTTATGGCAGCTACTCTAATTATAATAGGGAATTGTATTTTAGAAACTATAAGTTTAAATATGGTAGGTACTATAATATGAAATTAAAAAAAATGCTGTTTATTTCCAAATGATTGTGTACTAAAGCTACATAACCACATTGTTGTCATGTCTATATAACGCTAGAATGATGCCTCTGTTGAGCCCACTGGGATGGGGTACTCGGTACCGGACCAGGGTACTGCTTGGGATATCACGGCTGTCTTGGTGCGGACAGTGTCCCATGTTCCACAAGTAATGGGGGGATATTTACAGGGAGTTTGTCATGACGCCACCCACGGGTTGTGGTCAGGGTGACCACCGCTGCTGCAGAACCTCCGGGAATGATGTTGGGCAGCTGGGGATGTAATGGCTCTCCGCAGGTAGAGCTGGGTTCCCCGGGGCAGTGGTAGTAATAGTCTATAGATGGTGCTATGGATGTTGCAGGATAGGGGTAGTAGTAGAGATGATGGGAGTTTGTGAGGGTACGCAGGGTTTGATCACAAGAATCACACACACTCACGGTTTTGAAGTTTTCCAAGGCTTTAATGAAGTTGTTGTTCAGCAAGTACTGTCCATGGAGTCTGTACAGGGGCCAGGTTGCTCCCACCCTGAGCGGGTCCTCAGCTTCCCACTGCTACGCTGTGTGGGTGGCCCTGCTGCCGCTTTAGCTGGTCTGCTAGCCTGATTCTCCTCACAAGTACCCCCTTTGCTAGGCAACTTGAGTCTTTCTGTGAGCTTCTAACTCCACCGTGTTGCTTCGTTGAGGTACAGTGTAGATCTACAACCTCCACTATCCCGGTGTTTTCTGTGCTGCGTGTTTCATCCACAGATTCGGATCCGGTATCCGGTCTCTGCGCTATTCTGGGGTGAGTTATGAGGTAACTAAGTCTCCCAGATATGTTCCTCTGTTTCTTGTACTCCTCTCCTCAGACCCTGGCTTCAGGCCTGAAAGTAGTCAGTGGTTCCTGTCAGGAGCTCAGCACTGCTCCCATTTACAGGCCCTCCTCTTAGTGCTCCCTGCACTAAATTGAACTGTCAACTGTCAACTATCAACTAACTACTTCCTCCTCAGACCAGAATATATCAGGGAGCTGCTTGAGCTCCCCCTTCTGGCCTAGAGGTGCTAGTGCATTGTCCAGTGCTGTGTGGGGAGTTAACCCTTGTGATGTTACTGTGGCACATTAACCCCTGGGGTGCCACACCTCTGTTACCCAAACCTGCATAAAATACCTAATATAGCAAACACAAATGTAACTGTTGAACCATTATAGGGAATTTGTCACAAAGTTTTTGCTATCGCTGTAAGGAACACAATCTAGGCGCAAAGACACTTATTCCAGTGATGTGTCACTTAATGGGCTGTTTGCTGCAGTTTTGATAAATCACTATTTTATCTGCTACAGGTCTACTAGTCTTCTGAATGCTGAGTGTGGAGACATGGCGATCAGTTATATTTGATTATACTAGAAAAATGAACAGCTTCAGGTCACTTCAGGCAACAACACCCCAGTTTGCACAGAATTTCTGATCTGACATCTAGGATTTTTAGTAACAATTATAAAGGTATTGAAGTCCTGATGAGTTACGATGATATAACAGTGCAGGCTGGAGGCCAAGCACTCTGCCTTTCTGCAGGTTTCTGATTTCTAATTTCCATTATAAAATACACAGTACACGGTCTCCTAATGGATACTGAAGTGATATCAGCAACATTTAAGCATCATAAAGTAATAATTACAAAGCATTAATACAAACAATAAACGAACAGTCCAACCGAGCAATAAGGGCCTGAATGCTAATTATTTACTTTCCAGCTTTTCCCATACTTCCCTGTAAAGGTCTAAAATAACAACAACAATAATAGACCATGATTTGGCCTCATTTATTGAAACTATTGCAAAAAAATAAGTTTTACACTACAACCCTAAGGTCTTTCCCAGGTATAGTTTTAGAGTCACATGAGGCTTTCTGTATACATATGACTTATGCACCCAGCATGTTATGGGACCCCTAGCCCTGGTATCTGAACAGGTATCCAATCTAAAAGAAGAAAAAAATATATATTTTTGTTTCTATTCTTTCTTTTAATGTCCAGTCTAGTTTTTTTCCAAGTATTCATGAACTATATTTGTCTAAACTCTGAAGGACCTTCCAAGACATTCTGTTCTTTTAAATAGCATGGGAACTAAGGATCATAGATGCTCCATGTTTCTTCTGTAAATGACCCTCAGAATAACCATCTGCATATCATAAATTAAATAAGCTATCCAAACATGCAATATTCTCAGTGTTCTAATATGACGTCTTTCGGCTTAATAGGTCTAATAGTATTAACAGGCTAAAAGAGGTTGTTACAAGTTCCTATCTTCTGGAGCCCACTGCTCCCCACACTCTGATCATCCTGCTTTCCAAGGGTAAATGCGCTCCTGAAAACTCACAGCCAAACTGTGCACTCTCTACTAATGGAGGCAGCTAAGAAAAGAGCAGGGCCACTGAAGCTGGCCAGATCCGGGCAGCATCAAAGCAACATTTCTAAGATGTATAATAAGCAGCCTACAAATCTTCTCTCTTTGCATAGGAAACCGGCTACTTTTGAGGTGACCAGTAACCTTGATAATGAGCAATACACTGTAGGTGAAAGTACCACTTCAGCATTTTATTTAATTTCAATATTGGCATGGTACTTTAAATATAATTCCCCTGACCTCTATCTTATACTCACCCTCCAACGTCTTCAGCTGTCACCTCCGATCCAGTTGGTCTTGTACAGTTTGTGACCTGCAGTTCCAGTGTTTCAAGGAGCGCACCGGAGGTAACAACTGAATACATCTCTATTACAGCATAATTTTGTCCTCATTCTGACTCTTATAGAGATTCATTGGGAACTTGTGACGCAACATCTGATTTCTGGCCCATTAACAGTTATGGGCACAAGATGAGGCCTTGAAATCGGAGCGATGCCGAAAAAAAGGTTAAGATGCAGGAAGGTAAGTATAAGACCACGGACACCGGACTTTAAAGATTTAAGTCACTGCTCCAGGGCTCAAAAAAACTAAACAGAATGCTAGAGTGGTGCCATAAAATTTAGCGTTAGAAGTACACAAAAGATCATCTAAACAAGCCTGATGCATTCGGGAAAAAAGTCCTGTGGACCAATGAGTTTAAAATAGAAATTTTTAAACAGAATGATCAAAGGTATGTGTGGAGAAGAAGGGTACAGAATTTCAGGAAAAGAACATCTCACCAACTATTAAGTATGGGGGTGGATCAGTAATACTTTGGGAATGTGTAGCAGCCAATGGAACATTTCACAGGTAGATGGGAGAATGGATTCAATGAATGTTTAACAATTTTTCTATGCAAGCATAACACAATCTGTAAACAAGGTGAAGTTGAAAAGAGAATGGCTTCTGCAAATGGATAATAATGATCATAAACACACGTCCAATTCCACAATAGACTACCTCAAACGGCACAAGCTGAAGGTTTTAGAATGGACCTCACTGTCCACTGAAACCTCAAAAGAGAAGTAGATGCAAAACAACCCAGGAATCTCACAGAACTGGAAGACATTTCCAAGGACAAATGGATGAAATCCCTCAAAAAAAAAATAAATGTAAAGACTCTTGGCTGCTACAAAAAGCATTTACAAGCTGTGATACTTGCCAAAGGGGTGCTACCCAACCATGCAGAGGGCCCAAACTTTTGCATCGGCTCATTTTCCTTTATGTAAAATTTTCCTTTTTAAAATGTAAAAGATGAAAATATTTTTTATTTTTTGCATAAAATACAAAGGAAATCTGTCAGAATTACAGAATCACTGTACAGAATTACAATAGTCAAGGCAGCACTGATTCACTCCCGCCTTGACTATTGTAATTCTCTTTTAGTTGGCCTCCCCCACACTAGACTCTCCCCTCTTCAGTCCAGCAGCCAGGATCACCTATCTGGCTAACCGTTACTCAGACACTTCTGCTCTATGGCAGTTATTGCAAAGGCTGCCTATACACTATATGATCCAATTCAAGCTGCTTGTTCTCACCCACAAAGCTCTTCACAGTGCAGCACCCCCGTACATCTCCTCCCTCACCTCTGTCTATCACCCCACCCGTTCTCTTTACTCTGGAAGTGATTTTAGACTCATTTCTGCATTAATCTGACCCTCCACACCCTGCTCCAAGACTTTTCCGAGCTGCACCAATTCTCTGAAATGCTCTACCCAAGAAATTAGGTGTATCCACAACTTAGATAGTTTCAGGCGATCCCTAAAATACACATCTTTTTAGGTGGCCTATCATAATTCCTCGTCAAAGTCATCTAGACATAGCCTATTCACTCCACCAGTCTCAAGTGGTAGATCACAAATAATGGTGGTGCCACTTTTAACTGCTCCTATCTGTTCCCATCTCCTGAAGTTTGACTATACCCATCATTGTAAATAAGCACCTGTACCTTGTCACCCCACCGCTCATTTTAGAATGTAAGCTCTTATGAGCAGGGCTGTCAGTTTTGTTTTCTCTTATAATTGTATTATATTATCTTTGTATTGTATCGTTATGTTTTTTGGTATTGGTGTTGTATTTTCTAATTGTTTCCTATGATGGTTTAAACTGAACTTGTATTTGAAGCGTCTGGGGAATATGTTGGCAACATATAAATAAAAATTATTATTATCATAACTTTATCCATTTTAGAGATCATTTCATCTTCAACTTGCTTAATGTTTCACATATAAAAGTAATTTTGACCAGTGGGGGCCCTAACGTTTACACGCCTAGTACATGACTTTAACACTCTAACATTCCAGCATGTAATGTTGGGATTGATTTCTCTGCCATAAAGCTATCATCAACTTAATTTTCATCACAAGATCTACTTCATGCCGAGAACAATACCCAGTAGGTCTCCTAAGTCATCTCATTAATTCCACTCACTGACACAACTATTTACGTATATATACATACACTTTGTAATTAAGTTTTGTCAGTTCTTATATCTGCTTATATTAATCATTTGTATTGCCCTTAGGACACTTTTCTGATGAAAATTGCTCCTACTGTGCCCTTCTTGTCCTATACTAGTTTGCCTGGATGATTAGCTGTGTATAGTCATTATCTTATGTGCTTAATATAAATAAAAATTTTCTTACTCCCATATCAACAAAATATGTTCATAGATGGTCTGACTGCTTGGACCCCACAGATCTGATCACTTTTATGAGTCAGTAGAGCGGTAGTGTGCACACTTTGTACATACTGTAAGTGTGTTCATAGTTCTGCACTACAGCTTCCTTCAAATGGTTGTCACTGGACCGCTGTGCTCCTGATCAGTGTGGACAGAGGTCGGACCCCTGTGACCATACAAACCAATATCTATCCATTTAGAAAGAAATGAAAAAGCGGCCCTCACCAGAGAAGTAGAAGTCTTTTTTATTGTGGTTCAACGATTACATTTAGTGCAGGTAGGAGAGGGGAAGGAGCAGACGATGGCAAACGTTTTGCGCCGGGTGGTGCTTCTACGAGGACCTGTAGAACCATGATAGGGCATTCCTCTCTCTTGATTAACAGCACTCACAGTGCAAATTAATATATGCTCTCACTATGTGAGGCCTAGAGTGGACAGGTTACATAGGTACACCTATATGTGCTGCAGAGAGGAGGGGGTGCTGTGTGCGCCACTCCAAACCTCACACAGGGAGCGTAAGAAGAAGCATTCTCTGCAGACATTGCGCCCTAAGTGTAAGGGAGGCCTATTAATCAAGAAAGAAGGAGGCAGTTTTATGCAAATAAGAATAGAGGATTGGCCACTCAGTAACACCAAGGGTGCACCATCACTCAAATTAACATATTGAATAAAGTGCATTTTCTGAATAAAGGAGATGTGTAGAGATGAGCAAACCTTTTGAAGTTTGGGTTAGGTGGGTGCAGCCAAACTTTTTGGCGCACTTTTTGTGACCTCAAACTTGACCCGAACCTCAATAGAAGTAATTGATTGGCAGTTCATTTCTCCACCCACATATCACAGCAGTAAGTAAAACACTATTGGGGATGAGAAGGCATTTTTTTATTTTCAAATTAATTTTGGACACACACTACATCCAAAAAGAGTGCTTTTAATCCCAGTATGAGCCAATCAAACACTGCACATGGCTCACACTGGGCCAAGCACCGATGTACTTGACGACAGTGATGTTCACTCCAATGGATTGCAAATAGAAAGGACCTGAACTCCGAACAGGTTTGCTCAACACCAGGATGTTTGGTGACCTAAAGAGAACCTTGAAAGCTTCACTCATCTCTAGAGACAAGTCTAAAAGTAAGGGTACATATTTTTTAGGGACTATCTAACTCACAAAGCAGAATGCTTAGTTTCCTTTTTCTTTTCAGTGTTCTTTTTATTGAAGAAAAACACAGTAAGAACATCTTGCAAACAACATACAATATGTGTTTCCATTATGGCTTAAAGAATAGAAAGCATTAAAACCAAAGGTACAATTTATTATTATTATTATTATTTATTTATTTATATAGCGCCATTAGATTCCATGGCGCTTTATATATGGAAAGGACAGACAAGGACAATACAATGTATATGGACAATCAAGACATACAGCTAGAGGAGGGGAGAGAAACCCTGTCTGTGAGGGCTCACAGTTTAAGAGGGATGGGTGGGGATACAGTAGGAGGGGGTATCATTGCAGGTTGTAGGCTTGACGGAAGAGGTGGGTCTTCCGGTTTCTTTTAAAGGTTCCCAGGGTACGTGAATGTGTGATGTGTTGGGGCAGAGAGTTCCAGAGTATGGTAGATGCACGGGAAAAATCGGGTATGCGGTTATGAGAGGAGGAGATGAGAGGGGATTAGAGAAGGAGCTCTTGTAAGGATCGCAGGTTGCATGTGGGTAGGTACCGTAAGACCATGTCAGAGATGTGTGGAGGGGACAGATTGTGGATGGCTTTGCATGTCATGGTTAGTGTTTTAAACCTGGATCTCTGAGAAGTGGTGAGCCAGTGAAGGGCCTGGCAGAGGGGGAGACAGGGAAGTAGCGGGGAGACAGGTGGATTAGTGGGCAGCAGAGTTTAGGATAGAATGGAGAGGTGCAATGGAAGTAGCGGGAAGGCCGGTAAGTAGGAGGTTGTAGTAGTCGTGGCGGGAGATGATGAGAGCATGAACAAGTGTTTTAGCAATGACGTGGTCAAGGAAAGTGCAAATCTGGGAAATGTTTTGGAGCTGGAGTTGGCAGGAGGTGGCGAGTGCCTGGATTCGAGGCTTGAAGGAGAGGGAACAATCAAGGATTACCCTGAGGCACTTTGGCGTGGGGTATTGGGGAGAGTGAGCAGTCATTGACAAGGATGGATAGGTTGGGTAGTGGGGGAGAGCAACATGGGGGAAGATGATGAACTCAGTTTTTTCCATGTTCAGCTTAAGCTAGTGAGCAGAGAAAAGGATGAGATGGCGGACAGACTTGTGGAATTTTGGACTGGACGGGCCCAGACAGGTAGATCTGTGTCTCGCCAATGTAGAGATGGTACTGAATGAGAAGTCCTAGTCCAAGAGTGTAGCTAAAGAAGAGTAGTGGTCCCAGAACTGGGGTGGGGGACACCGACGGATTGGTGAAAGAGTGAAGAGGAGATGTGGGAATGGGTGACGCTGAAAGTCCGGTCTATTAGGTATCGGAAATCCATGTGAGGGCTAGGTCAGTGATACCAAGAGATTCCCGGATCTGAAGGAGTAGGGAATGGTCAACAGGGTCGAAGGCGGCAGATAGGTCATGGAAGAGAAGGACGGAGTAGTGAGGATTGCTCTGGGCGGTCAATAGGTCGTTAGTGACTTTGGTTAGGGCTGTTTCGGTGGAGTGGTGTGGTTGGAAACTGGATTGTAGGCGGTCAAAGAAGGAGGTGAGGTGGGAGGACAGTTCAGAATGGATGTCTTGCTTAAGTAGTTTTGAGGCAAAAGGGAGAAGAGATATAGGGCAATAGTTAGAAACAAATGATGGGTAGAGGGAGGGCTTTTTGAGGATGGGTGTGATCAAGGCATGTTTGAAGGATGAGGAGAAAATGCCAGTAGTAAGTGATAAGTTGAAGAGATGGGCTAGGGTTGGGATGAAGACTCAGGTGAGGCTGGGAATGAGGTGGGATGAAAGCGGGTCATGGACGCTGGTGGTAAGGTGTGATTTTGACAGAAGAGAGGAAAGCTGATCTTCTGTTATGGGGGAGAAGCAGCATTTGGAAGGAGAAGGCAGTGTAATTGAGATGGGAACCTGTAGGGACAGTGGGTCAAAGCTGTCTCTAATTATACAATTATAAAATTAAACATCATGTAGTCAGAAGATTCACGCATTGAGCAATGGGACATTGTGCTCAGTTGAGTCCTGTAGTGAAGCCCCAGTTTTGGCGCATTGGTGAGCCGTCTATATCTATGGCTGCAGATTAGTGAATAATTAACAATATTTATGGTGTTCCTACAGAAGGAGACTAAGTGAAATAGAAGAGAATCAGAGGTAAAGAGAGGAGATAGTGGAAAGTGAGCTCTGTTAAAGAAGAGAAAGTAGGGGAGGGGTGGGGAGGGGTCAGGAGGGGAGGGATAGGTGTTCTGGGGTGGTATCGTTAGGCTTGGGCACAGTTTATAGTGTGATTGTTGAGAGGTATTTGGGTCGGGACCTGAAGTGAGTCCACGGTTTCCATGTTTCTCTGAATGCAGTTGAGTAGTGATTTACTGATGCAGCTAGTTCTGCTGTTTGGTAAAGTTGGGCCACTTTTTGGTACAATTGTTGTATACTGGGTATAGATGCTGTTTGCCACAGTGTGGATATCAACATTTTCCCTGCTGCGATGATATTGCTTGCTAGGCGGGACGCTAGTTTATTATCTGGCCATGAAGAGAAATTTAGCAGTGCTATTTCTAGTGTTTACGTGACTCACTTGTGTTGGACCTCTATGATAGAACTACTGTAGATACTACCTCCCAAAAGTTCTGCAGGTTTGGGCATGACCATCATAAATATAAATATCCACCTTTCTTTACCTTGCATCTCCAGCTAGTGTCTGGTGCAGCAGGGTGCCATCTTTGAATCTGTGCTGGGGTGGAGTACCATCGAGATACTATCTTGAATTAATTCTCGAATCCTTAAGGTACCGTCACACACCGCCATATGGCTTCCATATCGTCGGCGATTTGATGTGAGCGCGCACTATTCGGGCACTTTTTTCTGATCGCTGTGGAGCTGTCACACGTAGTTATCTAGCGTGCGATCTTCGGCCATCCTGCGTCTCGGATATTACCTGCAGAAGACCGGAAGCAATCTTTCCTTTACACATCACCGCGTCACAAGCTACAATCATAGCAGCAATGTAGCCATACTGTTTCGATAGGGGCGTGCTAGAGTGTGTTTCACCGCGCCCCTATCACTTGATTGGTGGACAGACCTGCGTTCCCATTGGTCAGCCTTGCGTGAACGCATGGGTCATCGAATAAGGCGCCTCAGACACGGTCAGCCAATCGGAACACAGTATCACCCACCAATTGCTGCAGATGCAGCATAAAAAAACACTATCCAAGCACTCCTATGGGATTGATTTCAGGATCACTGTGTACGTCGCTATCGCCCTGTCACATGCCACAATGCGCTGAAATCGCATGGTGGATATCGCCTGATTTTACTGCAGTGCAGGGCAACTAGGCAATGCTCCACCAGTGATTCCTTGCCGTAGAATTGCCCAGTCACATGCCACTACGCACATGCGATGCGATTTCCACATCACCGAATTCGAGAATTGCCAGCCATCTCGCCAGCGATATGGCGGTGTGTGACGGTACCTTTACACATTGTGATGGTCCAAGAGATTCTTTATAAATGTGTTTTACTTGTGAGTCTGTGAATGTGATGCCTAGATCCCTTTCCCAATTTACCAGGTATGTGCATTTCAATCAAGAGTCTGCTCGAAGTAGCGCTTGATATTTTAATATTTTACTGATAGGACTTTTTTAAGTTGAGTAGTTCTGGTGCACAAAAGTGGTGCCTCAATTTGTGGGAGCTAACTCAACTATTACGAGCCTAGGGCCTAGGAATTCACTGTGTTGAGCGCTTTAGCCGGCAGCCCGCAGTGTTTTCTTGAACTGGTCTCCCTGAGATCAGTGAATACTTAGTTTTGTTGGTCTACTAGGCATTGCTCCCACCTAGCCAGAATCCTACTCCACACTGATGAGGGGCAACACCCCGAAACAGCTGTCTGTGGATGGATACCTGGCCTTGGTATTCTCTTGTTATATATTTAAGCTTGTAATGAGCTGGATATTGACTCATAGGGCCACTTAATATGGTGGTTATCATGGCTAGGTCCTTCACTAGAGGAAGATCTGGCTAGTCCTGTGTTGAGACTCCTAATCGAGGCTCCACAGACTCTATTTGCATATTCAAAATTCCCAGGGGGCAATGGGCCTAGGAATTCACTGTGTTGAGCGCTTTAGCCGGCAGCCCGCAGTGTTTTCTTGAACTGGTCTCCCTGAGATCAGTGAATACTTAGTTTTGTTGGTCTACTAGGCATTGCTCCCACCTAGCCAGAATCCTACTCCACACTGATGAGGGGCAACACCCCGAAACAGCTGTCTGTGGATGGATACCTGGCCTTGGTATTCCCTTGTCATATCTTTAAGCTTGTAATGAGCTGGATATTGACTCATAGGGCCACTTAATATGGTGGTTATCATGGCTAGGTCCTTCACTAGAGGAAGATCTGGCTAGTCCTGTGTTGAGACTCCTAATCGAGGCTCCACAGACTCTATTTGCATATTCAAATTCCCAGGGGGCAATGGGCCTAGGAATTCACTGTGTTGAGCGCTTTAGCCGGCAGCCCGCAGTGTTTTCTTGAACTGGTCTCCCTGAGATCAGTGAATACTTAGTTTTGTTGGTCTACTAGGCATTGCTCCCACCTAGCCAGAATCCTACTCCACACTGATGAGGGGCAACACCCCGAAACAGCTGTCTGTGGATGGATACCTGGCCTTGGTATTCCCTTGTCATATCTTTAAGCTTGTAATGAGCTGGATATTGACTCATAGGGCCACTTAATATGGTGGTTATCATGGCTAGGTCCTTCACTAGAGGAAGATCTGGCTAGTCCTGTGTTGAGACTCCTAATCGAGGCTCCACAGACTCTATTTGCATATTCAAAATTCCCAGGGGGCAATGGGCCTAGGAATTCACTGTGTTGAGCGCTTTAGCCGGCAGCCCGCAGTGTTTTCTTGAACTGGTCTCCCTGAGATCAGTGAATACTTAGTTTTGTTGGTCTACTAGGCATTGCTCCCACCTAGCCAGAATCCTACTCCACACTGATGAGGGGCAACACCCCGAAACAGCTGTCTGTGGATGGATACCTGGCCTTGGTATTCCCTTGTCATATCTTTAAGCTTGTAATGAGCTGGATATTAACTCATAGGGCCACTTAATATGGTGGTTATCATGGCTAGGTCCTTCACTAGAGGAAGATCTGGCTAGTCCTGTGTTGAGACTCCTAATCGAGGCTCCACAGACTCTATTTGCATATTCAAAATTCCCAGGGGGCAATGGGCCTAGGAATTCACTGTGTTGAGCGCTTTAGCCGGCAGCCCGCAGTGTTTTCTTGAACTGGTCTCCCTGAGATCAGTGAATACTTAGTTTTGTTGGTCTACTAGGCATTGCTCCCACCTAGCCAGAATCCTACTCCACACTGATGAGGGGCAACACCCCGAAACAGCTGTCTGTGGATGGATACCTGGCCTTGGTATTCCCTTGTCATATCTTTAAGCTTGTAATGAGCTGGATATTGACTCATAGGGCCACTTAATATGGTGGTTATCATGGCTAGGTCCTTCACTAGAGGAAGATCTGGCTAGTCCTGTGTTGAGACTCCTAATCGAGGCTCCACAGACTCTATTTGCATATTCAAAATTCCCAGGGGGCAATGGGCCTAGGAATTCACTGTGTTGAGCGCTTTAGCCGGCAGCCCGCAGTGTTTTCTTGAACTGGTCTCCCTGAGATCAGTGAATACTTAGTTTTGTTGGTCTACTAGGCATTGCTCCCACCTAGCCAGAATCCTACTCCACACTGATGAGGGGCAACACCCGAAACAGCTGTCTGTGGATGGATACCTGGCCTTGGTATTCCCTTGTCATATCTTTAAGCTTGTAATGAGCTGGATATTAACTCATAGGGCCACTTAATATGGTGGTTATCATGGCTAGGTCCTTCACTAGAGGAAGATCTGGCTAGTCCTGTGTTGAGACTCCTAATCGAGGCTCCACAGACTCTATTTGCATATTCAAAATTCCCAGGGGGCAATGGGCCTAGGAATTCACTGTGTTGAGCGCTTTAGCCGGCAGCCCGCAGTGTTTTCTTGAACTGGTCTCCCTGAGATCAGTGAATACTTAGTTTTGTTGGTCTACTAGGCATTGCTCCCACCTAGCCAGAATCCTACTCCACACTGATGAGGGGCAACACCCCGAAACAGCTGTCTGTGGATGGATACCTGGCCTTGGTATTCCCTTGTCATATCTTTAAGCTTGTAATGAGCTGGATATTGACTCATAGGGCCACTTACTATGGTGGTTATCATGGCTAGGTCCTTCACTAGAGGAAGATCTGGCTAGTCCTGTGTTGAGACTCCTAATCGAGGCTCCACAGACTCTATTTGCATATTCAACTATTACGAGTGACCTCGTTGCTAGATCATATGGTCTGAGTATCTGCTTTCTAGGTCACTCAACACCTGTGCTCTAATTTAAATTTTCTATGGGTTCAATTGAACCATTTTTAAGCTTTTAAGATTAAAAGTTAAGTTTTAGATCTAATTCTTTTGTAGCTCATTGGTTGTTAACCCGCTGTGTAACACCAATATAAGTGACCTCATGTAAGAAAAAAACTCCAGCTGGTGTGTTGATTATAATTTGTTATGGCTGGATTCCTTACCATGGGTATAGATACGAATCAATGGTTCATGGAAGCAAAAGAGGTATTTTCAAATGAAACATTCATACAAAAAAAAACACACCTCAACTTTAAATGGTGCATTTTGTGAATTAACTAAGGTGTATAAGAAGAGGACTGTATACTGGTGGGAGGTGCAATCTTTGGAGAGCTATCTAAAAGATAGGATTGTACCTCCACACCTAAGAATAGGTTTAGATATAAGAATCAAGCGCTGATTAAAAACTGGGAAAAAGAAGCAACAAACAGCTCATTGCAGTTTATGCAATTGCTTCTTGAGGAGGAAAGAAAGAATTTAGCTCTACATGAGGTCTTTTAAAGGAAGCAACTGAGTTCACAAAAAAGGTTCTCAGGGAACCCTGACTTTCATCAAAAGAAACAGTGCTTCAGAGTACGATTGAGAAGTTCCAATACCATCTTAAAGAGAAAAAACATTGATTTTATATCCAAGACTTACAAGACTTTGAGGAGAACAAGGTTTATTCCTTTCAGGGTAGAAATACGAGACCTAGTGAAACAGCGGCAGACTCTAGTGATACTGAACACTCTGAACAGGAGGGGAAACCAAAAAGGGAAAAACGGAAGGATGGAGAGGGAGGAAAATCCTAGACAACTTGGGTTAGAGGAGAAGGTATGGAAACCAAACACACTAGACCGCTTTTTTACAGGTAAGTGCGTCTGAAAACGGTGAGATAGTTCCAGTCTGGCTAGATATATTAGATTGAATCTGTCTCAGAAGTTAGTCTGAACTAAAAAAACACATAAAGGAATATTGAGATTTCACCATATCCCACCATATTTGTGGGCGCTATCTGACTCAACTATTACGAGTGACCTCGTTCCCAGTCACAGAAAAAGAAGTCTTCGGACTCCTCTCTTCCTTTCTCATGCCACGGGTGTAGTTGATTCAACTTTGCTTTATTCCCACATCATAAGGCACGACGTTTCGGACCTTACATGGTCCTTTATCAAGTACTTGGGAGCAGGAGAATAGGTGGGAGGGCAGTTCGGAATGGACGTGGAGTTCAAGTAGTTTTGAGGCGAAGGGGAGAAGGGATATGGGGGTGATGGTTAGAGGCAGATGCTGGGTCAAGGGAGGGTTATTTGAGGATGGGTGTGATTAAGGCGTGTTTGAAGGATGAGGAGAAGATGCCGGTAGTGAGTGATAAGTTGAAGAGATGGCTGAGGGTTGTGCGGATGAGGTTCGGGATGAGGTGGGAGGGGAGTGATTTGAGGGCACAGGTGGTGAGGTAAGATTGTGACAGAAGGGAGGAGAGTTGATCTTCTGTGATGGTGGAAAAGCTTCCTTTGGATGAGAGGGCTGGGCGGTAATGGGGGAGGACCGAGGGGACAGTGGGTCAAAGCTTTCTTTGAGTTTCTCAATCTTCCGTTTGAAGAAGGAGGCAAAGTCGTTGGCAGAGATGAAGGGAGAGGGAGGAGGTGCAGGGGGACAGAGTAGAGAGTTGAAAGTTTTGAATAGTTGTTTGGGGTTGTGGGACAGGGCGGTTATTAGAGATGAGAAATAGGCTTGTTTTGCGGTGGTGAGTGTGGCCTTAAATTTGTCGAGGGACTGTTTGCACATGGCGAAGTGCACTGCGGAATGGGATTTCTTCCATCTCCGTTTGGCCACCCTGGACACCCGGCGCTGTTTTTTAATGAGGGTGGTGAGCCAGGGATGCCTGTGTGTGTGGTTTTCGTGTATGTGATGGGGGCGGCCTGATCTAGGGCTGTAATTATTGAGGTGTTATTGAGTGTGGCAGCAGCGTTAGCGTCATGTGAGGAAGCTATGTCTGCAAGAGGGAGAAGGGACTCAGAGAATGAATGAAAGTTTAATAAGTTTTGTTTCTGCGGGGATACGTTTCGGAGAGGGGGAAATGTGGTGGGAGGGGAGAGTGAGGAGAATGTCCGCAGGTTGTGGTCGGATAGGGGGAGGGATGAGTTTGAGAGGTCAGTGAGGAAATAAGGCGGGTGAAGACAAGGTCGAGCTTGTGGCCATCCTTGTGAGTATCATTCTTGATAAAAAATAAATTCATTAGTGAACCATTGGGTCCACAGAATGCTTAGTTTAATATGTATGTTTGGGGTGACAGATTTCCTTTCAGGGGACTCTAAGAAGAAGCAGTACATTTCCATGATCCATTTAAACTGACTGAAACCTATGCAATCTGTCTATTCTTGGAAGTTTCTTAATTGAGGTAGGAAACAGGTCAAAGGAAGGAGGGAATGGAGAGATGGGGGAAAGGTTCAGATGATTTTTGACTTCATAAAAACAATGAGAATATGGCTAATATTAAAGCAGTTTCAAGTGTTCATTGGGCACCTAACTTTAGTTGTTAATAAGATGTTTCTGTCTACCAGAAATAAAAGTTTGCCTACAGTTTTATATTTATATTTAGGCTATGAGATGAAATCCTTATAACGAACCCCCCATAACATCAACACATCAGCATGGACAGCACAGTAGCTTAGCAGGGCTGGAGTACTGGGTTCAAATCCTACCAAGGACGACATCTCCCTGTGTTTGCATGAGTTTCCTCCGGCATCTCAGGTTTCCTCCCACACTCCAAAGACATAGGCCCTTTTCACATCTAAACCTGATCTGTGTTTTGCTTCATTTGCGTCTCTATGCGTTTTTACCGCTAAAAACACAAAAACACATGTGCATTTTCAAAATGCAAAAACGCATGTGTTTTTGCAAATGCAACCCTAGACGCAACAGCCTACGTTTTTGGCTGCGTTTTTGCGTCTTGAAAATGCACATGCGTAATTGCATGCGTTTCTATGGAATTTAATGGGGGCAAAAATGCATGCGTTTGGATGCATTTTTAGCGGTAAAAATGCATAGAAATGCAAATGAAGCAAAGCGCAAACCTGCATTAGATCTGAACTAGGCCATAGTAATCGGGAATTTAGATTGTGAGTCACAATGGAGACAGTACTGATAATGTCTGAGCTGAGGAATATGATTAATTTTGTACAATAATATCATAAATAAAATCTGAAGTTGTATACTATGAATATAAAAATATAAAGAGTAAAAATTTATCACCCACAATATTTTTTGTGCCGATAAAAGCTATACATGACAATAAAATGTATGGCTCCTGGATTATCCTTGCTATTCTCAGTGAACTTGGTAGGTTGCATAGTAATGAATAATGAATCATTTACAATGTGACAGCCGCCATTATATTTAAGAGAGAGGTACAATTTTAGTGCCTTATTATTTACTCTGTAACTCACCTATTGTTAATTTATTGCTGGTTGTCCTCAGTTTACCCTTGTTACTTTACATCTGTGAAAGTTTATAGATGTTTGAACTACTTTTTACAAGAGAATCACAATAATGTGGAAAATGCAAGAAAAATCTTTTGTTTTCAAGCACTAGGTATATCATGTAGCTAATTAATTTTAATTGCTCCCTGGAATAACCAGATTTTATACATGTCTGTCGACAACACAGATGTACAGGTGCATCTCAATGCATTAGAATATCATAAAAAAGTTATTTTTTTCATATTCATCATAGCGAAACACTATTATAGTCATTACAAACAGAGTAATCTATTTCAAGTGTTTATGTCTATTAATGTTGATGATTATGGCTTACAGCAATGAAAACGCAAAGGTCATTATCTCAGAAAACTTTTCTGCGCTGAACTCAAAGATCTGAGACTTTTTATATGTTCACAAAAGGCTATTTTCCTCAAATATTGTTCCCAAATGTGTATAAATCTGTGTTAGGCGGCCGTCACACGCTTCAATCTTGTGAGCGATATTGTTAGCGATCACATGCACGCGCGATCGCTAACGATATCGCTCACATCGCTGGTGAGCTGTCACACAGACAGACTCACAAGCGATGTGGACCAGCGAGATCGCTGGTAACCATGGTACACATCGGGTTGCTAGGCGCTACGCGTCGCTTAGTAACCCGACGTTTACTAACCATCTCCCAGCATAGGCTCTGCCGCTGGGAGATCGTTCATCGTGGTGTCACACACCACGATGATGCAGATTGATCAAGCGTTTGATCGCTTGATATGAGCTCCGGCTCACATATCTGCGATGTAACGATCAAGTGATTTTATATTGTAAAATCGCTTGATTACACGCAGCGACGCACAAACGATATCGTTAAGCGATCAAAAAGCAGATCGCTTAAGCATATCGTTCAAGAATTGATGCGTGTGACGGCCGCCTTAGGCTGAGTTCACATGTCCTGTAAGAATAGATCCTGCAGAATCCATTGGCAAAAAGTTGAGCAAACACAACTTTTTTTCCAATTGTTAAATAATTGATTTCTACAGCATCTCTTTTTTCTTTTAATATTGGAGTCTATGCAGAATGGATCTGGTAGTGGATTGCTATTCACCCATCCATTTTTCTTTCATATCTAAAGGATCCATTGTTTGCTTACTGCATCTGTTTGAAATGAAAGGCAAACAACAATCTACGTATTAACAGATATGTTCTCCTTTCACTCCAATGTTAGAAAAACATCCTGCAGAAATCACTTTTTGCAGAAAACACCTTTTATGCCTGCAATAAAGAATAAAGAAGTTTCTTTTTTTTTGGTTTATGTAACTGTATATTAAATGCACATCTCAATGGAGGTTTATTTCTAATGTCTATGTGTCACAAGTGTGTCACAGCCTGATGTGACCTCTGGGATCAGAAAGTCACAACCTTTAGCTGATGCAGATCCTCTTTTGTGCCTGCCTGTCACTTATCCTGAGTGGAAGCTTATTTTACCATCCGGTCCTGAAGGGGTTAAGGTGCCTTTCTAGCCTGCCCTGAGTAGCATATAAATTTTATTCCAGCTGCAGCCATGTCCTTTCACTCTATAAGCCTATTCCTCATTTGTCCCTGCACTGGTTATAGTTCATTCTTAGCTGACCTGAAAAGGAGTTGTTGTTGGAGAAAGCAGTGGTGATTTTCCATCATATACGGTGGAGACTCTCACTGGAGAATAACTGAAGTCTATGTTTTACCTGTTTCCCTGTCTTTTTTTGGTATGTTTGTCCCCTTGCACTCCTATCCCACTCCTCCCTGCAGGGGGAGAGGTAGATTAGTATTATTAAGCAGTATAGCAAGGTACGAGTCCCAGGCATCCAGACCATCAGGGGTAATCCTGCGGACAGCCTAGGGTCACCTAGCGTGAGGGACAGTAAGGAAGCCCTTTGTACTTGTTTATACAGTCATATTGTGACACTATGCCTACAGCACACACATGAGGGGAGATGGCAAGTACTGGTGAATGACTATTGGAAAGCACCACTCCCTACTAATACCTTCAGCTTCTTGCTGGAATCTGCCAGAAATAGCTTGTAGTTTCCCTGACTAGTATCTTGTCTTCTATTAGTGTTTTTCCTGTTTTACCCCAGCCTGTCTTTTGGATGCTTCTTTTACCTTGCTGCCATCTTGGTTTTGACCCGGCTCCCTGACTACTCAAACAGATCCTGATTTTGTCCATACCTTATCTCCAGCTTTTACCCTGCTTGGTGACATTTATGTCTCTGGGCTACTGCCCTTCCAGCAATCTCCTTGACCCTGTTGTAAATCCAGAACCCTGAATTTGGGATTATACCAGCCTATAGAAGACACCTGAGTTGTCTGGAAAGCTGCTATTTCTTACCATCTTTTCAGTTAGCCATTACATGCATCAACCACTGAGGACTCTCAGATTGTAATATATTTCTATCCACTGGCTAACACGATACAAAAATATATTTTACCTTATGTTACACCCACAAACGTAAATGTATTTTATTGGGATCTTATGTAATATATCAACACTAAGCAAGTATTTGTGAAGTGTAAAGAATGTAATACATGGTTTTCTAAATATTTTAAAAATGTAAATCTGAAAATTATGATGTGCACTTGTATTCAGCTCTCCTGAATTACTAATTTTAGGACCACCTTTTGCTGCAATTACTACTGCAGGTCTTTTCGGTGATGTCTCTACCAACTTTCCACATCTAGAGGCTGACATTTTTGCCCATTTTCTTTTGCAAAATAGCTCCAGCTCAGTGAGATTGGATGGAGATGGCTGTGAACAGCAATTTTCAAGTATTACCATAGATTATTAATGGGAATAGGAACTTTTACTATATTTTATCAGTGAAATCTCCTTTTTTCTCCTCGTGTATTGATTGTTTATTCTCAATTCACAGGTAAAACCTGTCTTCAGTGAAATCAGATTTTGTCATTACTGATAGGACCTGACAGCTGGTGCTCATAAAGGTCTATGAAGAATTGTTACTGTGATATCGGTCTCTAGTTCCTCATCCTTCACAGTCTGAAGAAGTGGCAACTCTCATCTCCTATCTCAGTAATGAGAAGATCTGTCATCACTGAATACGGATAATACAGATTTTATCTCTGATTTCAGAGTGAAAAATCAATCTAGGAGGAGAACGAAGCACATTTCTCTGAAAAGATTTATTACAATGTTCTTTATTTTTAAGTGTACTATTTATTTCTTTAAAATAACAGCTACTCTTTAAATATTACCTACACTATTGTCACTATTTTACTGCCTCATTGCATTAAAATAAAATAATGTAGAAGCTAATTAAGATATATTATAAAGATCCTTTTGTATACAGCTTTTTTTTTTTTAAATATTTATCTTTAAAGGGTTTGTCATTACTCTTACAACACCAGATTAACTCTAGATTAATCAATTTAGGACCCCAATTAAAATAAAACAATATATACCACCAGTGGCGTAACTTGAAGCTTATGGGCCCCATTGCAAAAGCAAACGGGGCCTCCATTAGTGCAAATCATTAATAGCAATAGTCTTTTTGTATAGTACAAAGGGACTTTTGGGGCCCCTAGGCTCCTGGGCCCAGGTGCGGTTGCAACCCCTGGAGCTGTTGTAGTTGCGCCCCTGATACACACCTTTCACAGCATTCAATATTCTGTCAGGGCTAAACTTATCTCTGCTGAAATAATACAGACTGTAGCCAAACAATGGCTGCTCATTGGCTGCCCTGGTCACCTGACACAACGTCACCTGCCGGGAATAGTGATGCTGACATTGTAGTAAGTAAGCTGCTGTGGAAGGTGAGTATCCATTTTATTGTAAGTCAAGACCTCAATTGAGTAACTAACCAGGGGTCTTTCTCTAATTTACAAGCCATTTAAGGTGTACAGGCATACAGCAGGTATTTGCCTACCACAATTAATGGAGTTGGCAATCAAAATTTATCAAGTTTTTACAGGAGAGGTGATATGTTGCTGATCTTGCAGGGTCCCACCATTTGGACCCCCAGTGATCATAAGAATGGGGTTACTGAGTGCTCTGAATAAATAAATCACAGGTCGTAGAAATGGGATTGTTCTCAAGTCATTCTGCATAGACCAGGTGGAGATAGTTAGGAGAGTAAAGGTGGCTTCACACCAGGCGACGTCACTAGCGACATCGCCGAAAAAGTGACGTATCAGCGATGTCGCTAGCGACGTCGCGCTGTGTGAACACGCGGCGCGACCGCGTTTTATCGCCAGTCGCAGGTTGACAGGTTTACGGGAAGAACCGTAAACCTGTCAACCTGCGACCTGCGATAAGGCTGGATCGCGCCGTGTGACATCGCCAGAGCGATGTCGGCGGCGATCCAGCCTATACCGCAGCGTTGCTGCGGTTCGCTCGCTGGGCTAAGCCCAGCCCAGCGAGCGATGTTCACCGCCCGCATCGCTGCGGTGTCGCCGGCCGCAGCGATGCTGTGTGACAGCTGGCCAGCGATGTCGGAACCGAGCGGGCACCCGCGCATCGCTTCCGACATCGCTGGCCAGGTCGTGCGTGTGACGGGACCATTACTCATCTACTTCTGTTAGGTCTCATTCAGACTCATCCATGATTTTTCATTTAAGCAAAAAATGGTTGGAGCTTCATCAGTGTTTTTCATAAGTATTTGGTCAGTGTTTGAGTTTTCACTGTCAGTGCTTTACAAGTATGAAAAAAAAATGCAAATGCTTCTCCTATACATTGAAATGTTAATCAAGGACAGCACAGGCACTGTACACTATGCTGTCAGTGATTGTCATAGACCCATACACTTGTATGGGTAATATTGAGGCATGATGCGGATTAAAAACTGACACATAACCATGATTTTTCATGGATCACTTGGTCTGCAAAAACCCAAACATCTGCACATGTAAACAACCCCATAGATTATAATAGGTATGTGGTCTATCTGAGGAAATACAGATCAAACATGTACATGACTCAAGGACATTTAAATGATACCTAGGTCCCATTGAGAATAAAGTGAGTCACAGAGCACATGAGTGACCTGTGATTTATTTCCACAGGACTCTCGGGAGCCCCCTGATATCAGAAATGTATCATCTTTCTTGTAAGTACGTGATATGTTTTAATTAAAGCATTCTCCATAAGGAGAAACATTATCCCTTAAGGTACCTTTACACGCCGCCACTGCGTGGTAGCAACTGCCTGGCAATGGGGATTTTTGTGCCTGTTGCGTTGAAATTGCTACGAAAGTGGCGGCGTGTACCGTAATTTGGGAAAGTCATCGGGTTCCTCGCAGTTGCTTCGGGTAGCTGTTTCCGAGCCGTGTTCAAAAATCCAAGGCAACACAAAGGGACAATTGCCATGGTAGTGGCGTGTAAACGGGGGACAGGGATGGAATCTGCGTCGCCTAGTGATTTCCACAGGGTGTGCCACAGTGTGCTGGATACCACGCCCCATCAGCGATGATTGGTGGGGGCTACTGTGTTCCCATTGGCTGTCCCTTCACAGGGCGCCATATTTAAAGAGCTGTCCATTCACACTACACAATTGCAATGGCGTCATGTATTAACCAGCCTTCCTGCGCAGGCTGGCCAATCATGACGCTATTGCGTTGTCCAATCAGCGTGTTAGCGTCACAAAATACACAACTCTGTCACGTCTATGTACTTGCGGCGCGAATAAACTTGCGGGAATAAAGAAACTGCTTTTGAAATTTTGCCTTCCATGTGAGTATTTCCTTGGGTATAGCAGCGCAGACCGTGATACACCTCTTCAATCCCAACTTTTCTCTGGACGTTTTTCCACGTGCGAGTGGTCGGTGGAGGTCCTGCAGCAGCTTGCTTATTGATGCCATGCAAACCAGTTGTGGGTCCCACAACTGACCAGGTGAGTGGATCCATAGCACCACCATCATGTTTTAGTGTCACTAGTGATAGGGCACTATTGCGCCTCTTGTCCCCCACCCCTCTTGTATTTACACATATTCCTTTGTGGATAGCGGCGTGTGAAGCGGTGACGGTATTCAACAGCAAGTTATCCGCAGGATCTGTGGGAACTTCCGGGAACCACGATACCTTCAGTTGACAACGCAATGGCGGCGTGTACATGCGGCAATGGCGCGTGTACATGCGGTATCGGCGATCATTAGCAACCGTTAAAAAATGCACGTGCACATGCGGTTGATACCGGTTGCCAGGGATAGCGGTGGCGTGTAAAGGTACCCTCAGGGTGCATACATTTACGATCAGGAAACGCAGCGTTTTGCACGCAGCATATTGCCGCTGTGTCCAAAGCGCTGCTTTGTACAGTACCAGCATTTCAAGAAATCCCATGCCCTCTGTGCTCTCCCACGCACGTGTTTCAGCTGCGGTGCCAGTTGCCATGCTCCTGCAGCTCCTGCAGCATGTTAATTTCATGCTGCGGAGTCAGGAGTGATCTCCTGCTGGTGAACGCAGGGAGAAGCCGCCCTGCACCCACCGTAGATCATGAGCACAGAACGGCTGCGGTCTCCTTGCACTCACCAGGACTAGAGGCACTGCGCCCAACATGCAGTGCCTCTGGACCCTGTGCACATACCCTCATATCCCCAGTCGTAGCCTCTCACCTAGACAAATCAGATCACATACTTTGCACAGACGAGTTGTAATACCCTTAAAGACTCTGCAAATAGAAATTCTGTTTTGTCTTATATCCTTCGTCATATGTCACGGCTCGTTAAAGGGTCTACGTTAACTTTTAGGATTGCTGCTTCCAATAGGTGACACAAGAGTTCAAGTTCTCTTTGAAGAGGTATTTACATATTTAATTTCCCAGAGGAGCATGCAAGGCGTTTATGTCTTCTCAAACTGGCACGCCACACTTAACATGTCAATCTCCATAAGGAGAAAACTTACCCCATTAGATCCCCAATTTAAGCAGCATCACTTAAATTTACCAAGAATAAAAAAAATGGTAAGGCATAAGAGTGTAGGACAGGACAACAATTTTTGTTGTAGTCTGTTACCATAAGAACACTTAAGCTCCGTCACACTAAGCGAGATCGCTAGTAAGATCGCTGCTGGGTCACAAGTTTTGTGATGCAACAACGACCTCAGCAGCGACCTCGCTAAGTGTGGTCATAGCTCTCCCACTGGGCAGCATGCATCGCTGTGTTTGACAGGGACAACGACCAACAACCTCAACACTACTCCCGAGAGTGACAGAGTCCCAACGACCGCCGTATCGTTGCTGCGTCGCTGGTGAGATCTGACTGTTTGACATCTCACCAGCAACCACGCAGCGATGCACCAGCGATCCCGGCCAGGTCGCATCGTTGTCGGGATCGCTGGAGCATCGCCAAGTGTGACAGTACCCTAAAAACCATGTCACATGCTTCAGTCTTGTGAACGATATAGCTTAAGCAATCCGGAATTTTGATCGCTTAAGTGATATCGTTTGTGGTTGTTGTGTGTAACTGAGCGATCTGTCAACGAAAAATCGCTTGATTGTTTGGTGGAAGATTTGTGAGCAGGACCTCAAATCAAGTGATAATCCGTTGAGCGATCTGCAGCATTGTGGTGTGTGACACCCGATGAACGATCTCCCAGTGGCACAGCCTATGCTGGGAGCTCGTATCCATGGTAAACATCAGGTTACTAAGCGCCGCGCGGCGCCTAGTAACCCAATGTGTACCATGGTTATCAGCGTTCTCACTGGTCCACATCGCTGGTGAGTCTGCCTGTGTTACAGCTCACCAGCGATGTGAACGATGTTGTTAGCGATCGCGCTGCATGTGATCATTAACAACCTCGTTCAACAAATTGAAGTATGTGACGTGGCCATTACTGTGGACAGGAGTCTTGTTTACAGAATATAAGTAAATCCTAGTCAAGAACTTAAAAATGAATGGACCAGCTGACACGTGGCCTCCCCAAAAGGTCATTAAAATGTGACCTGTAATTAGTTAAGGCATCTTTATGCGTACACATAATCACTTTTATGGCACAACTAACGCAAATTAATCCAGAATTTGCAGATCATATTAGCCTGGTGCCAGATGTCTGAACATTCTGTCCAAACCTAGTTGAATGCCCTGTATTCACAAAATCCCTTGTTTAAATGTACACGATGTGCCGCGAACATTAGCAGCGATAACCAGATGAAGTGCGCAGTATAACAAATTTTGATATGTTTTATTTACAGACTCATTTAATGGCTTAATCATCTATTTTCACGCTTTGAAGCATAATCCAATGTTTCTTAAGCATTTGTGTCATGGCCTTTAATACTGTGCTACATTCTGTCCTCTGACTACAACTTTAGCTATGTTAATTACCTACTTGTATATATTTTTGACTACGTTACTTCTGCACAATCTCCTCCAAACAACGACCTAAAATGGAGCCATTGCTTTATTGTAAATGAGTTAATGTTTTTTTTTTCTTGGCAAAATCCTCTCCTGTCCCTGGATGACATGCATTACATTTCAGGGCATACTTATAATATAGCATCATAATCTTCTCAGTGTGAGGTTAGTAGTTTACCATTATGCAAAATGGCCAAATACAAGATAGTTCCGGTCTAATGCATAAAGCCATAAACATGTAAGTAAATTACAATTATGCATCAAAGCTGTGAAGAGAAGCCCCGAGACGGATTATAAACTCATTACTGCATTATCATGTATTTTCCTGACAGCAGATCAATTCTTGGCAGATATGTGACTTTTACTAAATTACTGTACACAAGGAGTTTTCAAGTTGGACTAAGACTAATGATCATACCAGACCCTGCCATGATTCTTGGTAATGCATGAGCTGTGTTCGATACTATACACTCTCTGGGGAAATTATGAGCTAGTTGTACAAATACAGTGGCATGCAAAAGTTAGTACACCCCTGGTCAAAATTGCAGTTATTGTGAACAGTTAAACAAGTTGAAGATCCAATGATCCCTAAAAGCATAATATTAAAGATGACACATTTCCTTTTTGCTTTAGGCAATTAAAAAAAAAATCTTTAACAATTTAAGAATTGCAAAAATGAAAATGGGCTGATGCAAAAGTTTGGACACCCTTGGAAACTTGTGTGCTCAGATAACTTTGATCAAGGTTTCAGACCTTAATTAATGCCTGTTAGGGTACCTTTACACGCCGCGACGGCAGGCTGGATACATCGCGCTACTTCGCGTGCACGAGCACGCTCAAACGGCTACAAACGGTCAACGCACCCTCTTTACACGCCGCGACAAGGTGCGCTACGCCACGCTACATCTATAGCTAGCTACATCGCCGGGTGTCTCAAGTAGCCAGCTGTAGCGTAGCGTACCATGTTTACACACCGCTCCAACAAGCTACTATGGGCGGACCCGGTGCAGCAGGGATAGCACATAGGCGTGCAACAATCTTGGATTACGAGCCGTCCGTATGATGATAGGACAGCGCAATATCATCAGGATTGGCCAGGCATCGCAGGAGGCTGGTTAATGCAGCACGCTCGAGTAATTGTGTAGTGTGACTGGTCAGCTCCTTAAATATCCCGCCCTATGCTGCGACTACCAATCATAAAGCAGGAGCGACCTCCAATGATCGCAGATGGGGCGCGGTAACATGGCGACTGTGTCACGCCTTAGATACATGGCAGCCACATCGCCGGGTGTCCAGAGTTGCCTTCCGTTGCTTCTTTACACGCCGATACAGCTCTCTACAATCGGCGATGTTGCCTTAAGTTTATGAGCAGAGCCCATAAACAGATGTATCTATCGCCGGCTGTAGCGTCGCCTCTTCAGACGCCGCTACTACAGGCGATATGGACACTACAAGCTACAATTGTAGCTTGTAGCGCGATGTATCCAGCCTGCCGTCGCCTATGCACGCCTATGTGCTATCCCTGCTGCACCGGGTCCGCCCATAGTAGCTTGTTGGAGCGGTGTGTAAACATGGTACGCTACGCTACAGCTGGCTACTTGAGACACCCGGCGATGTAGCTAGCTATAGATGTAGCGTGGCGTAGCGCACCTTGTCGCGGCGTGTAAAGAGGGTGCGTTGACCGTTTGTAGCCGTTTGAGCGTGCTCGTGCACGCGAAGTAGCGCGATGTATCCAGCCTGCCGTCGCGGCGTGTAAAGGTACCCTAAGGGTTATGGCTTGTTCACTATCATCGTTAGGAAAGATCAGATGTTGCAAATTTCACAGGTTTATTAAAACCCAGCCTCCTCTAACCTAAAAAAAACTGCAGTTATGGGTTCCCAGCACTCTGAAAATTAAAATGGTGGAGGCTCAAAAATCAGAAGGCTATAAGATGATAGCAAAGTGTTTTCAAGTTCCTTTTTCCTCATTTTGAAATGTAATTAAGAAATTGCAGTTTACAGGAACGGTGAAGGTCAAGATAAGGTCTGGAAGATCAAGCAAAATTACAGTGAGAGCTGCTTGTGGAATTGCTAGAGAGATAAATTAGAACCCCTACTTGACTGAAGAAGACCTTTAGGCAGATTTGGCAGACCATGGAGTTGTGGTACATTATTCTACTGTTAAGAGACATCTGTACAAATTTGGCCTTCATGGAAGAGTCATCAGAAGAAAACCTCTCCTGTACCATCAACATAGAATTCAGCCTCAGAAGTATGTAATAAAATACCAAAACAAGCCTGATGCATTTTGAAGAAAAATCCTATGGACCAATGAGGTTAAAATAGAATTCTTTGGCCACAATGATCAAAGTTTTGTGTGGAGAAAAAAGAGCACAGAATTTTAGGAAAGAACATCTTGCCAACCATTAAGCATGGGAGTAGATCAATCATGCTTTGGGGTTGTTTTGCAGCCAATGACATGGGGAACATTTCCCGGTTTGAGGAAAGAATGAATTCAATGAAATTTCAACAAATTCATGATGCAAACATAACACCATCTGTAAAAAAGCTGAAATTGAAAAGAGGATGGCTTCTACAAATGTATAATGATCCTAAATACATGTCAAAAACCACAATAGACAAAAATAGACTCAATAGACACAAGCTGAAGGTTTTACAATGACCCTTGATCTGAACATCATTGAAAATCTGTGGCTAGACCTCAAAAGAGCAGTGCATGCAAGATAACCCAGGAACCTAACAGAATTGGAAGACTTTTCCAAAGAAGAATGGATGAGAATCCCTTAAACAAGAATTGAACGACTCTAGGATGGCTACAAAAACCTTTAACAAGCTGTGATACTTGCAAAAGTGTAACCCTCTGTACCTGCACGGCATGTAGTGTCTGCTTTCTACTTGTGCTAAATAAACTGTACTATTTTCCATCTGTACTATGTGTACTGAACTGCTCTATGTGTACCACATGTACTGAACTGCTCCCTACATGGACTACATGTACTGGACTGTTCCCTACGTGTACTACATGTACTGAACTGCTCCCTACGTGTACTACAAGTACTGATCTGCTTCATACATGTACTACATGTATTGAACTGCTCCCTACGTGTACTACATGTACTGAATTGCTCACTATGTGTACTACATATACTGATCTGCTCCCTCTGTGTACTACATTTACTGAACTGTTCTCTACGTGTACTACGTGTACTACGTGTACAGAACTGCTCCCTACGTGTACTACAAGTACTGAACTGTTCCCTAAGTGTACTACATGTACTGAACTGTTTCCTATGTGTACTACATGTACTGAACTGCTCCCTACGTTTACTACATGTACTGAACTGTTCCACAAGTGTACTACATGTATTGTGTAAGTGTATTACATGTACAAAACTATTCCCTAAGTGTGCTACATGTACTGAACTGTTCCCTATGTGTACTACATGTACTGAACTGTTCCCTAAGTTTAATACATGTACTGAACTATTACCTAAGTGTACTACATGTACTGTACTGTTCCCTACGTTTACTACATGTACTGAACTGTTCCACAAGTGTACTACATGTATTGAACTGCTCCCTAAGTGTATTACATGTACAAAACTATTCCCTAAGTGTGCTACATGTACTAAACTGTTCCCTAAGTTTACTACATGTACTGAACTGTTCCCTAAGTGTACTACATGTATTGAAATGTTCCCTATGTGTACTACATGTACTGAACTGCTCCCTATGTTTACTACATGTACTGAACTGCTCCCTACGTGTACTACATGTACTGAACCGCTCCCTACGTGTACTATATGTACTGAACTGCTCCCTACTTATGCTTATCCACATGTACTGTGTAGTGTATTGTTCAGTCTCCACCTTTACTACATGTACTGATCTGCTCTCCACCCACATAAGGCTGTGGTCACACATAGAAATCCGTTTTTGGAAGTGATTTTCATCACCAATCCGTTTTTTTTCTGGGTGCTTTTTGAGCCTCCTGCACTCCTGAACGTTTTTGGACTTTTCATTAAAATAACGCATGCGCGAACGCATGCGCAAACGCAAGTGCGCATTTGCATGCGTTCGCGCATGCGTTTCCCATAGGGCCCCATGTTAAAAAAAACGCATGAAAACGCATGCGTTTTTTAAATGATGCCAAAAACGTTGCATGCAACGTTTTTGACTCAAAAACGGACAGGGCAATGTTTGGAGCTCCATAGAAAAATGGACAGGGTGTTTGGCTATGTTCACACACAATTTGCGTTTTTTTTAGCACTCTTAAAAGCAATTGCGTTTTTTTAAGAGTGCTAAAAAATGTCCCTTGTGTGTCTGAAAGGATTTGCCACGTTTTTGGACTTAGTCATTTTTTCACCAAAAACGCAGGCAAAAACGCAAGCGTTAACGCAGGATGCATAAATGTGCCTTTCAAAAACGCATGCGTTTCCCATAGGGCCCCCATGTTAAAAAAACGCATGTGCGTTTTTTCAAAAACGCATGCGTTTTTTTTTAACATGGGCCCCTATGGGAAACGCATGCGTTTTTGAATGGCACTAAAATGTACTAATGTACCATGCGTTTTTGCATGCGTTTCCCATAGGGCCCCATGTTAAAAAAACGCATGCGTTTTTGGAAAAACGCACATGCGTTTTTTTACAGCACCCAAAAACGCTGCATGCAGCGTTTTTTGGACTAGGGGTAAAAAAACGCAAATGGAGCTGAAAAACGCAGCTACACTCAAATGTACCCTGCGTTAACGCACCTGCGTTTTTTTTAACAGCCCAAAAACGCAGAGATGGTCAAAAAAAACGCATGTGTGTGAACATGGCCTTTATTACATCCAATCCGTTTTTCTGTCAGTTTTTGGACTTAGAAAAAAAAATGAGAAAACTGAAGCCAAAAACGGACTGAGGGCTTATGTGGAACCCCAGCCTTACATGTATTGCAATGCATTCTTCTATTGCTGAATGCACAATAATGTGTTCTACCTGTTCGACATGTACTGTATTGTTCTCTATTTGTACTTTATATTCTGAACTGCTTCCTACCTGTACTACCTTTCAAATAAAATGTATGGCTATGCATTTAATTAAAAAAATGCAGATATGTAATGAGAAGACACTGGCACATCACATTACCAATTTATTTCAACTTATTTCAACCATGTAAAATTATGTTATGTATTTTCATGATATTATCAAATGTTTTATTGTTAAGTTGTAGATAGTTTTAAATATATGTCATCTTTGGTCAGCACCGGAGTCAAGTGTCTCCTATGACAGAGAAAGCTGCAATATCCAATATTCCTTATATTCTCCATTCTCACTAACATCAGCCTATCAGCCCAGCTAAGCACCAGCATGAAACCGATATCTAGAGGTCAACGCGTAAATGGACACACATTTTCCATGAAACACTTTGGTGCCCAACCCTGCTGTCTGCAGCGTAGAAAATGACAGGACCAGTGTAATGTGAGGGCATCTGCACGTACTGTTACCCTAAGTGTAACTCTGGGCACTGCCTTTTTTTTTTTATAATTTAATTAAGATTTTAGGGGATCATGCAATTATATATTTTATCATGGTAAAGGATTACGTAATTCACAAGCAAATATGCACATGTTCTGTAAAATTATAATGCATTTTCTTTAATCCATCATCAATGTACGGTATCTAAAAAGCTACAGAATGTATAAAAAATAGAAAAAACATGACATACGGTAACACAAAATATGTCCAATCAGAGCAATTTCCTAGTTAATTAATTCTCAGTTTTCCTTGTCTGATTTTGAGAAATTCCCTATTTGCATTACATTCCCAAAGAAATGAAGATTTATCAGATTTTTTGTATATATAATATAATATATATATATATAATGGATGCTAGATTACAGGAGTTTCACTGTATTCTCATTTGTAATAGCATAAAATGGAGGATCACATTCTAAGAAATTCCTGTGCGGCCTTAGGGGGCGCTCACACAGTGTCTCTTCCTTTGTAAGTGGCCCCATCATTATGTCCTAATACCCCTCCCCTTGCAAAATGGGATTTTGGCTTATGCACCATTGACTATAATGATGCAATGGAGTTACAGTGTGTTCTGTCGTACCTCATTTTCACCATATACACCTATTGGAAATAGAAAGCAAGATGTTTTCCTTTTAGAAATGAGGTTCCAAGCATAAAGTTTCATTTTAAAGTTGTAACCCTATTCAAACCCTAAAATGCTAACAAACGTGATGGACAATGAGTCTAGGGCCTTATTTGTGTGCAAGGTTTTTTCTCTCTAAGACTAGGGTCACATCTGCGGTTGGGCTTGCAGATCCTGATCTGGTTTTGAGCATTAAAAATGTTATAAACCGCATCCGGATCCGCAGACCATAGGCTTTAATAGAAAAACCGGATTGCACTATTTGCAATCCAGTTACCGCATCCGGTTTTCCAGCTTGCGGTAAAAATCATGCAGGTTGCATTTTTCGCAGCGGTTGAAAAACTGGATGCGTTTTTTTTAAACATGGGCGCCTATGGGACTGGATCCGGTACCGCAAGGTACTTAAATGTACCTTGCAGTACAGATCCGGATCCGGATGCAGTTTTTAAAATTGCAAAAACCCACATTCCAAAACCGGAATGCGTTAATGCCTCCAGATCCTGAATGAGGGTTGCAATTTTACTATCAAAAGATAATATGAAGGCACACGGTAAAACTGCATCCGGTAATGGATGTCGGTTACCGGATTGTGCCTTTTAAGCGTGACCCTGGCCTAATGCAAAAAAAACAACTATTGTTCATGTCACTATTTTCATCTGTTGTTTTCCATCTTGTAGCATTAGGTGTATTTCAGATGTACGTTCTTCAGGTACGTGTTCCAATTCTGTTTTTCACGGATAGAACATGTTACCATTGTAGTCTATTGTGCTATTCACATGTCTGTGTTTTTAAAGAGAACCTGTCCCTCCCCTGGTGCTTTCAAAAGTGAAAGTACCACTGTATGCAGCATGTATGCTGCATTCAGGGAAGGGGTCTCCCATGTCTCTATCCCCTGTAACAGGTAAAGAACACTTTTGAAAGTTTTATGGTAAGAAGTCTGGAGGGATTTACTAATTTCTCACTCCTCGATGTTCACAGAGTCCTCCTTCCCCCTGCCTTTCAGTGATGCCTCCTGCCTGTGTGGTCTGGTCCCGGCTGCTGGAACGGGCATGTGCGGGAACATGAGCTCTAGACTCCGCTATACTAAGGATTATTATGCAGCATAATCTTTAGCACGGTGGGCTCTGGCACTGACGTTCCTGTGCATGCGCAGTTCCAGCAGCTGGGACCAACACAGGAGGAGGTGGCACAGAGAGGCAGGTGGTGGGGGGACCTGTGAACATCGAGGAGTGAGAAATTAGTAAATCCCTCTGGACTTCTTACCATAAAACTTTTAAAGTGTTTTTTTACAGGTTACAGGGGGGTAGAGACATGGGAGACCCTTCCCTGAATGTAGCATACATGCTGCATTCAATGGTGCTTTCACTTTTAAAAGCACCAGGGGTTGACAGGTCCTCTTTAAAAACACTATGGCTGGTGCCAAACCAACACAGCTCCTCTCCCACAAAACACTGAACATGGTGGTGGCAGCAGCATGATGTGGGGATGTTTCTTGGCAACAGAGACAGGGAAAATGGTCTGAGTCGAGGGGAATATGTATGGTGCAAAATACAGGGATACTTGAGCAAAACCTGTTTCAGTCTGTCCGTCATTTGAGACTGGGAAGGAGGTTCAACTTCCAACAAGGCAATGACCCAAAGCATACTGCTAATGCAGCACTCGGGTGGTTTAAAGGGAAACATGCTCTTGGTCAATGAGCTGAGAAGACATCTTGCTGCTGTGCTGAAGCTTCTCCTGGAGTTCTATTGATATGGGAGAAGCTGTGATCACGACCCATGGGTGGAGGTAGGGGCCCTCAGCCTAGGGCTAATCAGGAGCTTATGGTAAAAGGTGGCGGCTTGGAACTCCTCACCATCAGAGGTACCGCTGAGATCAGGGCGAGCCAGGGACCCCATCATCAGGGTCAGATTAGTCTCTCCTGACCCCCTTTGCCCATCACACCATCAAAATTAAATGATTCCCTCACCTCCCAAGTGTGACATTATAAACGGCCTATAACTGTTTTTTTTCTCTGAGCCAATATGTCTCAGACATCCTCTGCAGATGCCTTCTCACAACTGATGCAAACTATCTCAGCTGAGGTCACTGATCTACAAACACAGGTGGTGCAGCAGCTGCAGCAGGTTGTTGAGTATCTGGCCTAGGCTCACGCCCAGGCCATACCTGAACCCAAGATATCCCTTCCATATAGGTTTTCTGAGGGGAAGAGATAAATTCTTGATGTTCAAAAAATATAAACTTTATTTCAGGCTTCATCCCCGTTTATCTGAGAGCGAGGAACAGGGGTGGGGATTATAATCTCCCTTCTTAAGGGAGATCCCCAGACCTGGGCCTTCTCCCTCCCGACCGACTCACCATCGCTGCGGTCAGTGGATGGATTTTTTGCTGCTCTGGCTAAGGTGTACGGTGAACCAGACAGGGTGACTCTTGCTGAGTTAAACCTCCATAAACTCAAGCAGGGGCCACGAGCAGTGGAGGAGTACTGCTCTGAATTTTGGAGGTGGGTGACTGACACCCTGTGGACTGACCCTGCCCTCAGGAGACAGTTCTGTTTGGATTTGTGAGCCAGACTGCAAGACACCTTGGTTCAGTACACCGCAACTGAGTCATTAGAGGCTGCGATGTCCCTGGCCAAGGCTGACAGACGTCTGAGGGAGAGACCGAGACCACCTTTGTCCCCTGTGGCTATTCCTGTTGAGGAGGCTCCACGCGATGAACCTATGTAGTTGGGGGCAGTAGGCCCTCGTGTTAAACCCCCTGTAGTTGCAGTTCATCAAGTGGGAGGAGCTTTTTTTTACTGCCATCAAGCTGATCATTTCATCAAGGTTTGTCCGCATCGGTCCGGGACAAATAGGCAGTCTCAGACGCAGCCTCCCTCGGGTCATTTGGAAGGAGATGACCAGAGGGTTTATATCTCCTTTTTTTTAAGTCTCTGTTCACACTGCCTGCCAAAGTGCTGGTTGATGGAAAAACTGAGACTGTATCGGTGCTAGTTGATAGCAGAGTTGGAGTTGTTCTTATGGATTCTTACTTTGCGCAAACTCATGGCTTCATCTGTAGCACCTTAGCAAGACCCGTCTCCGCTATTGACTCAGTTCCGCTCAGCCAGAAAGTCATATCCCAAGTTGTAAATAATGTGAACTTGACCATAGGAACTCATCACCAGGAGTTCCTCTCTTGTTACATCTTGGAGAATTTACCAACCTCCATTGTCTTGGGTCTCCCTTGGCTGAGAAAACACAACCCGGTAATTGACTGGTGGGCCCGTGAGGTGGTTCGCTGGGGTATTGCCTGTGAGTGTACTTGCTATGGGTACTTCTATCTCTGCCGTACTGGTGGCATCTACACCAACTTCTTCACTCAAGGAGGTTTGGAGTTTACCTGGGGATGGGGGTGGAGTGCACATCATGCTCTTAACTCCTGAAGCCTCTGGGCATCGTCCTAGGAAGAGGGGCAGAAGAAGGGTGGTTGTTTCTACTGTCCATCCCAAAGGAGGGAGTCTGGGGTTCAGAGATCGCGCCTGATATTTGCCTACCTAAACCTGCACCCTCTGACTGTGCCCACATGTGTGGAAATAAACGTACAGGTCCAGACCTGAGCATGAATGAGTATGTGTGGGTGTTGTTCAAGCACGTCAGGTGGAGGCCTGCTACTGGGGCTCCTAGTTACGGGGATTGTAGGACCATTTTGGATATCGGCGATTTGCAATCCTGTGCTGTACCGACTTGACCTACCCCCAATTTTGGCAACCTGTAAAGTTATTCATATCTCTTCGCTTAGGTATGTGAACTTTTTTCGGATGTGTCTGTTGTCAAGTCCAGAGGCCTCTCTTAAAGGAGGGTGTACTGTCACACACTTAGTTTGTGCTGACATTGCCAGATGCTGCTGTATGTGTTGTTTTCCTTTAAGGGCTGCATGAGGTATTGGAGTGAAGGTCTTGCCTCCTGTGTTGTGCTCTAGAGCTGCACTCACTACTATGTTTAGCTGCTGGTTAAGGGTTGAAATGTGACTCACCCTGGCTTTAAATTGCCTTCCCTCACCTCTGTCAGACGCAGTTTATAGAGTTAGTTGGCTCTTGGTCATTGAGCTGAGAAGAAGTCTTTCTGCTGTGCTAAAGCCTCTCCTGGAGTTGTATTGCTGTGGGAAAAGCTGTGATCCCTGAAACGTGGTTGGAGGTAGGGGCCCTCAGCCTAGGGCTAATTAGGAGCTTAGGGTAAAAGGTGGCAGCTCGGAACTCCTCACCGTCAGAGGTACCTCCAAGATCAGGGCGAGTCAGGGACCCCAGCATCAGGGTCAGATTAGGCTCCCCTGACCCCCTTTGCCCATCACACCATCAAGTTACCTGATTTCCTCACCTCCCAAGTGTGACACCTCCGATTCTGTTTACTGCTGTCTACAGTGCTGAAATCTGCCTGTGTGTGCAGTGCTGCTATCCATGGTGCTGAACGTTCAGCTGAGTCTCTGAAATGCTGCTGTTCATGGTGCTGAATTAGCGTGGCAGCATTTCAGAGCCTGTGCTGTGATTTACAGCAGATCCGGGAAACTATCCAATTTTTTAACTGATCCGGCACCCATAGACTCCCATGTTATGGGCGCTGGATCGCCCTGGATCCCGGAGGATCTGATTTTGCCTGATTTTTGCACTGAAGCCAAAAAAGATGCAGACTCTGATTTTGTGCCCGGTGAAAAACAGGACAAAATCGGATCAGGGACAAAAACCACAAAACCAGATGGCCAAATAGGACCAATCCGACACCGAAGGGACACATGGGGTAAAACCGGATCAGGTTCTGTCTGGTTCAAACCAGACAGAATCTGACAGCTAAAAACTGTGGTATGAACCCGGCCTAACTTGAAGGAGCTGATGCAGTTTTGCCTTGAGGAATGGACAAATACTCCCAGTGGCAAGATGTGGAAAGCTCATAGAGACTTACACAAAGTGAATTGCGGCTGTAATTGCTCTACAAAATACTGACTTTAGGGGCCACGGTGATTAGTTATGCACACTGAAGATGTCAGTAATTTGTTTTCCTATTTGTTATTTGCTTCACAATAAAAAGATAAGCAAATGTTCACAGTTGTAGGAATGTTCTTTACATGAACTGATGCAAACCTTCAAACAAACTAGTGAAATTCCAGGTTGAAAGGTAGCAAAACACAAAAAAATGTTAACGGGGGTGCATGTTCCATCCATTAAAAAATGGTTAGACCATGCATGAGAATATAGGACATCTAAGAGACCAATCACATACTGTATAACAGATATGGTGAGGAAAGTTTCCATGAGAATCAACGGGGAAATATGCAGTGATGTGCACACAAACATGAGGATTTGGTGCTGATTTCTATGCGGAAGACAGTAGTGCGCTAGCTCATATGGAGCAGATGACAGAAGGCATGGTTATAGACATATGATCAAGGAAACAATCAAGGGAGCCTCCAAAGTGCCAAGAGAGGTGAAATAGTTTATGTTTCTATTCTAAACTTTGTAAAAAGTGTTGTTTTTTTTGGGGGGGATGGGGGGTGACTTGAGCATTGTGAAGAAGACTAATTCCCATCTAAAGGGGAAAAAACTGACATTGCGAGGAATTAAAAATTAGCACTACATATCAATTTCTAAGCTCAAAATACCCCTATTATATGAATGAGATTTGGTGATATTTTTTCCTCTTTAAATCCAATAATGTTTATTGAACATTTTTCCAAATAACTACAGGACGAAATAGTGTCTTATACAAGATACAGAAAAACATCAATTAGAAAAGAAGAAAAAAAATGGGGGGAGGGGGATGGGATGGTGAGCATGTGCATATGCAGATATACATTCATTAGCACACACAGATCAAATTAAATTGAATCTAGTCTTAAGACACTTCAACATAAGATCTATTCCTGTAGAATTATATAAGTGGGACGGTAAGGGGGTGAGCAGCCCACATTGCCCATGTGTTCAACACGCGGTTCCTGCAGGATTATCCAGCGCTAAATAGTACTCATGATGGAAAATAGTTTTAGATGGTCTGTGACATCGCCGATATTTGGGGGATTCCGGGCTTTCCATTTCCCAGCCAGGCTAAGTCTGGAGGCCGTCAAGACATTGGAGACAAGGCTGGCACAATCCCTAGGGAGAAGGAGGATCTCAACATATAAGACAGAAAATTGAGGTGTTCATTGGGTGTCCAACCCAGTAAGCGTCCGCAAGTGGCTAGAGACAACTGTCCAGAAGGGGGCAAGCCTAGGGCAAAACCACCACATGTGGGCCAGGAATCCCTGACCTCCGCACCGACGCCAACACAAGGGGGACTGATTTTGGGAGAAGTGAGCCAGCTTCGCCGGCGGCCAGTACCACCTCATATGTATTTTTTTCAAGACCTCCAAGTGGTTGACACACCTGGAAGCCACCTGGATCACCCTCAGGCCCTCAAACCACTTCTCCTCTAAGGCCAAAAATTAAGGTCCTCCTCCCAACGTCTCATATAGCTAGGCTTCGCTGAAAATAAAAGATCAGTAATATGTCTATAAATACCAGTGAGACCTTTCCGCCTAGTCTGTGAGAACACATATTTTTGGTAAGAGGAGACATCAGAGGCAGGTCGAAACAATGGACATCCTCTCAGGGTGTTAAGAAATGAGAAACCTGGGCATATTGATAATAAGTCGAGCTAACACCAGGAAATAGTGCACACATAACAGGGAAGGGCAGTAGGCCACCTTCTCTCAGCATGTCCACACAGGTCAGAATCCCCGCCCTTCCCAGGGAATAAGATTCAAAAAGGGTATGTGAAAGCCCAGGGCCTTAATATTGACATCCTCGGGAGCCGGTCGGATCTGCCTACCAACCTCTTCTCTCCAGTATGTCAGCAGCATGTTCATAGTGGGGAGTGGGAGGTCTAAAGTCGTGGGAGACAAAGTCTCCGCCACCAGGAGTGACTTTGATGTCACTGGACTCTGCTGCATGTTTTCCTTATGAAAGTTCTAATAGAATTTCTCAATTCCTCCACATTTGTGCAATCCCCAAGGGGACATTCGCATAAAGTTTCCTGAAGCAATAGGATTTTTGTTTGTCTTATTTCTGTTGCAAAAACCACACATGCAACACACGCACTCACACACACATGTACACATGGGCACACACGGACACATACACACTTGCATACGCACACGCACACACACGCACACAAAAATTTCACTGAAACCATGATAAGAACCATGCCAAAATGCCGAAAATGTGCCAAAGAATGGACATGTTTTTCTGACATCAATTAAAATAGGCATGAAAAAAATGCAACATGTGCGCATTTACTCATTCAAATAAACAGATGCTTCTTGCAAACAGATATGAAGCATATTCTAATGTGCATTTCAGCAGACAATGTGCACTAAAAACCGCATTAAAAACCTTTATTTGAGCATACCCTTAATTTACACCTTTGTGTTGGGCTACATAAATCATACCTAGGGAGAAGGACATTTTCACCAATTCTATTATATTTTATCTTAATACAAAATAGGAACAAAAGAACAAACTAAAACATGTTATCTACCTGAACATTTCACAAAAATGCGTACAATTTGTTCTGCAATACAAACATAGCGGTTTGAAGCATTAAGACAACCTTAATGAGCAAGGAATGGTCTATGCTACCTCTCTACTCCAAGGACTTTTAGTCCTGCTGTCCTCATGGTCTCCATCAGTCTTTGTTTACTTCCTGTAGTGGTCACAGGTCGTCCATCATTTGCATCTTTCACATAACTGCTGCAGGCAATCACTGTCCTGACTGCTGAGACCACATGAATGATATATGGCATCTGATCACTGCAGGAATTCACCACAGTATGGAAGGGATCACCAGAGAGCTGATCTGGCTAGGTACATAAGAAGTCAGTATTTATTGTCCTTTCTTTTAATCGTGTAACCTTTTAGCAGATTTTAGTTAACATTCTAGTGTAAATCAATGTTAAGGAGTTGTCCACTACTTAGACATTGATGACCTTATACTTAGGATAGATCATCAATGTTTTATTGGCTAGGGTCCGATACCTAGTACCCCCACTGTCAGGTGTTCTTGGTGCCAGCGGAGGCTTTCCTTAGTCAACACTTAAAACTTTGATGCACGGCCATAATATAGATCCATGTATCAGGGCTCAAGCACACTGCTGTATTTTTAGTCATAGCGCCATCCATTAAAACATCGGATCGCACTCTGACCAGGGCTATTCCAAGGGGCTAAGTATGATTTTTTCCTTGGATTGGCACCATGTCTGAGTGGTATTCGATTCGAATCGCACTCGGCCATGCAAGTTAATGAATACATGGATAACATCGGTCCGTTCTCAGATGACATCTGAGTCCAATCTGATTTTCATGGACTGACACAATGGAAAGGATGGAAATTTATTTTCTCCATTTTCTCCTCATCTGAGAAAATTGTGTTACACTATAGGGCCCCCTACACGCTTCAATGTCCCAGCGATCCCAGCAACGATCAGAATCGCTGGACATTGAAGGCTGATCGTGTGAGCTGTCACACAGGCAGACTCCCAGCGACTGACAGCGAGCACGCTGGTATCCAAGGTAAACAGCGGGTAACTAAGCACCCCATGGCACTAAGTTACCTGCAGTTTACCTTGAATACCAGCACCCAGCGTTGCTGTGCGGCATTGGGAGCTCGCTGATCTTTGAACTCCCGCTGTCAAACGCAGCGATGCTGCACGTTCAGCAGGCAACCGACGATAGACTTATGAACCTGTTCATGAATCTGCGATCAATGATTAATGACTCATCATTGATCATTGATAGGTGTCACACGCAACAATGAGGTTTAGACATCGCTGCAACGTCCCCAGACTGGTGACGTTGCAATGATATTGTTACCGATACCGTTGTGTGTGACGGGCCCTTATGTTCAGACTGATCAGAGATTGATCAGAGTGTTATTTGCATAATTGAACCCAATTCTTTCTGATGAGAAAATCTTTGGCTGTTTAACCATAGCTTTAGTTTGTTTCTCTGAAGCATCTGATATCCTTTATGCATGTTGTCTCTGAAATGTGAAGCACTATGAAATATGATGGCGCTATGTAAATAAAGTTTATTCATTGTATCCACTATCAGGCCTTTCCAAGTTGTCATCCGATCACATCATTAAGAAGCATACAACTTATCTGTCAGGCCTCTTGACCTGAACTGGTCACTTAAATCAGACCTGCACTCAACAGAAATAAAAAAGTGATTATTTTATTGTACTGAGGACTAACCTGCTTCATTTTATTGAAATAATTCAAGAAAATATTTAAAAAGTTTAAAATCATCTAAAGTGAACTCTCAATGTTCACAAAGAACATTTTCCGGACAGCCACCTTCGCAACCAAATCTAAGCCAATGCAAATTGTCTGTCTTCTATGGAACTGGATCAAAAACTCATAATGTTAAATGCTAATATTATCTGCATCTGTAAACATATCAATGTTTTACACCATTTAATACACTACTTTTAGTATCTGCCCCCAAAATTAAACTAGTTGAGAAAAATGGACATGGTTAACTTCTTAGCATAAAGTAATAAAGCCTATTTATGAACACATTTCTAAGTTGCAGAAAAGCCATTGTGTTCTAGACAGGCCATAGCTGTCTAAAAATAGCATAAAACAAATGCATTTATTTTACTACCTTTATTTTTAAAATGCACAAAAAGTCACAGTTACTGTAGATCAAAGTTGAACAATACTTTGCATCATTTAATACAGAGGTCTGAACTCCAGCCCTCAAGGCCCACCAACAGGTCATGTTTTCAGGATTTCCTTAGTATTGCACAGGGGTTGGAATCATTACCAGAGCAGGTATTTCAATTATCACCTGTGCAATACTAAGGAAATCCTGAAATCATGCACTGATATTGGGCCTTGAGGACTGGAGTTGGGGACCTCTGATATAATACATATATCTCTACTCTTATCTTTCAATGGAGAGTGTACTAAATTGACCAGGCATAATATTCCCCAAATTTACCATTATATTATATGATAACTATGGAGTGAAGACATGGAAACAAGCACACTAAAGATTTGGCACCAATTAAACCATGTTTGATAAATGTTTAACCGGCAAAATCTGAGATGGCAAGACTCATTTTGCTCTATGGTACATGCCTGACCTCGTGACAATACAATGAAACAGATGGAAATAACATTTTAAAAAATCATCAAGACTTTAGTTTTTTTGTTGTTATTTAAAGGCGAGTAACAAAGGTTGGAAAATGAAAATGTCATACCATGTCTTATTTAAGACAAGACCTCAAAAAACTGGACACCTGACAGTAAAGTGCCGTAGGCCACCATGGTGTCTGCCTTAGATTACAGATCACCATTGTTCTTCACACCATGTTATTGTATATAGATATGGTAGCAGTGTTGATGTTTTCTGTGTTTGATGCATTACACCCCCCATCTACAACAGTCTACGGACAATCAAAGCCTTACACAAATAATGGGTGATATTCACCTTGGGATGAAGGTCACAACCTGACCATGACCACAAAACCATAGATGCTCCTTCCCTGGATTTCCACTTGTTCTGGTAGATTAGATGCCTTATTGGCCTTGAAAATGTTGCTAAGCAATATGGGCCTATTGTTCAGTGAAGTAATGACAGATCTCACCGGCAATTTACACAAAGCCACACGCTTATAAAACTTTTTTTTTTTAGACCAGTACATTTTGTGCTGGCGTATTTCTTTTCGCAAGCTCTGCCAGCTCCTGAGCAGCACCGGATAGGATTATTATTGATTGAGAAATCATCTCTCCTTTAGACTTCTTCCTTCTTTTTGTGTGTCTTACGTTTTAGTATTGAACTCTCATTACTGATCATTTACAGAGGATCCTCCCTTTCGCTTAGTCTCGGCATCAGAAAGAACCAACTATTAAAAGATTTTCATTGTATAACCTCAACGAACCGCAGCTTCTTCAAGATTAAATGTTACATAACTTGATTTGCCGGGATTACAGCGACGGAATTATATTCCCCTCTACATACATTCATACATGTGTATTCTGTAGATTATGACACACTGAACATTGTCTCATCAGTGTTTCATTAATAAAACGCTTTTAGGCTTTTATTTTAGCCTCTTGGATAACGTTATCAGTATGACGGATAACTACTGGTAGATGATTTAAGCAATTAAATGGCACAACCCATGCAATGTTGTATCATTGTTCTGTTTACATAGTATATATATATAATATATTATATAAATATTAATAATAATAATAATAATTATAAAACGTAGTAATGATAATCATCATCATAGGTGCTATAAAGTAGGTGAGAAACAATGTTCTCCTCTATAAACTGCTCACGTTGAGGATATATACTACATATATACACTTTAGAGTTGGAGGAGAAATACCCCATCTACTTACCTTGCTTAAAGTGGATTAAAGACAAGCTGACCAGCCCCGGAAAGGATCGGTTCATGTCTTAACCGGAGCTTGTTAGATGTTCTCCAGAAGAAGACACTTCACACTGAGCTTTTGTCCCATGTCTTGCTTCTTGGACCTATCCCAGGGCTCTACAAGTCTAGAGAGGGACAGTGGCTGTAGAGTGCCATGAAGCTTAGTCTTCAAATTTAGTGCACCTCGTCCAGATATGATGGTGGTGTTGATGGTGGTGTTAATGGTGGTGATGATGATGATGATGATGGTGATGATGATGGGTTGCTTAGTTCTGCGGCTGTGGGTAGATTGTGGAATAGAAGAGCAGGCAGCTGAGCTCAGCCTCTAGATACTGAACTGCAGAGACATAGTCACACACATTCACACCATCACACACTCACTGTACAGCAGGCACACAAGCACAAGGGATGGACCGGCCTGGATCTCCCACAATCTGGCTCAGAGGATCTAGAGGTGAAAGCTAATTGGATTGAGCTCTGCATCACCAAGGACAGCAGCAACAGATCGGCAAGTGCTCCTCACCAAAGCCAAGAAATCCCGAGGAGAACAAGCACAGGGTGGAGAGGAGGGGGCCGGGGGAATCCTATTCTGAGCACAGCTTTAACCCTTGCAGTACTGGAGTTTCCAAGCTTAAAGCAGCAGCGTGCTCCGAAGCTTTAACAATGAAGTCACGATATCATCAAAAACATGGATACGAGTCATACGACAATTATAGAACAACAGACGTTATATCAAATTCAAATTCAAATATGCTTTATTGGCAGGACTAACATACATTTAGTGTTACCAAAGCAAGAAAAATAAGTGACAGTGGAGGACCTATATCAGCCCCATGTAGAATTTAGTTGTATTTATTAATTATTGAAATGCACGATATGAACAAATGTTTACGATGTAGCATTTAAAACTAATAAAAACAATCTTAATGAAAAATCTATAAAGGTAGATGACCCTGGAGGTTGTGAGAGCTACAGTGCTAATTATCTCCAAAGCAAATATTGATAGGATAGACTTTAGGTAAGATGAAATGTTTGCTGTCAATCATCCCATACTTGACTGCAGCACTTAACTGGGTGATGTATTCAAAAGCAGAAAGCCCAATCATACATCTGTTTGCAGAAATTCAACAGAAAATGCAAAGCTTTATGCCAGTAATTCAGTTTATTATCATTTCTTCCCAGTATGCAAAACACTTTGCATTTTGTACACTGTTTGATGGAGCATGTGTTACCATGATGATTGTGAGAGATCAGATCACGTGTACAGTGCAGCTGCTTCTCTTCTCTAAAGGGTTAAGGTATATTTGCCTTTTTATAGCTATGTGCTTGGTTGTTATGGTTCCCCAGAGTAGGACTGGAAATGTCCGTGTGAGCGCTCAGTGCTGACATATAGGGGACGCGAGTGACAGGCATGGCGGTGACAGGCATGACGGTGACAGGCATGGCGGTGACAGGCATGGCGGTGAATGGCATGACGGCGACAGGCATGATGGTGACAGGCATGGCGGTGACTGAGCTTGTCATTCGCCTATAAATAAGAAAGGCTCACACACACATGGCAAACGTTGCTGCCAGAGGACTTCTTCCACTTCTGTGAAATATCGAGAGTCAGTAATACAATACCATCCCAGAAGACAGCAGCACATCCTCAGGCTGTGTCTAAACATAACTAATTGTATAAATGCCTTAGAAGACTCAATCCAGTCATTTCACTGCTCTTGTCTTATTCAATGTATATTGTACCAAACACTGTAGACCTTAAAGGGTTAATGTTATACCCCTTGCTAAATAAGCAATGGCCCATTTAGTAGAATTCTTTATGAAGAGCAGTTGCTTCTCCTGACATGGCAGATTTACTAATTACTTGTAATGCCCATACAATAACAACTCTGAAGCATCTTTTCTTAAATATTTGCATTGTTGCTGATCTTCTGTTATTACTCCCAAAAATGTAAAAATATAAATTAAAAAAACTAGGCGGTGCTATTCCTCAAAGAGGTGTGTTCCTACGAAGTCAGCACTGATTGGACAGAGTCAAATGAATAGGGACATACACCTAAGTGCTAACACCAAATTGTCCATTTCTTCATAACTTCTAGGAGAATAACAGAAGACAGGCACAATGCAGAATTCTAAGAAAAGAGGCTTCAAAAATCATTAGGAATAAAAGTATTTGCTAAACTAAAAGTCAGGAGTAATGAAAGGTCCTTTACTCAAATGTATTGTACCCTAATGCTTACACTATCATAAGAGGTTTCACATTCATAAGATCTGAGCTCAATCCCTTGTCGAATTGTAGATTTTCCTAAGTACAAACCCAACTATATGTATCCAAGCTCATCACCTTCCATTTACAATTATCATGTTCACATCAGAATCAAATGCTTCATATTATGTGTACATGATCTACGTGACCTATGACATTTTCATCCCATATGAATGACCACTTTACTCATTTACACAGGCTGATGTATCGTTAAGACGCTTGTTTACAATGTATTTCTTTTAAAATGGTTCTTAACTCTTGTTTTTCCATTCTATAGAAAGTATAACGTAGAGTAGCTACATGTATGCAATTATATATCACATAGGGTAGGCTTGAAAGTGCAAGGCCCCAGGTGGAGGGGAATATTATATGTGGTTATTTGCTTTATAAAGGTCACATGCAGCGACATTCATATGAGAATACTGTAAAAAGCTCGGTTTACTGGCGGTGTGAGTGCATTATTGATTTACAGGAGGAAGAAGAGGGGGAAAAAAGACGACGTGTGTCATGAATGATGACACAGTGGATGAAGCTCTGCCGCTTCACTGCTAATCAGTCTGAGCACTGGGAGGAGGAGGAGGAATCCCGGTGTTAAGGTTGCTAGGAAAACCCCACTGGCTCACTGTACAGTATGAGCGAGTGCAGCAGCCATTTATCAGGGCTGGGATATTCAGCACTAAGCCTCAGCCTGTGTAATCCTGCCCTCCTGCATCCCAATATATCAGCTGCATGCTGATCTTATATCATATTTGTTATTGTAGCTGCTGTGCACATTAATATTGCATGGCGGTGTTTATAGAAGCACATTATTGGTGGATACAATGTTTTATAACGTCAGTGCCGGTGGCTTCTACTCATGTGGCTGTTAACCCTTGCCACTGCCTAATACTGAATTATAAAAAGGAGACGAGACTGAAAAAAGGGAAAATACAAGGGAACAAAATGGCCATTTGCTGGCGAATATTGGCCTAGTCTAAGAGCTCTGCTACTGGTTTTCCCATAAGTAACATGTATGACTTATCCAAAAAATGTATGTTCCCTGGGGATCTGACTCTTTCCCGCACCAGTCCTGAAAACATGAATCTTCTAGTCCCTTTGTGAATGGAGTAAACAAATACAACTCTGGAAGAGAGGGAAAGAGGGGGACACACACGGCACCAATCTAAGGCCCCTTTCACACTAGAGTTTGTTGCAATTTGGTCAGATGTGGCAGATTTACCGCATCTGCCGCATAACGGTCGCAATTGCGGCACACTTGCGGCAAGCCCCATACATTGTCTGTGGGGCTAGCGGCAGGTGCAGCAAGTGCGGTACAGCCGCGGTTCCGGCAGTTGCGGCAACAAAAAAAAACCCGCAAGTGCGGCAGATGCGATAAATCTGCCTCATCTGGCGCAAATTGTAACAAACGATAGTGTGAAAGGGGCCTAAGGTGAGGAAGGGAAGAATCCATGTGATAGTCCTTCCAAAGAAAATCACCAAAAGGCAAGTGATTCGAAAGGTGAAGTCAAAATGTTTCAATAAAAAGCTTTTTAGAATGAAAAAACTTTATAGATTATATAGTAAAAGATCCATAGCAAACAATGCCTTCCGGCTAAAAATCATAATAGCATTGATCAGGTATTGTGCTATATGTAAGAACAAATGTGCACAGAAAGACAACCTGAATGGAGTGGTAGTGCGCAGGTGTAACCATCACTGCATTCACTTCTGGTTGACTAGCGGCTTGGCTACTTTTATACTCCATATATATCATTTAATTTATATTTTCATTTTAATTAACGTTTACATTTTTTACATTTCATTATGTTGTATTCTCTTTCTTATAGGTTCCATCAAACTCATAGAAGTGAACAAAGCAATGGTCCTGCATATAGACGACCACTTCACTTACATAAGGAAGTTGAGACTACTATTTTTGGGATTAATGTAGGTCCCAGCAATCAAAATACTAATGATAGGACTTTCCATTGCTGACTGTGTATAACATCTACTACATCTACTCCTTACAGCTCCCTGTCAACTTAATTTCCTTCTTAAGTGGATGATCTCTTCATGTTAGAAAGGTTCCTTGACTAGCAGAGCCCTTCTGCTGTGATCGTTATGGCAGCAAATGTTTCATTTTCCTGCAGCACCACTACAGGGGAGATCTGTGCCCATAGAGATAAATGGACTGATCAGCCGTTTAATGCACATATGTGCCAGATCCTCTTTATAGTCGCCCTTGGCAGTTGCTAATGGATAGAGCATGTAAATGCCATATTAGCTTACGATTTATTATTTGAAAATTGTTTTTCTATACCAGATAATCCCCATAAGGCAATATAAATCTCTGTGACCTCTCCATTGATTTCAACTTGTGAGAAACCTACCTATCCATATGGGAGTATATCCATCCTACTGTAATGACTATTATGTCTGTCTACCTTTATACAGACCTTTGTATGTGGCTATTATCATGTTTTATGTACTGTGAGGGGCTATCCTCAGCATCCCATATAGCAATCAACTGGATAAAATATCTTAGCCGGGACTTGTCAGCACTTGCCATTGTCCAATACTTACATGTAGATTCATCAGAATGAAGCTTCCCTCGTGTGAAGGAGTTGGTATAAATGAATGTTTACCATTGGACTGCTAAGTGTCACATTATATTTTTATGACATAAATGAAGGCTTGAGGCTACGGTAATTAGGCTAATGGATCTTATGGCCACTTTACACGCGGCAACAGGAAAATAGAAAACGGCAGGTGTCGGAGACAATTGTACCTTTTACCTTCAAAACACCTTAAAGTGGCTGCGTGTAAGTCAGGTATCTGCAAGGTGTTTTGAAGGTAAAAGGTACAATTGTCTCCGACACCTGCCGTTTTCTATCTTCCTGTTGCCGCGTGTAAAGTGGCCATTACTGTTTTTTAATACAGATGTTTCATGTATAAGCCGATTCGTTACCCACTAGGGGGAGCAAACTGAAGTCCAATTTCTACAGGCTTATTTTAAAGTCTCTATTAAATGTAATAAATTTAATAATTCATACTGATATTATTGGATGGTATTGGATAGCTGGTTACTATCTGCTACACATATATGGATACTGTGAAATGAAGAAAAACGTATTTGTCACTTTCATTTGCTTTCACAGATTCTTAATTGGATTGCGAACTTGAATTCAGCATCCAATATTATTTTTGGTTGCTATATTATTGAAAACTAAATTATATCCTAACTTGCAATATTCATGTACGGTGCAGCAGGTTTTCTTTTAGGATTTCCCTGCATTCATTACTTTGACCATCTGAAACCTTCTAAGGCGTGCTCCAGTTATACTTCAATCTACATGAAAACCAAAATCAGACTAGTTGTGAATTTTCAGATTTCTTCAACGTCCTGTTCTAGAATATCTGCTTCCATGATTGCAATAAATCGACTATACTATATACTATATTATCATAACTACACTTTGGCTTATGACATTGTTGACTTATGTCCATAGTTAAAATACACGATCAGCTATCACCAATATTAGGAGTTCTCCAGATATCGGACAACCCCTTTCTGTGATACTGTATCTTCCAATATAAACAAAAATACCAGACACACAATTCCCGCACCATTGCTGTTCCAACAATATTGGTGCCAGGTCTTTCAGAACATTGATGGGACATATGAGCACTAAATCCAATCAGTGTCCATGTGGCCCAGCCTTTTTGGACTGTCCATTTAGTCTACATAGCTTTCTATGAGCTGTGTTTAAACAGTCAGGCCTGAATCCTCCTCTCGCCCTGTCTACTGAGGCCTGTTGGCACTTAGGGTACCTTTACACGAGGCTACATTTCTAGGGTGGCTACAGGTAACTTACTGGTTGCAGTGAAATCATGGAGACAAGGTTCTATCTTGTTGCTGTGTACAAATGGAATAATCTCTCCATGATTTCACTGCAACCAGTAAGTTACCTGTAGCCACCCTAGAAATGTAGCCGCGTGTAAAGGTACCCTTAGACAGGTTTATTATGAGAGATATGATCATTCTGATTGCGTACACCTTGCCGGGTGGATTTTGCACTTCTGTGATCAAAATAGTGTCAACAAATTACCCTTTGTTTTTACTTGTACTTTTACGTTTTACTAGTGATGAGTGAGCACTACCATGCTCAGGTGCTCGGTACTCATAATGAGCAGTTGGATGCTCGTATTGGCGTGACTCAAGTGCATAAATATTATATAAATTAATAGGAACTCAAGCATTTTTATGAAAGTCACACCCATCCAAGCATCAAACCACTTGCTAAGATAAACCAACACTAATGAGCCATGCACACAGTGAACAGATCTGTAAGACACTGTTCACACCACCAAAAAACTGAATCACAAAAAACAGTCAAACAAACGTGCAAAAATACTCTGTTGTAAAAGATAAAAACAGTAAAAAGCAAATCCTGCTAAAAAAGTAGTAAAAAAACAGGGTATTTAGTTGGGCCCTGCACATGAAAAGCCATCTTCTGCAGTCAGTCCATGTCAGACACTGGACCTGTCTGGACCCTGCTCAAGTAGGTAGTAATGCACATGGTCAGGTTTTTAAACACAACAGTTAGGCTGCCTTCAGACTTGCAGATGCATCTGCAGCGTTTTGCAGATGCATCTGCAAGCATCTGCATGCAGACCGCGGCCCCTATGTTTATAATGGTGCGCACGGCGGTCTGCAGATGCTTGCAGACCGCCGTGCGCACCCATTCACTCCTATATGTGATCTGTGCGCAGGCGGATGCCTGCGTACAGATCACACACTCTCGTCGGCACCAGGGACGCGACATCTCGCGTCCATGGTGCGGGCGGGAGTGTGTGATTTGTGCGCAGGCATCCGCGTGCGCACAGATCACATATAGGAGTGTATGGGTGCGCACGGCGGTCTGCAAGCATCTGCAGACCGCCGTGCGCACCATTATAAACATAGGGGCCTCGGTCTGCATGCAGATGCTTGCAGATGCATCTGCAAAATCCTGCAGATGCATCTGCAAGTCTGAAGCCAGCCTTAGGGACTGCTCTGATGCGGGTTACCTTGACGTTTGGTAGAGCTGCTTAGTATACATTTTTTGCAAAAAACGTATCAACTAAATACCCTGTTTTTTACTACTTTTTTAGCAGCACTTGCTTTTTACTGTTTTTATCTTTTACAACAGAGTATTTTTGAATGTTTGTTTGACTGTTTTTTGTGATTCAGTTTTTTGGTGGTGTGAACAGTGTCTTACAGATCTGTTCACTGTGTGCATGGCTCATTAGTGTTGGTCTAGTTTGTTTCTTGTTTCTGCAAGAGAAGGGAGCCGCCCACCCCTCCCTTTGGGCCCTGTACATGAAAAGCCGTCTTCTGCAGTTAGTCCACGTCAGACACTGGACCTGTCTGGACCTTGCTCATGTAGGTACTAATGCACATGGTCAGGTTTTTAAACACAACAGATAGGGACTGCTCTGATACGGGTTACTTTGACGTTTGGTAGAGCGGCTTAGTATACATTTTTTGCAAAAAACGTATCAACTAAATACCCTGTTTTTTACTACTTTTTTTAGCAGCACTTGCTTTTTACTGTTTTTATCTTTTACTACAGAGTATTTTTGCACGTTTGTTTTTTGTGATTCACTTGCTAAGATAACTTGATTAGCCCAGGGTATGGGGACTCGGGTACCTGGGCCCTCTGTTGCGGTAAGGATGTCACTGGTGGCCTTCCCAGACCCGTGGCCCTGTTGGTCAACTGAAAAGGGGTAGTTGGAATGGGAATAAAAGTTTTTAAGTTTATTTTGACGCCACCCGCAGATTCTGGTGAAGTAGCACCAGTGCCGCTTCAGACCTCCGGAAGACGATGGTATAACAGCCGAGATGGTACAGCTCCCTGCAGGTGGAGCTGGCCCTCCAGGGCAGGGATGCAGCGGCGGTGATGGGGGTGCTGATGATGGAAGAGAGCGGGGCACGGTATCGTCAAGAACTAGATACACGGAGACTTAGTCACTCTACCCAGGTACTTTAATGGAATAATGCAGATGACGATACAGTTCACAGTGGCAAAGCAGTCTTTGGCCAGCCGGGTAGTCACAGTAGGCTGCAGAGTCTCTGGAATTCTCCCGTGGTATGCCTTCTTGGATCTAACCCATGTCCTGCTGCTAGTGCCGGTCCTGGGGTAGCCCGCTTAATACCAGGCCCGTTGAGGTGCTCTGAAGATCCCAGCTTCCACTCTCTCCCTCCTGCTCTGGGATTCGATCCCGGTGGGTTAACCTGGTATGACTGATCCCACCAAACAGGGTGTCTGGACGGGTAAATTGACCCACGACCTCCAGTGTTCTCGGCTCAGGGGCTGGACTCCTTGACCATCTTCGGAATCGGTACTCCGGTAAAGTGGACCAGGGTTCCCTCCCTGAGTATGGGCGCTCGAGGGGTCCCCTCCTTCAGTCTGGGCTGCCTGTTCTCTCTCTCCAGGCCCCTCCCTGGTAGTCTCCATTTCTCATTCGGAGGCTCCCTGTTCTCCGTCTTTCCTCAGTGCTGACTAGAACTCACTGTGTGTCCTCTCTGCTCCCCTAATCCTCCCTCTAAGGACTGGGCTCCAACCATTTGCCTAAGCTCAGATGTGGGAGTGCTGGGATGGGAGCCTCCCACAGACATCTGCCTTACCACTGTGACAGGGGTTACCGCACACTCGTTTATGGGTGCAGTACCCGAATTGTGACGCTTGACCAGGTGGGGTGCCACATACTGAGCATCTGAGCATCGTAGTGCGCACTCTATACTACTTTTTACTTATCTTTTTACTGTATGGCATTTGCTTATTTTGTTTTTATCCTTGTTTGTTATTGGCCACAACGTGAATTTGCACCTACACATTGCACTTAAGGCCCCATTACACTGTACAAGTTTGTGAACGATATCGCTCAAACGTCACGGGTTTGGAGTCGTTCAAACGACATTGTTACTACGTCGTTGTGTGTTACACCGAGATAGGACTACGATAAATCGTTGGATCGTTGATCGCAGATTTGAGGACGTGTTCTCAAATCAGGCGATCTTCGATCAGCCAACCTGCTGCATCATTGTGAGTGACACCGCGGTAACAATGTCGCTATTCACAACAGTGTCACAACAAGTATCGTTCGCTGGGTTGTGTGAACGATAGCTGCTCGCCACATCATTGGTGCGTCGCTCACGATATCTACACATGTGACATCTCACCAACGATGTCAAAAAGATGTCCTAACAACCGCGCTCCCGTGAGATCGTTGGTGATATCTTAATGACATTGAAACGTGTAACGGTACCTTTAGACTAATTTGTTTTCCACTTTACTCCTTTGGTTTTGTTGAGTGGCCACTAATAGTCTTTAGTTTTCCAACTTTCCTCATATATCGGAGCTTGTCTAAGGCACCTTTCACATCAGCGATTTTTGAAATTCACGGCAGATCCAGCATCAGCTGCGATCTGCCGTGTAATGGCTCACTTGCAGCAAGCCCTATTCATTCTCTATGGGATTTGTGGTCAAGTGTGGCAAGTGCTGTTTTGCCAGATCCGGAAGATCTAAGACTTGCAGCAGTGCAAAAAAAATTTTGCTGGTAGCAGTTTTTTGACTTGCCGCAAGTGATGGATCCGGCAAATATGGAAGGGTTTTTTCAACTAATAGACAATCCCATTAAAAATGGCAAAAGAGCTCTAACCCTTCAAGGCATTACCATTAACGAATACTTTTGAAGCTATTTTCATAGTCTCCAACAATGTTTAGGTAGGTGGTGATATAGAAGGGTTAAGGTTTTTGTAGTCTCATATATTTTTTAGTATTAATTTACCTTATATGCAGGGTTTTGGGATAGGGAGAATGCTGGGAAAGGGATGTAATTTGATTTTATAAGAACTAAAATCCTGAGCGGAAGGTGTTTAGTGTAATTTCCCATGGGGATTTTGCATGAAGTGTCACTTTGTCTGAAAATGGCATTCATTCTTGCTCACTGTCTCAAAAAGCAACTAGTTTTCCCACTATCTGTGAGCAGCTCTCGGAACTCATATAGAACAAAGCTCCCTGAATAGGCTACACTCGTGATCTCACAGTCTGACACTGGGTCAGAACTGAAAGCTATAACTGTGGTATGGGTCCTAGTAACATCCATAAGAATGCCAGGGCTCAAGAATTCCCAGGCTTTAGTTAATCAATGTATTATACTGCGTGGCTTACATGCAGTATCAGGAACTATAAGTTAGTGGGCGAGTGTCATCGTTTGTGGGCATTATACACACATTTGTGGGCATGGCTCAGCATTTCTTTCTGTGTGCTATATCATGAATCAGGTCTTCTTATCATTGGTCATTGTATCCGTTGCCTGCATGCCAGCATTGCTTGCTTGCTTGCAGCACACCACTTGATGGTTGTCACCTCAGTAGACGTACTTTACTGAAAGTGTCATTGGGGGTACGAGGAAAGAAACAAAGTTAGTGGGTATGGTGACCATCTCAGTTGGTGCGGCCAAGCGTCTTCCATGTGCTGCCATGGGCCGGCTGCTTATTGGGGGAAGCTTGCCTCATAGTGTGTGGGAACAAAATTGGTGGGGGCGTTGTGACCAGAGTTAGTCAATGGAAACAACCGGCCAAAGGGCACTAAGCAGGAGCAGTGTGTGGAAGGAAATACCAGGTTACACCCAAGGAGGTGGGTGTCATGCCCACCGACCAAGACACCAGCTTTAAGTCCCTGATGCTCGCAAATATGCCCAAAGAGTTAATCAACTTTTCCTCTTCCCTTCTTGCATTGTGCTACTTTCTCTTCCCATAGTGAATGGCACCTGGTCATCCACACAAGGCTTGCATGCTTGTGCTTAGATGTTTTAGTTCTGATCCTCAGGTGCTCATTGCAAGTATTTTCTATACTGGACAATGATCTATAGGGGTATTTGAGTAGTTTTTCACTTCATAGCAGACTGCCATGTACTGTCTTATAAGATGTGTGTATTAGGCTGGGGTCACACATAAGCCCTTGGTCCGTTTTTGGCTTCATTTTTGTTAATTTTTTTTTCTAAGTCCAAAAACTGACAGAAAAACGGATTGGATGTAATAAACACCCTGTCCGTTTTTTCTGGACCTCAAAACCTTGCTCTGTCCGTTTTTGAGCCAAAAACGCTGCTAGCAACGTTTTTGGCATCAGTTAAAAAACGCATGCGTTTATTAACATGGGGCCCTATGGGAAACGCATGCGTTAACGCATGGCATATGTAGGCATTTGCATTAACGCATGCGTTAACGCACATGCGTTTTTAGTGAAAAAATGACTAAGTCCAAAAACGTTCAGAGGTGCAGGAGGCTCAAAAAGCACCCAAAAAAAACCGGATTGGTGATGAACATCACTTCCAAAAATGGACTTCTATGTGTAACCCCAGCCTTACAGCTACCATTAACTTGCCAATTTGTGCTATCACAGTTAATCTGTGAGATCGGTTTGGCTGGTCTTCACTACACATTTATGCCATGAGACTTGAGACATGAGACTAGAGAGCCAGTGACTCTACTGCCAGTAAACCCATTGTCAGTTTTGCTATGTATTTACTACGCATACCCGTAACAGAGCCCTGCTGATCTGGAGATGCTCTGACAGTCTCCTAGCTATCACAATCTGTCATTTGTCAAACCTGATCAGATTCCTACACTTGCCCATTTTACTTACTTCCAGCACATCAACTTCAAGAACTGACTGTTCATTTTCTTCCTAATATATCAGATCCTTTGACAGGTGCCATTGTCAAGAGATAATCAATGTTTTTCTCTTAACCTGTCAGTGGTTTAAATGGTATGAATGATTGGTGTATGTGGTAATTCAACACTGTCCATGGTGCTGAAAAGACATTAGTTAAAATGAATCTTAAAGGGGCTTCACTGCTTTAGTATCAGCAGCACATATACTGGTAATAAATGTTATAACACTGAAATAATAGCAGTTGTAAGGGTATCACTTTATATAACTATAAGAATGCTTATGTCTTCTTCTATGCTTGTGAATATAGGTCATAAGAAGCAAAGTATTGCTTAGACTGTCTTCTTCTAGCAAGTGCTAGCCTGCTCATGCATAATGTAGGATATAAGTTGCTCTTTCTGGCAGCTCAAGAAAATAAATGTATATCTTAAACTCACCATGCATTAGAACAAAACCACCAATTTCATCAAGACTGGCTGACCATTTAAAGGACACCTGACACCTCGGAAAATGCTAAAAGTTACATTTCAAAGCACAGCTGTGCAGAGTCAGCTGTCAATCAAAGTGTTGTGCTACGTGCAGCGGCTGTATCCTCTCTGTACATGACTGAAAGCTCCAGGGAGGGTAACAGTTCAATTTCTCCCAGTAGTTACACTTTCAGTAAGGCGGTCAGGCAGCATTTGCATGCTATTTACTTGCAGGTAAATCCTATAACTACAGGTAAATAACGTTTTCCGAAGGGACACATCTTTTTAATTTATATGGTGGGAGGCCTCCTGACTTTCCCTTGATATTGGAAGAGTTAAGGGAATCTGTCAGCAGCTCTTTGCTACCTTATGAGAGCAGCATAATGGAGAAAAAGAGACTTTGAATCCAATGATCTATCTCTCAGTTTACTGGCTGGGTGCCTTGAATTTGACACAATCAAGATTTTTATAAATCAAAAAACACAACTAGAGATCTCCAGGACTTCCACTATTAAACTAACTACCAATCATAGGTTCCCAATGGTGTCATTTTAACTGCCATGGATCTAGAATCTCTGTATTTTATCTTACCTGGGGAAGGACTATCCTCCTGCCAGACTAATATCTATGCTACAGCTCACTTATTGAATACCCTAGATTCCACTTTCATTGCACTCATGATGTATGATGTCAACAAAAGTGCCCCCCCAATCACTGTATAATGCTCCACACTAAATTCCTCCACAATATGTTAACCCTACAGTACCCACCAACAAGTACCCTAGCAGACTATGGTGACTCAACACAATATAACCCCCAACTGTGACCTTCACACATCCTTTCATGCAGTATATTGGCTCCCACACTTCTTTACACTGTATAATGGCCCCACTAGCCCTCCAAACAGAATAATGGCTCCCACACATTCCTCCACACACATGTATTTTACTCATGCACTGTACATATGCATGAGTACAATATAATGGCCCTCAAATAGAGCTCCATAAAGTATGAAGGCTGCCTCATAACCCCCCAAATATTATAATGGCCCCAGGTAGAATTCCATATAGTATATTAGCCTCCATATACAGGCATGACCAAAAGTCTTGGCACCCTTAAAATACTGTAGTTCCAGAAAATGAATAATTTCTTGAAAAAATATTGATATTACACTTTTTTATACACATATTTATTTCCTTTTTGTGTATTGGAAAAACATACCAAAAGAAACTGAGAAAAGAAAAGTCAAATTGGACAAAATTTCATACAAAACTACAAAAATGGACTGGACAAAATTGTTGGTGCCCTCAACTTAATATTTGGTTGCACACCCTTTTGGATAAATAACTGCAATCATTCACTTCCTAGAATCATCAGCAAGCTTCTTACATCTTTCACCTGGAATTTTGGACCACTCTTCTTTTGCAAACTGCTGCAGGTCCCCTCCCAACAGCAATTTTAAGATCTCTTCACTGCTGTTCAATGGGATGTAAGTCCGGACTCATTGCTGCCATTTTAGAACTCTCCAGTGTTTGTTTCCATCAATTTCTGTTGACTTCTTGAAGTATGTTTGAGGTCATTGTCTTGCTGCAAGACCCATGACCTAGGATGCACACCCAGCTTTCTGACACTGGGCCCTACATTGAGACACAAAATCCTTTAGAAATCTTCAGATGTCATGATGCCTTGCACACAGCCAAGAAAATGGGAAAACGCTGAAAATCGCATCTACCAGAACCGTCAGACTGTTGAACTAAACCCGTTGCCGCTCTATGGATGGAAGGAGACTCAAGACAGTGATCCGGCAGTGAGACTTGTAAAGACGTTGATAACCCAACCGGATTCCAAACTTGAAAAGAATGCTCCACCAGAGGCCAAACACCTGTGGAAAGAAAGAAGCAGGTTATTCATCTATCAAGGTCAACTGTGCAGGCGGTATATCAACCCAAGAACACATGAAATGGTATGGCAAGTTGTGGTTCCAAAGAGAGATGTCCAAATGGCATTAGAAGCGTACGACGATGGATCGGGACACTTTGGATGGAGAAAACTGGAAATACTGTTACGTGAAAGATTCTATTGGATCAGCATGAGGTCTTCCATAGAGACATGGTGTAAAAATTGTGGACCATGCTCATTAAGAAGAAGAGACCGTAACAGCCAGAAAGCATCACTCAAGCCTATCATCACCAAACAACCATTAGAACTGGTAGCCTTAAGCCCCGGTCTCACATAACGATGTGTCAGCGATGCCGACAACGATCAGCATCGTTGATGCATCGTTGACACATCGTTATCAGGTCGCTGGTGAGCTGTCACACTGACAGACTTCACCAGCGACCTCTGGGCAGCCAGATCGTTGGTACCCAGCGTCCGCTCGTTCCCTGCATCCTGGGAGCGGACGGACGCTGGTAACCATGGTAACAGCGGGTCTCTCCTGCACTTAGAGACCCGCTTGTTTACCATGGTTACCGGCACCCGCCCGCTTCCGAGTTGCGGGGAGCGAGCGGGTGCCGACCTCTCCTATCCTGTCCCTCACTATTCTCATCTCTCCCTGCTATTTCCCTGTTCCCTACTCTATCCCCTATCCTAAACCCTAATCCTATCCCTCTCCTTGTTCTAAATAAAGAAAATCCCGCCCGAGGCTCACCGGCATCACAGGCTCCCATACCGGCATCTGTGTAATGGAGATGTCAGGGGTAAAAGACCTGTGATGAGGTCACAGTCATGTGACCAGCCTATACTGTACAGTATAGGCCGGTCGGCCGGTCACATGACTGTGACCTCATCACAGGTCTTTTACCCCTGACATCTCCATTACACAGATGCCGGTATGGGAGCCTGTGATGCCGGTGAGCCTCGGGGGGGATTTTCTTTATTTAGAACAAGGAGAGAGATAGGATTAGGGTTTAGGATAGGGGATAGAGTAGGGAACAGGGAAATAGCAGGGAGAGATGAGAATAGTGAGGGACAGGATAGGAGAGGTCGGCACCCGCTCGCTCCCCGCAACTCGGAAGCGGGCGGGTGCCGGTAACCATGGTAAACAAGCGGGTCTCTAAGCCCGCTTGTCAGGCTGCATGTCATGTTACAGCGCTGCTGTGCGGCGCTGTGACATGGCGGGGGCTCCTGACAGGTCGCTGATCGCTGCCCCCGCCAGTCACACACACCGATGTGTGGTGACCAGCGGGGGGCCAACGACCAAAAAATGGTCAGGAGCCCTGTGCAACGATCAGCGACCTCACAGCAGGGGCCTGATCGCTGCTATCTGTCTCACATAACGATATCGGTAAGGATATCGTTCCTACGTCACAAATAGGACGATATCGTTACCAATATCGTTATGTGAGACCTAGGCTTTAGATCATGTCAAAGTCGCACCCAGCAAATCAGGCTACTAGGGATGGGCGAATCTACTCGCTACTATTCGGGACTCGCCCGAATAGTAGCGGACTTGGGGGACTCGCTACTCGCCGAGTTTCCTTAGGAATTACTCGGGAGTAGCGAGTCCCTGTACTTTTGCAGTGTATCTATACAGATGCACTACAAAAGTACCCTAAAAGTTAATCTAATGGGTTAAAAACAATAAACATTCATACTCACCTTCTGTGGGGCCTGTACCTTATGTACCGGGACCTGTACCGAAGACCTCCGGACGTCACAAGACCTCAGATCACCGGGAGAAGATGGGCTGAAGGACCTGTGAGATTTCAGCCAATCAGCATGCGGCAGAGCGGTCACATGGGTTTGTCACATGGCCGCACTGCCAGCCAATCAGATTGGCCAAATCGCTCATTGAACGAAACCAATGGCCAGAGAAGTTACCAGATCTAGTTGGCATCTACAACAACATCCCAGTGAGCTCAACAAATTGTACCCCTGCATACCTCATGAGAGCAAGACCAGGAAAATTGCCAGTAGACTTTGAGATAGGCATAGTAGTTTCTGAAGAAGATACTACAGATGCAGCTCATCTGTATCTCTCAGAATTGCGGACCTGTTGTGGTTGGCAGCGCCTGCCAACCACAACATGGAACTGTGCTCTGACAGCATCCGGGGTCTAGCCAGGATCCCGGGCTGTCAAGTAAGCGCCGGAGATCTCGCGATACTATCGCGGGATCTCAGCAGCAGGCGGGGAACAGCGGGTTCGCCGCCACGGCCACCTTGGATACCGCTGTCAGTGATTGACAGCGGATCCAAGGGGTTAATAGCGCAGATCGGATCCGACCGGAGCTGTTAGCCCGACATCTCAGCTGATCACATCAGCTGAGATGTCGGCTGTTTGATGTGAGCTCCGTGCCGGAGCTCACATCAAACACCCCTTACCGGGTCGGGAAAGGGTTTAAAGGGTGAATATAATATTGAGTTATTAGTCAACACTTTTCAGGGCTCCCTAAAACGCCCTGAAACATGGCAATACGATATTGATTTGTCCTGAGGAAGGCTCCAGGGAGCCCTGAAACACGTTGACTAATTAATCAATATTATGTTCACCCTTTGATGTCTCGTGGAATAAGGCAGCATGATTTTTAACCCTTCATCCCCCCTACTCTATATGCACCACGCTGGGGACTGCAGCAGCCGTGATCTGCTTTTATAGTGGTTGTGACTCTCACAACCACACAAGGTGATGCCTCTGATACCTATTTAGGTAATATTTTATCTCTCAGACCCTTCATCCTTCCTACTTTGATATTCTGAGGTAATGACCTTTGGGTTTTCATTGGCATAATCATCAACATTAACAGAAATAAACACTTGGAATAGATCATAGCGAGAAAAGACAAAACGGCAGCACTCACCAGCTTGTGACGTTTCTTTTATTCAAGGTCCAAATGCAAAGGATCCATGAACATGCTTGGGGGAGGGAGGGGTGGAGGACATCAGACGACGGCTTGCCGTTTCGTGGCAGTTGCCACTTCCACGGGTCTTTGCTTGGAATAGATCACTCTGCTTGTAATGACTCTATATAATAAATGCATTTCACTTTTATATATTGAATTACTGAAATAAATTAACTTTTTGATGATACTCTAATTCATTGAGATGCACCTGTATACAAAAGAACCTTCCAGCACTTCTTCAGATTTTCTTTATCGATATACTAATCCATAAAACAGAAAAAGATGCAGGCAACAAATTGTAGCACCAATATTACAAAGATTTTGTTTGCATTCACCTTATTTTTAATTTAAAGATTAATATATGGATAAAGAAGATATGATGTTTTCAGGAACTCGGGAAGATGTTTTTTTGGATTCCTCTTTACAGCATACATTGATCAAAGGAGAGTCTCATAGCAAAGAACAAATAGGGCTCTGTTCTAGTGCTGGACGTATTTCACCTGGTGAGCGGACAGGTTCTTCTGTACTTAGAGTGTGACATAAGAAGGGTCAGGCATGTACCATAGGTATCTGTTCTTTCCCACATTCTCCTTTCCTCTATTTCCTCTATTTCTGCCACTGTAGAATATTCATTCTCTATGATTCTATTTCCATCTTGTGAAAAGTTCACACTCTCCAAGCAGCCGGCCTTAAACGTTTCCTTCCCTGGGTGCCTTCATATTTAATATATGTGGTGGTCATGACTGCAGTGCTACTCGGAGAGGCCTCTGTGATATTTCATACTGGAAAGGAAATTATTTTTAGTTTTTAATATTTAATCTGCACATTTTGTACTTACAAATAGAACTCACTTGACGTAAGACATAAAAGTGTTAAAATCACTTGGAACTCAATTTCTTTTATCTACAAGTCTGTCTTAAAGACGCAGCAGGTGGCTCAGGCAGTCAGCCCTGGGGCTAATTCTATCTTTCGCAAGCCGTTATTTTATAGCGGTAGATTCCTTGCTGACAATCTCTGCTGCCAGCCTTCCTCAAGCACAGCTAAGGATGTGACAGGCTGTCATCTCTTTTTCTCTTAAAATCAGCACGCACAGTGCTATTTCTTAGGCATCCTACGGCTTTCTCTCTTTTGTGGACTACAGCACTCCGCATGCTTGGTAGCTATTGCTGGGTGTCTCTAATTAGCCATTTTAGCCATTGTTGTTCTCTCAGTAAATCCAACATCTACCTGGGGTCTTCATTGTGATGAAGATGTATAAATCTATGATTTTGATATATAACTGTGATAATCACATTTTATTTTTGGAAAGTTTGTCTTCTTTTTGATTCATGAACAGAGCTTAGATAACTTTGGTATCATTCACACAGTCAAATTACAGATTTGTACAAGTTGTGAGTTGTATAAAGCCATAAAGCAGCATCCATAGAAATGCGGTAGCCATGCCGTACTTTTGTATGATCACCATTAAAACTTTCCAATAATTTAAAAAGTAAGTTCAAGTAACATTTTTAGAACATGATGCCCTGAGTGTGTACATGAGGAATAACAATAACTTTGGCTATAATATGACTTGTATCCTGCATTTTCACCAGTTTTCTCTTCAGCATGATCGATTTTGTTACTTGCAATCCACTCTGAGTTGGTGGGAAAAGACTAGATGCTATGCTGTCTTCCATACACAGCACTCAGAGAGGGACTCCTGATTTTCATTCCTTAGTTAGAGCACAGATAGATGAAGGAGAATAGAGAATATTATATAGCAGTACTAAGCTATCTAGATATGGATCAAGATCATCTGTGAGGTAAAAGACTTGTTAGACAGCTCAGCATGATCTTTGAGTGTTTCCATGTGCTTGTTTCCTCTTCCTGCTTCTTACTCCTCCCATCTCACTAGAGTATAAAGAAACCACAGTGAGTCTACAGTTCATCTTGACTGAGAAATATAAATGTAAGCTTTTTTCAGATTAGATGACACATATGTACCACTATGGTGACTCTGGTCCTGTAGAATTGCAGTTAGCATGAAACAGCTGCAGTCCCGCCCCTTCCAGGCATGCCTTCTCCCCTGAACACCTTGCTACCCTGTTTTTGCTTTAAAATGAAGCTACAATAAAGGATCGTTTTACTTTGACCTGGATGAGTGCCGCTACCATCATTGTTTGGTTACATGGTGACTCTGTGTCTATGGGTCAACTTTGTGCATAAGGTCTTATATTGTCTTCAGTGTGGTCTGGTGTAGTTTCGTAGAGGGATATTACCATTTGCAAAGTGATGGTATATCACAGGGATATAGCACCACTTTTTGATTAGTGTGGGTCCCACCTTTTTGACTCTGACCTTTTCTATAAAGTAAGATGCCACAGCATTCACTAGACTCTCATTAAAGTGAATAGGGAAAGCTACAGTTGAAGTGCAAGCTGATGGCTGTGACTGCAATTCTGAAGGAAAAACGTAGATATGCCATCAGTTTTCAAGGTGGAAATAACTCTAGTTCATCATACTCTTCTTCACTGGCACTTTTCTTATTACTCATTAATAAGTGAGGACTCTTAACTACATTACTGACATGACTTATCTAAAGCCAGGATTGTATATGTACAGCATGATAATAAGGCCAGCTCACAATCAGAATTGGCACCGACATCAGTGGATGGTAGCTTTACATCATTGCAGACATCTACCTGCAGCAGCAACGAATGCAATTAGCATTGATAGCGAACGTTTAACCCCATCCTTATCTCTGTCAGTAAGGACAGTGGTAGCTAAGTAGTTATTCGAGGGATGGGGTTTCCTCTTTGAGACTATTGGCAGCCTATGATGGCAGAGTACCGGTACTCACCATGGCAACCCAAGGCCACCAATTAATGGCCTTCAAGCCAACTAGTTACAGATCAGCCTATACTTTTTGGCAATAAGCAGGGTCTAACAGGCGAAGCCTCAGTGTAAAACAGTACAGGAGTACTGCAGTATATTAGATCAGAGATCAGCCAAATAATATTGAAGTCCCAAATAGCAATTGAGTAAAAATAACAAAGAAAAAAAATAGCAAAGTAAGGTATGAAAAAATAATGGTGAAATATTTTACTATTATAATACTATTTTATGTAAAAACAAAAGTATTAAAAAAAAGTACACATTTGGCATTGCTTTGTCCAAAATGACCCAAGCTAATAAACTATTGTAACCTATACGAAAAACACTTTTAAAAATAAATAAATAAGGCTGGCTTCACACCACAGTTTAATCCGATCCAGGGCTGTCAAGGATGAACCTGACAGCCTCGGACCGGATCAGCTCACAGCGGTCCGGTGTGCAGCCGGATCCCTCTAATTGCAGCTGCAGCTGCTGATTATTTAAGATGGCGGCTATGAGGGAGCTAGCGGCGGTCCTGAAATTACAGCAGCGTGCAGACGCCGGTGTCCGGTTCCTGGATCCTCCCGGATCGGGGCAATCTGGCCCCATAGACTCACATGTTAGGGATCGCCGGATTGCCCCGGATCTGGGAGGATCCGGGAGAATTCGGGAGGATCCGATTTGGGGAGATTTTTCTCCCCAAACACAAAAATGCTGCATGCTTCGATTTTGTGTTCGGGGCGAAAAATCTGAGTCCTCCCGGATTCATCCGGACACATGGGAACCGGATGGCAGAGAGCTGCCATCCGACTCCATCCGGCCCCATAGGATACTATGGGGCCAAAATCCAGTCAGGGGCTGTCTGGTGTGAAGCCGGCCTAACATCAAAAATGTGGCCTTTTCATACTTCTCATGTTGCCTTTTTATTAAATTGACACAAAAATGGAACAAAAGTGATCAAAAAGCCATACAATAAAATATCAAAGAAAATGTCATATTGTCCAGCAAGGAATGCAGGCCATCAACTTCAAACCTTTTCCATGTGTGACTCAATCACATGGTTGAGTTTTAGACTTAGAATTTATAAGTTATATAGCGCTGTAATGTGGACGTTAACATGGATCTGAAGGATTTGCCTCTTAAACAAGACCCAGAAATGGCAGATTACAGTGTATCCTACTCCTCTACCTCTCGGCAATCAATGCTTATGGTCAGTGAGTGATGTTTCTAGCCTGAAATTTCACTTCACTGTTGACCATGTAATACATGAATTTTCCTTTTTGGCATATTGAGGCATGACCTCCCCCCTATTCGATGTCTGTGTACCCTTATAACGTGTATGGACAGAGAATATCTAAATAAGGCTAGGATAAGACTTGTGTCATGCATTTGCTAAATGCATGTGCTATTTTCATGTGCAAATGTTGAAAAACACATGCGTTAATGCACCCATAGACTCCAATGCAAAAAACGCATTGCTAAAGTGCAATGTGTTTAACGCTATGCTTTTTTGCAAATGCACCAAAAAACGAGGTATGCAGTGTTTTTTGGTGCTTTTGCAAAAATGCATGCTTTTTTTTAACATGGGAGTCTATGGGAAACGCATGCGTTAACGCATGGTACACATATGTACCATGCGTTAACGCATGCACTAAAAATTAACATACATACATTGAAAATGGCAAGGGGAATAAAAAGATCCTTTAATGCATCCGTCCAACGGATGCAAGCTCCCAAATGGGATCCTAGCCTAAGGGTACTGTTACACGTCGCAACATTGCATGCAATTTCACTGGCAATTTGCTGGTTGCAGTGAAATCATGGACACATTGTTCCATTTGTACACGGCAACAAAATGGAACAATGTGTCCATGATTTCACTGCAACCAGCAAGTTTTAAGTGAAATTGCATGCAATGTTGCGACGTGTAAAGCGGCCTTAAGACCTTTAATTGTTTTTAATTCCTTTGCAGTAGTTTCATGAGAAGTGGAGAAGTGATCTATCTAAGGCGGCCGTCACACGGTGCAATATCTTGAACGATATCGTTTAAGTGATCTGCTTTTTGATCGCTTAAGCGATATCGTTTGTGCATCGTTACGTGCGATCAAGCGATATTACAATGTAAAATCGCTTGATCGCTAGATCGCAGATATGAGAGCAGGACCTCATATCTAGCGATCATCGCTTGTTCAATTTGCTTTATCGTGGTGTGTAACACCACGATGAACGATCTCCCAGTGGCTGAGCCTATGCTGGGAGATGGTATCTATGGTAAACGTCGGGTTACTAAGCGCCGCGCGGCGCCTAGTAACCCGATGTGTACCATAGTTACCAGCGATCTTGCTGCTCAACATCGCTGGTGAGTCTGTCTGTGTGACAGATCACCAGCGATGTGAGCGATATCGTTAGCGATCGCGCGTGCACGTGATCGCTAACGATATCGCTCACGATATCTGTGTGTGTGACGGCCGCCTAATGGCCACTTTACACACACCAACTTCTGTGTCCAACTTCTGAACAACATAGGCCGGCTTCACACTGCGTGTGTGATCCGATCCATAGCTGTCCGCTTGAGGCAGACAGCAACGGACCAGATCAGCACACAGGACTGGGGGGCTATTATGCCCTCCGGTCCAGTGTGCAGCGCACGCAGCTGCAGCCACTGACAGGTCAGGAACGCGGCGCCCGCGGTCCTCACCTATCAGCAGTGGGAACTGCGTGCGGGTGCACACAGGATCGGAGGGCATAATAGCCCCCCAGTCCTGTGTGCTGATCTGGTCCGCGGCTGTCTGCCTCAAGCGGACAGCCACGGATCGGATCACACACGCAGTGTGAAGCCGGCCTTCTGCTGGCTTCACACTGCAGTTTTTCACTGATCAGTGTCCATCAGTGTTTGTGTGCCAAAACCAGGAGAGGAACCAGGAGAGGAACTTGCAGAGAAAAACTATAATTGAAAGATTGGGCAGCCTGAATAACCTTTTAGGTTTCAGGCTTCATGGAAAAATGCCTTCCTTATTATATTTGTAAACAAGATTCAGTTTTATTATCCTTTTATTTGTTGTTATTAACCCCTGAGGTATCCTCAGAGGATGAAGCTCTATATATGGTGTGGAGCTTGGTAACAGAAGCACAGTGAGCTGTGAGTGGCCACCCAGCTGCTGGGTGTTTTGTTTACAGCCTTATGAATGGCTGAAGAGTTTGGGCGCAATTTTGTGCTATGCAAATTCAGCAGCTGGTCTGATGGAGCGTCAGTCAGCTGGTCAGCTGAGGAGAAAAAGTCACCATGGATGCACTTCTCTCAGCTTTCAGGGACAGATTAAATGCGGACGGAGGCATTGAATGGCTTAAGAGCTGCCTAGATAATGCCCCACTGACTGCTACTCAAGCAACGGCGTCTGCTACAGCTACCACTATCATTAATGACGGAGCCCTATCAGGAATAGATACAACTGCAGTGATGTCGGGTGAAACTGTAAGTGCGGCTCCTATTTTACCTTAGGAAGAAGCGGTTTCACATGGCCTTGCTGCGGCTAGGAAGAGAACAACAAGTGTGCTTTATTCACCCAGACATTCCCCTGTTCGTCGTCGGTCAGGGGCTCGGCAGAAGAAACCAGCTCCCAGCGGTTATGTGGACTCAGAGGCCGGTGCTACAGTAGCAACTAAAGGGAAGCAGAAGAAGAAAACACAGGATAAGAGGTCCGGACCCGCCCTCGACAGGCAACACATGATGCCAGCCCGTTCCTCACATAATGTCAGCCCCTCCTCAGCCTGGAGGGTCGGGTAATATCACAGGGGATTGTTGTATTGCGGGGTCTTTACCTCAGTATTACCCCAGTGGAGGGATTAACATAAGGCTTTTGAGCCCTCTATTAAGGCTAATTGTATGCATGCAGCATTACCTCAGTCTGTGGTAACAGCTGCGCATCAGTCATTACATGATTCACAGGCTGCTAAAGTGTGGGATTTGGCCCTCCAATCATCAGATGATGAAGGGAGGTTATCTCCTGGGGCCAAATCAATGCGCAGCCAACAAAATTCAGTGGTTATTGAACCACTGGAATTTCTTGGTACCCCCATGAATAGATTTATGAGTTTGCCAGCTTATGGCGACCATAGTACAATTAATTTTCAAGAAATAATTAAAAAAGCTGTGGCTGAAGCATTAGTGGGTGTAAGCAAAACACACAATTTGTTTCCGCAGCTTGAAAGCGCTAACAAACAGGTAGTTATAGATGAGTCTTTAATGAAAGAGGCATTGACATGTCAAATGTCTCCTTTAGGGTTTCACCTTCCAATGTCTGTCAAAAATAAAATTTGGCAACATGAATTTATTGATTTGTTGACCCTTCTCCCTGCAGCGAGAATGGTTCCAGTCAATAATGATAAAAAAGAAGATAAAATAGAGATAGATAATGACAAAAAACGTACTTATAAGTCTTTTCAAAATTGGCTACAGGCATTTGCTATCTACGCAGCAGTTCTGGGTGAGCGGGAACCTTCTTTATGTTCGGGCTTGTTTCAGCACCTGGAAATTATTTTAGAGGCATATAAAAATTTTGGTGGAAATTCATGGTTTCTTTACGATGAAGCCTTCCGCCAAAAGCTATCAGTGCACTCTAACGTACACTGGGGACACAAGGATGTGGGATTATGGGTGTCCTTAATGCTGCCACAGAGATTATCGGTAAATAAATCAGCTCCTGCCCAAATTCCCAAAAAAGGGTTTTGTTTTGCATATAATGATTTAGCTTGTAAATGGCCAAATACATGTCGTTTTCGCTACGAGTGCTCACATTGTGGCATAGGGCACCCTGCAGCCAAATGCTATAAGAAACATGGTTTTACATATGAGTTACAGTCTCTAAGGATGCTGGGCAAAAAGGCTCGACACCAGTGAGGCTGGACGCAATGCGTCCGCTACTAAATCTATTCCCAGATCAGGCGAAGGCACAACTGCTCGTTAATGGTTTCTCTTCAGGTTTCTATGTCCCTACTTTTCAGGGAAAAGGTTGTGCTATTTCTAATAATTTAGGTTCAGTTTATTTGCACCCTAACTCAATAATTGAGTACATTTCTAAAGAGTTGAGTCTAGGTAGAATTTCAGGTCCTTTTCAAAGTCCCCCGTTCACAAATTTTCAGGTCTCCCCATTAGGGGTGGTCCCCAAGAAGGAACCAGGTTCGTTTAGGGTTATTCACCATTTATCATTCGGTTCTTTAAATGACGAAGTGTCTTCTGATTTACCTAATTTACGTTATACATCTTTTGACGTGGTCGTTTCTCATTTACAGTATTATGGTCAAGGTGCTCTGCTAGCTAAAGTAGATATTAAATCTGCCTTCCGCCTCTTACCTGTTTCTCCTTCTGGTTTTAACTCTTTAGGTTTTTATCTTTGATCGTTGCCTTCCTATGGGTTTTTCTTTATCTTGTTATTATTTCAAAGCTTTCTCTTCTTTTTTGGAATGGGCTACTATGCATTCTGTTTCCAAGGGTAAATTGTACATTATCTTGATGACTTTTAATTTTTAGGTCCTCCTCATTCCAATGATTGTTATCAACTTTTGAACGCTTTCCGCGATTTTACCGACGCGTTTGGCGTCCCTTTAGCAGCTGAAAAAACTGTTTTGCCTAGTCTTAGCTTAGATTTTTTAGGGATCCACATTGATTCTTAATAAAATGGAATTGAGCCTTCCATGGGAAAAGCGGAATGGGATTTGTTTTAAGATTTTCCAAGTTTTGAAACAAGAGAAAGTGACTCTGAAACAACTGCAATCCCTTTTGGGAAGCTTGAATTTTGCTTTCAAAATTATGCCAATGGGTAGAGCATTCTGCAGGCGTCTTTATGACGTACGTGCGGCATAACTTTCCCTGGTTCACATATTAGAATTTCTAAAGAAATGAGGGAGGATCTTTTGGTATGGTTACGTTTTCTGAAGAATTTTAATGGACAGATGTTGTGTTCAAGAAAATTTTGTTAAAGCTTCGGATTTGGGTTTTTCTATTAATATGACAGATGGTGAAGTTTTATCAATAACTTTTGGATCACATTGGTTGTTGTTGCCTTGGCCTATTTGGTGGAACAGGAGTTCGCAGAACTTTAGTCTATCTGCTTGTAGAGTTTTTGCCATCCTGGTAGCCCTATCATTATGAGGTATTGAATTTTCAAACAAGAGGTGCCTTATAGAATCTTCTGATAAAGGTTTGGTAATGGCCTTGAACACGTTATCATCAAGAAACAGTTTAACTAATTTTCTTTTACGGCAAGTGGTGTTCGAGTGTTTATCTTTTA